>OY986435.1:91258487-91684709 GCA_963920525.1 Dichetophora obliterata
TCCATGAAGACATGCTAAGAATTGAAAAACACTAACAAGGGGATTGGAACGAAAGTATGATAGGCTGGAGTCTTATACGAGAAAATAATTCATCGACGTATAAAAAAAAAAGTTCCACGTCTATTCATTTATAATTTCACTCTCCGCTTTAAGACCTCATTTTAGCTCTTCAGCCCCACACCCTACTGTAAATCCAAGATTCGCCACGTGCGATAAAGTAAAGTATAATAAAATATACTCTTAATATGCACTTAAAAAAATAGCTTTTTTTACAAACAAAATCTTCTTTGGAGTTACATATAAGTTTGAGCAAAATGGTTTTAATATATTTTTTTAATTTTTTGTAATATTTTTCCTACTTCTATCATACTGTTATTGACATATTAATGAAGGGAATTTAAAATAAAAAACATCGAACTTAAAAATATGATAGTTTAAATCATTCTTGATTTTAAATACAAATTCTAGTTGTTTGATAGTTAAAAATCGTTTATTGAGTATTTAGGTCAGGTTAGAACAATTAATTGCTCAAACGAATTTTTTTCAAGGAAACAATAACAACAAAATTTTTTAATTTGAAAACGAAAACATCACTAGCTGATTTTATTGCAATTTCGGCCCTGCTACGGGCTACATCATAAATCTTTGTGATGCCGTCGGGAATCGAACCCGGGCCGTGCTTGCTTCGTGCAAGTGCATCTTAGCGCACTACACCACAGAGGCGATGAGATTTCAGTGTCAATTTCTCAGTTTTTCTCCCTTTTCTTATTTTTGTTTTTATTTTGCTTTATTTTAATTTGCCAGGCCGTGCTTGCCTCGTGCAAGCGCTTCTTAGCGCTCTACACCATAGATGCAAAACTGGATAAAAGTCTTAAAAATTCAAATGAAAAAACTGAGTATAGGTGCAGAATTAGTAATTCCAATACTCATGCAATTTTATTTTTTTAAGGCAGAGAAAAAAAATGTTTCAACGAACAGATGCTTCAAGTAAATAAGATGTAAATAATTAGAACAAGTATGGAAATTTATTCAAAAGGCGTTTTTTTTTAAACTACTTCAATGTTCAAATAACTAAAAAGTGGAATAAATTGAAATAAAAAATTTAAATATTTGCGCTTACTTGATAAATACACGTAGTGAACACATAAATTCCACAAAGTTTTGGATATCATTTAAAATGTCTGTGTCCGAAACAACTGGTATAAAATCCTGAATCAGTTACTGATTGTGTTAATGGATAGTAAGTGTGTGAATATACGCAAAACTGGTTTTTTAACTGTAAGTAAAAATTTTGAGAATGTTAGACAAATTTATGCGTGGTTTCGTGTTGTACTTGACTAGACCTACAACCTACACTAGGTCATTTCAATGACATTGCGGAAGAATCGCGCTAATAACACGATTTAATGCTGTCTTAACATACCCGGATGAGCAAAAACATTTTACCCTCTATACTAGGGAAGTCCAGAATTCTTGCCCGTGCGTCGACAGAGGGCAGGCGCAAGGCTCATTGATAAGGTTGTGGCACTTGGGAGCGAGCTCGGTTGAACTGTCAGAATGGATGAAAAGAAATCAAGAAAATGAATGCATAGAACAAAGAAAAGCACAGTGACAGCTTAAGCAAAGGCGGAAAAAAAAGTGCATTTCTTTTAAGTGCCACATCCTTATAAATGAACCTTTAGCAGGCGTTTGTCTGCTTTGTCGTCTGCTATATGAATTCAGGGGTGAAGAGGAAAGAAGAGCGTAAAATTTTGAGGGGATGAAGAGTGTAGACGTACGGAACCCGTGAGAGCGGGATCTAGCTGTTATTAAAAATCAGTGTTGCACATTTTGCATATTAAGAAAATTTTTCCTGAAAAGGGTTTTTATTTTTTTAAAAAAAAATAATTTTAAAACCACAATCTTGTTAAACTCAATTTGATTTTACACACTAACTGACAGTTATAAAATATTTTTGTAACTTATATAAGATATTTAGCTTAAATTTATAATGAGTGTTGTTAATAGATGAATACCTAGCTCAAAAAACTTTGCTATTGAAATGCCTGAGCACGGTCACGAAGAGATAAAAACAAAATGCATGTATGTTCTATGTAACGTTATAACTGAAACTGATTTTATTATTTTCTATGCTAGCTAAGAAGAGTACATATTTAATACAACTTGCTGACTTTAGTCGTTATATTATATGGATAACGGAAGGTTTCCAACAAATAAAGAAAACATTGGATCAAACAAGACATAATATAAAACAAATTAAAGAAATGCAATAATACATGTTATTAAACCAAATGAATACTAGCAGTTATATGGATATACGATATAATATGAGACTATTGTGGTTCTCAATACCAAAATGACCAAACATCCCAGCGGCGTTGAAAGTGTCCACTTTCAAGAAATAGGAAGAAGGGCGAGCTTATGAATTGGCCGACGATAGGTACCACGCGAAGTTCGTACATCCGCCACGCGAACCTTGCCATCTTTACCAATGAATGTTGCTTCAATGCGACCGGTCATCCACCTTAATGGTGGCACATTATCTTCATGCATTAGTACCATGTCTCCAATGGCAAGATTGGCTTCGTTGCTTGTCCAACGGCTGCGTTGTATCATTTCGTTTAGATACTCGGTGGACCACTGTTTCCAAAATTGCTGCTTAACTGCAGTGATGCGCTTCCAACGCTCTAAGTAGCTGATTTCTTCACATTCTATGGTAGGCTCTGGAATACTATTCAACGGACGACCAATTAATATATGACCAGGCGTAATTGCTTCTAAGTCATTAGGATCAGTAGAGGATTCATGACTGCTTCTATCTCGACTAAAACCGTTGTGAGTTCTTCAAATGATAATTTAGCGTTGTTCAATGAACGATAGAGGTGACCCTTTGCCGATTTAACGGCGGCCTCCCAGAGACCGCCGAAATGCGGAGCCCTAGGGGAATAAAATTAAAAGATATTTGTTTAGTTAAGCAAAAATTAGGGATATCATTTTGATAGGATTGTTTAGTAAATGCTGCTTTGAGCTCAGCGAGCTTTGAATTCGCCCCACAGAAGTTAGTCGCATTGTCGCAAAATATGAGGGACGGCAATCCGCGACGTCCAATGAGGCGCTTCAGTGCAGCAATGAAAGCATTTGATGACAAATCTGATACGGCTTCGATATGAACTGCCTTGGTCACGAAGCACACGAATACCGCTACATAGCTTTTATATGGACGTTTGCCACGTATTTTGAAGTATGTGTTGATCGGGCCACAGAAATCGACGCCACATCGTTCAAATGGCGCTCCTTGTGTGACTCGTTCTGCTGGGATGATTCCCATAAGTTGTTGTAAAAGCTTGGGACGATATCGCACGCAGTTAACACACGAGCGAACTGTTCGACGTGCGATTGTTCTAACGCCGATTACCCAAAGTGTTTGCCGAATGAATGCTACTAAAGTTTTTGCTCCAGCATGAAAATTCGAGACGTGAAGATGACGTACGAAGCAATCGACGAAGTGATTATTTTTCGGCATTAAAAATTGATGTTTTCTATCATGAGGTATATCAGCATTATCCAGGCGTCCACCCACACGCAGCAGAGGGAAATTGTTGACGTTTTCAATAAAGAGAGTAAGAGTCTTTAGTGAGTTGCGAATACCGCTGCCACGTTCTATGCATTCGAATTCGTTTGCAAACTGTTGTTGCTGTATGTTCCATATGATGCAAACTAGTGCAGTTCTAGTTTCATCAGGCGTAATCGACAAGTTGATGGTTGGCGGTGTTTTTGTGCATAGACGACGAAATCGAAACAGCAAACTCGTTATACGAAGAATTTTGTTATATGAACTCGTGCGATCGACCATGTCTAAAAGTGAGTTTTCTTTGATTTCGCATGCGAATGTTGAAATTTTGATTGCTGAATCAACTTTGTTTGAATCGTTATTCGACATATTTGTAGGCGGCCAGTCTGCTGGTGGCCTTGTGAGAAAGCTGGGGCCAGTGAACCAAATTGATTGCATTAATTCAGTGACTGAGCAACCCCTCGATACGATATCAGCTGGGTTACTTTTCGTAGGGACATGTCTCCAGGTGCAGTTTGTGGTTTCTTCTTGTACTTCGGATACACGATTTCCGACGAAAGTGATGAGTGTAGAAGAATGCATCTGCAACCAGCGAAGGATAGCAATTGCATCTGTCCATAAGTATACTTCATGTTCGATATCGGTGAATATGTATTTGATTTTAGCATACAATTTCGCGAGCAAGTGTGCGCCACACAATTCGAGCTGCGGCAGTGAACGTTTCTTTGTAGATGCTACTCGGCATATAGCGGTAAGTAAATTTACGTATACATTGCCCTTGTCATCGGACACCCGTGCGTAAAAGCAGCAACCATATGCCCTATTTGACGCATCGCAAAATCCGTGTAGCTGAATGTTTTTCGAACTTGCAGCGAGTATGTAGCGCGGAATTCGCAAAGATTGTATGTTGTAGAGATCTTCGACAAAGGTTTTAAATGATTTTTGATAAATCCGTGGCACTTTGGTGTCCCAGTCAATTTTGTTGATCCACAAATCTTGCTATAAGACTCTTGGCTGATCGAATATCGATGCTGCTAGTGACAAAATTGACCGCTTCGTTGTCATGACGTAACCTTTTTCGGCTAAAATGAAAACTTAAAGAAGTCGGTTTGCGGTTCCCAATTGATGCCAAGTGCTTGTGTTGTGTAAGGCTCGTCTAAGTTCAAATTCTTGTTATTGTCGGTAGTATTCAAGTTTGGAAAGTTAGATTGAATTTTTGCTAACTCAAATCCACCTTTTTGTAGAAGCTGCTTTACTTCATTGTTGATTGTGAAAAGTTGTTCAACATCGTTTGCTCCAGTTAGCATATCGTCAACGTAAAAGTGATTTTTTACTACGAATGCACCAGTAGGAAAAGTTTGCTGCCATTTATGTGCAAGGAAATGCAAACTTCGAATTGCCAAAAAGGGTGATGCTGACATTCCATACGTCACCGTATTGAGTTGATACACGCAAACCTTTTGATCATCACTTTCTCTCCATAATATTTGTTGCAACGGTCTGTGTGAGCTATGCACAAGAACCATTCTATACATTTTGACGATGTCTCCTGTCAAGGCATAACGGTAAAGTCGAAAGCGTAGTACTTGTAAATACAATTCATCTTGAATTGTAGGCCCAGTTTATAGAATGTCATTTAACGATATGTTTGTCGATGTGCTAGCAGAGGCGTCGAATACGACTCTGAGTTTCGTGCTTGTACTATTTGGCTTAATGACGCAGTGGTGTGGGATGAAGTAGTGCGGTGTATTCATGTTGGGTTGCTCGACACGCGACATGTGTCCTAATTGCTCGTATTCCCGCATGAACTGCACATACTGCAATCTCAAATTTGCGTCTTTGGCCAAGCGCTTCTCCAAATAACCAAGGCGTTTTAAGGCGATGCCATAAGATGTGCCAAATACGTCTGGTAGTTCCTTCAATGGCAACTTGACTATAATGCGACCATCGTCTTTCGTTTCTACGTTGGACATAAACGATGACTCACATGCTTGCTGCTCATCAGTGTAATTTTTCGGCGAATTCTTTACATCTTCTATTGACCATAAATGTTCTAGTTGTCTATTGAGATCTTCGTCAGCTTGGTTAGCTATGCTGCACTGCAAAACATTAAAATTTTTAGACAATTTATAGCGCCCAGCTACAACCCATCCAAACATTGTGTTTTGGCATGTGGGTAAATTGGGACCAAGACTTATTTGGCTCAGAAGCTCAGAATATCAAAAAAATTTTCAGCGCCGAGAAGCATATCAATCGGCTGAGATTTGTAAAAGTATTCGTCTGCTAGTTCTATGTTTGATGGCAGTTGCCATTTAGTTATGTCTATATCAGATTCCGGTTGATAGCCAATGAGACGCTTCGTGATAAGCAAATTTATGTCGAGTTCTAAATTGCTATAACGAGAATGAATAACGGTCTGCGCCTCATATTTGACTTTAGATGACGAACCACCTACCCCAAATAGATTAATGTTTGTTTTGCATCTAGTTAAATTTAATAGGTTAGCAAAATGCTCATGAATTAAGTTGACCTGCGACCCAGAATCCAAGAGTGCACGACCTAACTGAAACTCTCCAGACGAATCTCGAACTAGGATGACAGCTGTAGCAAGAATAGTGGTAGTTGAAACGTTATCCATGTGCGCATTCACAGTGGCGGTATATTCGGCAGCGGCGTTTGAGTATGATGCATTTGATGAAATGGCGTTCGATGGCTCAGCGGCGTTCGACAACGTCGCGTTTGAATCTGTTGATCGGTGCAATAGGATATGGTGTAATTTCTTGCAAATTTTGCATTTATATTTCGAAGCGCACTTTTGCGACACCGTGGCCGTCATGAAAGCAATTGATACACACCCCCAACTTCTTGACCGTGTTGAATCTGGCAGCAACATCTAGAGCCTTGAATACATTGCAGCTACTTATCCAGTGGTCGGTGCACTTGCACATAGCACAAGATTTTTTCAGTGTATGCAACGAAGTCCGATTATATTTACGTTGCCGAGAAGGATTGCATTTGTTTGTGTGACTAACGGTGGCTTCAAAAAAATGACAACTTCGCTCGAGGTGCTGACGAAATAATTCCCATGTGGGCAATTGTTCAAAATCGATTGTCTCTTTCCACTTCAATCGCGATTCATAGTCAACTTTTTGCGACATTAAATATATAAGCATGGCGTTACAAATATCTTCAGTCGAACCCAAGGATTTTAACGAACTATAAATTGCAGAAGAGTTATCAACCAAGCTACGTAATTTGACTGCTGATGGTTCACGCACTTCCGGAAGATCATACAAATTTTCAATGTGCTCAAGAAAAATTAATGTTTTGTTGTTATAGCGCTCATCCAAACGATTAAGCGCTTTTTTGTAGTTGTCTGCTGTTACTTGGAACGCTCGAACGGTATCCAGTGCTTGGCCAGACAGACAGCCAATAAGATGATTGAATTTTTCTATTGTTGACAATGATGAATCTCTATCGACGAACTGCTTAAAAGACGAAATAAAATTTTTGTACGTTGAATATTTTCCATCGAACTTGGGCAAGTCTAATGCAGGCAATTTGCTTGTTGTTGCAAATGGAACAGCTATACTTGTTTTTAAATGCGACCGCTTGTAATTGTCTCCTAAGCACTGGATTATTTTCGCTTTGGTTTTGATGCACAACTCTTCTATATCTGGGCGACCATCTTCTTCTTGTGGACTTAATTTTTCTATATCCAATTGCACACTCAGAAGTTGTTTAAAATATGCTTCGACTAGGGTCAGCCTGCATTCTAATTCGGCTGCAAACATTTCTTAATTTATTAAATTTTGGATTCGTGTTACGTTGCCCTTTGTTCTTGAACGCTGTTTTTGTAGAGCAGCAAGTGATTCAGTCATAGTTACAATTAATGACGTATGACGTTAAAAATCAAATATAAGCCAAAGCAAAAATAATTATAAGTTGGGTTCCCAGTTGGCGCAACGGTCCAAGTAATTCGTTATACGTTGAAAAACAAGAGCGAATTCGAACGAAAAGTATACAAGCGCTTCGAAAACGAAGAGACTGAGATTGCTCAAGTCAAGACAATTTTACTAAGAGTAACGCTCCTGAAGAGTAACGACGTTAGCAATACAGTCGCGCGGTAAAGAGATTTCGACAAAGAGATTTATGGCAGGTTTATGGAAAACGCAGAGGTCTATCCGTAGTATGTTATGCAGAACGGTTCTGTTCAATAAGTGCAGTAACAGTTTTTTTTTTCGCAACGAACCAAGAGTGTTACGAAGTGCGAAATCAGCACGCAAGCATATGACGGTGCGTAGACGATAGGCGAAGCTATGCGCCAACAAGCGAGGAGAGGTAGAGTGGCAAATATATAACGCTAAAGGTGGTTTGTAGCAGAGGCTTAGCTGTTTTTTTATGCTTCCAATATGGTTGTTGTTGTTAGTAGAAAATTTGTGACTACTTCTTTTTAAACGAATGTGTTGTTATGCAGACATTTTATACGTTAAATTATGTAATTAATTTTCCAAATTGTTCAGTTTTAAGCACATTCGTATAAAAATGCATACGTAAATACCTGATTCCTGCTAGGTTTAAGGTGCAGACCAATCATGCGATTTTTGTACCTTGCCGACTATTCCTCAGACTATGCGATTTTCCTCTATGATAAGTTCCACGGTGACCTATGCCAAGGTAACTTATGTCAATTTGCCTTTCGTGTCCAAATCGATGGTACAAATTATTTGTTTTACTCGTACTAGTTGCGATCGTGCCCCACGTTGGGCGCCAAAAATGTTGTTAATAGATGAATACCTAGCTCAAAAAACCTTGCTATTGAAATGCCTGAGCACGATCACGAAGAGATAAAAACAAAATGCGTGTATGTTCTATGCAACGTTATAACTTTATTATTATTATTTCGTCTATGAATACATTCCTTACAGACTAGTAGTACAAAAATTTGATTATAATTAATTACCTTAATACTAATTGAAAAAGTTCATAACAAGAAATAAAGTAGGGTATACTAAAATAAGAAAATTTCATTTAATAAAGATTTAAAATCATTTCTAGATAAAGAAAAATCGATATTATGAATTCTATACAGAGCATTAAAATCAAGCATAGTTCTCGTTAGAGGCTCATTGACTGCATAATTGCTACTATGAAATGGAATAGAAAAAATATTATACTGGCGTAGCTGACGAGTAGGAACAAAGAAATTTACCAGATTTAATAATGCAGGACAATCAATGTGTCCAGAAATAATATCAAAAATTATCATAAGTGAGCGAATTCTTCTTCTGCTTTCAAGCGATTGAAGACGTATTAGCAAACAACGCACATTATATGAGGGAAGTGGTTCAACAAAATTTAAAGTCCTAAGGGAGAACCTCAGAAACTTTTTTTGAACTCGTTCAAGTCGCACAGAGTGTGTGGAGTAGAAAGTATTCCAAATAAAAGATGCATATTCCAGCTTCGATCTTACAAATGAGGTATAAAGCAATTTATGCGTATACGGATCTAAGAATTCAGAACTATTGCGACGAAAAAAAGCAAGCAAAGAATATGCTTTCGGAATGATATAATTAATATGTGGAATAAAGGAAAACTTAGTATCAAAAACTACTCCCAAGTCAAGAATTTCACCAACTGTTTTTAGCATACTGTTATCTAACTTATAGGAAGAGTCAAAAATATTTTTTGATTTAGCAAAAGTTGCATGATAACATTTAGAAATGTTCAAAGATAATCTATTAGCTTTACTCCAAGTTAGAAGATTATTTTTATCCAACTGAAGAGAACAAATATCTAAAGGATTCTCAATTCTGGAGAAAATTTTTAAATCGTCAGCGTACAGCAAAAAATTTGAATTAATAAAACAGTCAGCGATATCATTTACAAATAAGATAAAGAGCAAAGGGCCAAGAATGCTACCTTGGGGAACCCCCGAAGTTGCAATAAAAGAGTACGAACGTACATTATTAATACAAACATAAGAAAGTCTGTTTCGAAGATATGATTCAATCCATTTTAAAAAGCGAGAATGGAATCCAAAATTGCAAAGTTTATTAATCAAAATTGTGTGAGAGACCTTATCGAAGGCTTTAGAAAAGTCTGTGTAAATTACATCAACTTGACAACCAGATTCAAAAGAATTTATACAATACTCTGTGAAAAGAGCAAGATTTGTAACCGTCGAGCGTCCAGAAACAAAACCATGCTGGTTCGGAATAATAAACTGTTCCAGAAGAAAATATAATTTTTCTTTAATGATTCTTTCAAAAAGCTTAGAGACGGTAGATAGCTTAGAAATGGGTCTATAATTTGTGACATCATTCTTGGGACCTGATTTAAAAATAGGAGTAATACATGCAATTTTCCAAGTGTGGATGAATTCACCGGAAGATAAAGATTTATTAAAAATCGCTAATAGCGGATATGAGAGTGAAAGCAGACAGCTTTTTAAGAAAAAAGAAGATAGACCTTCAATATCACATTTCCGAGAATTTTTGAGATTAAGTATCCCATTTGTAACATCGGTAAGACTTAATTTAATGTCACCTAAGTCAAAAGATGATTGGTGGTTTATAAAATTATTTGTATCAATAGGATTTAAGTCTAAGTCATAGTTAGATTCAAAAAATTCAGCAAATAAGTTAACAGTGTCCAATAATGACTTCGACGATTTGTTGTTATATGTCATCGCAGTCGGTATATAAGAAGATGTCTTACGCGACTGAATAAATTGCCAGAAAGAATTTGGGTTCGATTTAATGTTACTTTCACAATTTAAGATATATTGTTTATATAAAAATTTGTTTAGAAAATTAAATTCCCTCATATAATGTAGGTATTTGCTTTTGTGATCCGTATTATTTGAGGTCTTATAAAGATTGAAAAATTTATTTCTAAGATTTTTCAATTTCTTTAAGCGTTTGGTATACCAAGGAAGCTTATATGCTTTTTGCTTTGTTCTAGGAACGAAAGCACTACAGATTTCAAAAATATTTGATTTAAAAATTTCATAAGAAGAATAAGTACTTTTGTTATGAAAAAGCCCATTCCAATTGATAGAAGCAAAGCGTTCATTAAGCAGAGTAAAATTGCAGGTGTTGAAATTAAAATTAATTGAAAAATCCTCACTATTATTGATAAATTCATAAAATTCAATTTGCAAACATAGTGGAATATGATTTACATCAGCAGGCTGAAGGGGAAAAATAAAATTTGAGAGCGCAAATTTTACATTGTTGCTTATAAAAATTAGATCTAACATTCTGTTTAATTTGTTGAGAAATGAATTAATTTGTAATAAATCATAACTTAAAAAATTATCAATAAGGTAAATTTCATGAAGCTTAATAACATTATTTGGAGTTAAAATATTATTATCCTCAAAGGAGGACCAAACAATAGAATTAAGATTAAAATCACCAAGTATACAAATATGATCGCTAGTATCTGAAGATTCACATAAATGGACTATATTATCAACATGGGCAGCATACAGCTTAGCTGAACCAGTAGGTGGTATGTAAGAGACACAGAGTCGGAGAACTCCTGAAAATCCCATAACAGAGACACAGAGTTGATCCAGCAGTGAGTCACAATTTTGCAGATACAGAAGTTGAGAGCGAAGATTACGTTTTACGGCAATAAGAACACCCCCTCCTCTGGATAATCCCGTTTTAACCGCATCTCTATCTTTACGATATATTTGGTACAAATTTGTATCAAAAAATTCTTCATCCGAAAAATATGCATTTAGCCAAGTTTCCACTAGGACAATTATATCAAATTCACAATTTGAAGTTAGAAGACGAATTACATTAGATTTAGTTCTAATGCCAGACATGTTGTGATAATAGATTTTTAGTGAGCGAGAAAGATTGCAGTCAGGTTGTGGAACATATGTATTAGGCACAAGGCCATCAACGTTTGTTATGTTTACCTCATTGTTTTCTTTCCCAATTGAGTATGAAAAAAACGGAACGGTTTGACTCTGATATCTTTTTGCCAAAGAGAAGGTGAAAACAGCTTTCCGTAAAACTCTGACGACACACCAAGTTTAAATGTAATCCCAGTGAGATTTTCAATCGGAGCATTTTTTTTTTACCAAACAACTGAAACTGATTTTATTATTTTCTATGCTAGCTAAGAAGAGTACATATTTAATACAACTTGCTGACTTTAGTCGTTATATTATATGGATAACGGAAGGTTTCCAACAAATAAAGAAAACATTGGGTCAAACATGACATAATATAAAACAAATTAAAGAAATGCAATTATACATGTTATTAAACCAAATGAATACTAGCAGTTATATGGATATACGATATAATATGAGACTATTGTGGTTCTCAATACCAAAATGACCAAACAATGAGTTTAAAAATAAAAATGTGGTAGTCCTGAATACATTAAGAGCCCGAACACAACCAAAGCGGATGTCAGTTGTCGGATTCGCCGTGGAACAAAATACATGAAAATATATGCAGCCGCCATAAATGAAACCGCCGTAGAAATGCGCGACGGAAAAATGCCAGAATATAATCTATTCTAATTTTTCTCTGACGTCTGGCGGATCTCTCTCTGAGTAACTTAAATGTTGCCATATTTTTGCTAAAGATTGGGTACGTTCAGTGTTATTTTCTTAGTTTTTGCTCTGATCTGACATTCGTTTTTTTGTGTCTGTTCAAATTCAAAGCAAAATATAAAATAATTCGTATCATTCCCAAAATGAAATGCAACCGTGATCCGACAACCGCCACCGCTTCAATTCTGGACAGGTTCTCAGCACATTTCACCAAGAGAGGACCGCCAATCGTCAACTGCTTTGGTTCTATTTAAGCTCTAATGAGCTGAGTTATAACTTTCGTATAGCGGACTGTTACACTCACCATCAGTGCTGCCAGTTCATCTATTTTATAGCTAGATTCAGTTTAATTTTTCGGAAATTGTGTTTTAGCTCTAAGCTACTTTTTTTAACCTTTTTTCTATTAGAGCTAAGCTATTTTTGGCCACTACCTTTTTTTTTTTGTTATTAAAAAGCAATATTTAGCTATATTTGAAAATTAAAATAAAATTATCAAAAATACCTGTGTTAAATTTTATATACATACAATTGTATCAATTTTCTTAAATTTTGTGTTTATTTTATACAGCTATGAATTGCATTTATAAATCAATCAATATGATTGATAAACTGATTAATCTGATATACTGATTAAATACAGCAGTTGTTTTTTTATACTATTTTCTTTTTTTAGCTTAAAAAAATGGTTAGCTCTTTTTAGCTACTTTTGTTAGCAATTTTAGCTACACGCTCAACAGTTTTCCGCCAACACTAATCACGATATAAATGGCGCTTTTTCTTGTGCTCTTTCTCATTCTCTTCGTGCATGTCCCTCATTCCTTTTACCCCCGCATCCATTCTGCATATGCTGTCGCCCGTACTGTTTGCAAGGATCTGTTATCAGAAAGTTTCTCAAGACCAAAACTAATTTAATATTTGAAATATTACTATGTTAAAATAAATATTTTTGAAACATAATGTTTTATTAGACTTGATACAACACTCGAAAAATAAAGTTTATGTTTTTTATTCTGTTTTTGATGGTTTTTTGTTTTTATACGCTAGCATTATAGTGTTGAGTAACAAGTACATTACACAAGTACTTACACTCAATCAGTGCAGCAGCCAAAATGTAATGGGTTTTCTCAATTAAAGGCATTCACTTATTTCTTAAACTATTATATTTGCGAAAAAAATATTGAAGAAAATTAGTACTTTACTTCAAAAAAATCTTTGAAATCTTCTCATAACCCCAAAAATAGATATTTTGGAAAAAAACTTTGGATTAAACTTTATTTAATACTCTTCGAAATGATGTAAATCTATATCTTCTATATATATACTATTATATAAAACTTAAGTGAAAATTTAAAGATACGGCTTTACTCCAAGAGTACTGAGCCAATTTTTATGAAAAAAATTTTAGAATATCATATTAGTGCTACAGTTATAGTTAGGGGTATTTTTCCTTCGAAATTTAATTAAGTTTCTTAAAAAATCATTCCAGCTGCCACGAGTGGCTTATAGCCGTTACACATTGACTGCGACAAGCGACGAACGCCAATTATTAAAAGATAGAAAGCATGTTTTCTTATGTAGATTTATTTTTTGAAGTCAACACGACAAAGAGAGAACACGACGACAATTGTTGCTGCCGAAGACTTTAATCTATTTCTAATTTTATAGACGACAAAAGAGAACATAGCAGAGTTTGTTTATGTTATGTTTGAAATGCAGATTGTCGCTGTTGCTTTCATTATAATCAAGTCGTCTAGAATACTGCAACATTTCTCTCCGTCGGCAAGTTTTTATTTTATCGGTGGACGCCTGTTGCAGTCCATGGCGAATAATAAGGTAGGGTAAGTAGCTTTGACAAGACCTATTGTTAATGTCAAAGTGTGTAGCCTTTAATGAAGGGTAAATAATATTAAATGGGGATATATGTATCTCTTATGAAATAAATAAGCTTTGAAGTAGATTTATAGCATAACCTTGACTAATTTATTATTGCATAAAATGTTTTGTTTGGTTTTTTTACTTTTTAATATTTTATTCATGAATTTGATTCTCACTTGCATTCTGTATCTAATGCAATGGATGAACATAAATCTCAATATTTTTTAAATTGAGACAGTGCTCAATTTTAAAACCATTAAACTTACTTGCACCGACGACACTGCATTCGGCATCAAACGTGGTGGCTTGCAGCACGAATTACGTGGAGAGTTGATGAAATCGGTGTCTGAAAAATGTTTTTCACAAACTTTTCCTGTAAATTCCAAGTCTAAGCCACAAGACTCCACCCACTTTCACCTCTTCGCATTATCACTTTGAACATTAAAAAACTTAAATTTTCTTTATTCCACGTTGTCCGACGAATTTCAGCACTTCTTTTAACATAATTTAAAAGTTATTAAAATAGATGTAACTTCACACAAAATCCTTTATAGAAAACTACAAATAAACGCTTATATAACCAAGAATAAATTTAAGGTGGAAGGCTCTAGCTGGACTATAACATACAAAAATATTTCGCAGAATAAGTTCGCTTTAAGCTTTCATAAAACAACAAACCTGTACTTCCCCGTTTTGAAGTATTTTTATTAAAGGATTTCATCAGAAACGCTTAGACAAAGTATGGATTCTTCATTGGATTTTAATTTGTGATATGGCAGCACTATATTTTATGATTTTGACATTAACGATAGGTCTTGTCAAAACTACTTACCCTACCTCATTATTCTGCCATGTTGCAGTCAATGTGTATCAGCGGTTATTTGATCGTTGTCTTTTGACGCATTTGTGTTGTGAGAGTTTAAATAAACTCCATATTGCTCTCTGTTTTTGTATGTCTTTTCCTGCTCAGCTAGCACCAATAATGATAGAAACAAGATTACGACATACGCATGTTTTACATGTTTCATAAGAACCAACAGTTCCTATTGGCTAAAAAGAGACAGCTAATAAGGAAAAACATAGAGATTGCCATGGCACAACTAGACAAGGTAGTGCTAGGGCAAAGAGCTGGTGACCGAAATTGTCAAAACTAAGCTGACAGCGCATACAAAATCTGCAACCAATTAGAATGCAATGAGAAAGCAAAAATTGGCAAAAATAGCAAAATGGCTGAGTTTGACAGTTATGGTCACTAATAAAGAGAACACATTCAGCCCTAACACTACCTTGTCTAGTCATACTATGGAGATGGCAACATTAAATTGGCTCCAGTGACGTCGATGTCGTAATCTTTTTTTATCATTCTTGAGCTAGCAGAGCGCAACAAAAAAAACTGATGAGCCTCGAGCAAAGCTAATTTATAAGGTTGTGGTACTTGAAAGTGAGCTCGGTCGAACTGTCAGAATGGATGAAAAGAAATCAAGAAAATCAATGCATAGAACACAGAAAAGAACAATGACAGTTCAAGCAAAGGTGGAAAAAGAGTGCATTTTTCTCAAGTGCCACAACCTAATAAATGAACCTTGGCCTCGAACAAGGTGAAAAGTAAGATACATATAAATGCAGAGCGGCGCTCCAAAACAAAACAAAAAAAAATACCATTTTTGATTTCTTTGATGTCGGATGTCAGGTAAAAATTAGTCAAAATCAAAATTAGGTAAATATTACCACATGTGTGAAAAAATTGTCCCGTCTTCAAGGCGTTAAGGAGGTTGATAAAAAAATGTCAACAGTAGAAAAATGTTGTAGAAAAATGTAAAACATATTAAAAGTTTAGCTTTGTGCGAACAATTTATTCTGGGCCCTTTTTTACACTTTCATCAATAAAAAGGGCGACATAGTAACCACACCATCCCTGCCAGGTCATTGTTTTCTTATTGTACTAATACTAAATTAAGAATATACAAAAAATTAGCTTTGTGCCTTACATGTTAGTTAAATTGATCCACAGCTCTTAGACTATAAATGTTTTAGCAGCAAGTTTCGAACAAATATAATTGAAAACTTATTGCAGACTTTAGAAGCCTCATGCACATGATGCAAAGCATGCAGCGCTATGGGTTATGGAGGCACTTGAGTCTACACCAACCAGTGTTGCCAGTATGACGTTAAATACTTTTTTTTACGTATTTTTAACCCAAATGACGTTTGACGTATTTTAATGCTAAAATATCATATCGAGATTAGGACAATTGTCTTTTCCCATGACATCAACACAAGACAATAACCAGTTTGCGCAATGTAAAAAGCATTTGAGCTGAACTTGTACTGGTATTTTTTGACCTGCAGGGATATTATAAATATTATTTGTTAAAGTCTATTTAAGAGTTCATTTGTAGGTTTCTTAAACAAATAATCGATAAATTAAAAAATATGCTCTAATTTATAATGTTTCTGCTTAAGTTATCCAATTCGAACGAATAGTCCAAAGTAGAAGCAACAAAATCAGTTGAACTTATTGTTGTTTCGTTTTGTGCAGTATGAAATACTTTTATATTATACACATAGTACATGTGTTTTTTTTATAGGCATAGAAATTTTTAAAAAAATACGCCAAATAACTTTTTTTTTTGAAAATTCAATAAAAAAAACTACTAGATATTTTTTCAAATTTCTTTTTTTATTTCAAAGTACAATCCTTTTGGTTATTAATGGAAAATAATTTCATTCAAATGGCTGCCTCGGCTGGCCATGCAGTAGCCTACACGATCGATCCAATTTTTAAGCACATTATCGATTATGTGCAGCTGTATTTCACCAATGGCTTCACGAATATTGTCCTTTAAAGCGTCAATTGTCTCTGGTTTGTCGGCGTAACACTTAGCTTTGAAGGCGCCCCACAAATAATAGTCTAACGGTGTCAAATCGCAGCTCCGAAGTGGCCAAACGACATCAGCTCTGCGGCTGATAATGCGATCTTCAAAAACAGGGCGCAAAACATCGAGTGTAGCTTCGGCTGTGTGGCACGTAGCGCCGTCCTGTTGAAACCAAATGTTGCCAATATCCTCCTCTTCAATTTCTGTGAACAAAAATTCGTTCAACATGGCCCGATAACCATCGCCATTGACTGTAACGGCCGCTCCTTGCTCATTTTCGAAGAAAAATGGCCCAAATATGCCTCTGGACCAAAATCCGTACCAAACAGTGACTCGTTTTGGGTGCAGCGGCTTTTCAATGTATGCGTGCGGGCTTTCTGTGCCCCAAATGCGACAATTTTGCTTGTTTACATACCCGCCAAGATCAAAATGAGCTTCATCAGAAAAGATGATTTTTTTGGCAAAATCGGCATCTTCTGTAAGTCGATCGCAGGCCCACTTAGCGAAGTGAAAACGCATTGGATGGTCAGTTGGCTTCAACTCCTGAACCAATTGGACTTTGTATGGCGTCATACCATGGTCTTTACGCAAAATTCGTCTCAATGATGTCTCCGAAATGTTCAATTGTTGAGAACGACGGTGAATTGATATTGATGGCGCTTCACGCACACTTTCTGCCACAGCAGCAATATTCTCGGGTGTACGCACTGCTTTTGGCTTTTCACGCTTTGGTTTATGGATGAGGATGCCAGTTTCTTTCACTTTTTCTTAAGATAACAAACATGCGGAGCTGACGGTGCTTCTCTTCTTCCAAAATCCGTACGCAATTTTCGCACACATTCTGCAACATTACCATGATTTTCAAAGTAATGTCGCAATATTTCCCAGCGTTGTTCAAGCGTATACACAACCATATTCGTTCAGCGGAAGGATAAAACTAATTATCTGTCAAAACAGACATGAGCTAAATGTTACCATTCACGAAATAAACACTAGTTGAAAAAAAAAACGTTAGATGGCGGACCCATTTTTTTTTTGTTTTTTTTTTTTTTTGTCGCGAATATATAAAAATGACAGAGCTTGAAACCATTATTCAAATTCAACGCATATACATATTAACATACTCAAACAAAGCACAAAGGTTCCATTGCTTGTAACCACAAAAGACCAAAAATAGCCTCTAAGCTAAGAAGTAGTTGATTACATGGCGTGTCCATTTGCTCATGGGTAAATGAGATGAGAGAATGGGAGAAAGTCTGTGAGAGAATTAGAGAAACTGAGAGCTCTTGTTATTAAGTGACGTAGACAGCACTGCCAGAATGACGTTAAATACGTCTTTTTGACGTGTTTTCAACCCAAATGACGTTTGACGTGTTTTAAGGCAAAAATGACGTATTTTTCACGCAAACTTGTTTATTATATAAAAACACGTAAAACACAACATTGTGAAAATACCTTTAAAGGTATTTTGTCATATTTTCATGTTATGCAGCACTGTTTGCACATATTGATATTGAATATTTGTCTTTGTTTTGTTCCTTTCTATTTTCTTCAATATATTTTTGGTGTAAAAAATTAAAATAGGTAAAAAATTGACAACCTTATGCTTATATTCATACATGAAAACAATTTTTCATTTAAATTGGTCACAAATTATCTGATTTATTTATTCTTAGCATCTTTACTTTTTTGAAATCTCATACAAATAAAAAAATGCAATTTCTTGTTGGCTAAAGTAAATTAGTATTAAAAGACCATATTTTTGTATTAGCTAGCTAACCCATTATAAGTTTAGATGCTTTAAATTTCGCATTTCCTTCAATCTTTAACCAATTTAAACGAATATTTGTTTCGTAGGATGCAGAATATTATAAAATTTTAATGAACTGAACTTTGCTGAACTGAAGTAAATCAGTATTAAAAGACCATATTTTTGTATTAGTTTTATAATGGTTTAGATGCTTCAAGTTTGGCATTTCCTTCAATCTTTAACCAATTTAAATGAATATTAGTTCATGGGATGCGGAATATTGTAAGCTTTTTATGAACTGAACTTTGCTGAACAAATAGACCGAGGAGACCTTACAAAAAGTCTAGCTTAAAGGCCATATTGAGGCCGAATAGCCGGAACTGACAAAAAGGGCCGCATCTGGCCATAACCAAAACCGAATATTCAGTCGGACACTAATTATGACCTTTAGGTGACCTTGAACTTTGTCTTTTGTATAATATTTGTGAAGTCTAAAACCAGTAGAAAGTAATAACATAGAAAAACTCAAGACTGAAGGAAGCCAGCGTTAGTTTATGGTTTTTTAAAATAAAAAGTCCTTTACAATTAATTAAAATTATTATAAATATTTCTTACTTCTCCACTTAAATTAATCATTGAAAAAAATTTGAAAAATGTTATTATTTGTGTTGAATTGCCGAATGGAAACTATCATATTCATATCAACATGATTGGCGGTGGTCGATATTTTTGTTTACCAATTTGACAAAGAATATCGCATAAATGTAAAATAATTTGCTTCAACAAACGAAACGATGTGGCTTTCGTTTCGTGATTTAGACACGAACCAATGCTCGATTTTTCACATACAAAAATTTGAATTTTTCTTTTTATCCTTTGCTATTTTGTGACTTTATTGAGGAAATGATAAAATCCAAAGTTAGATATTGCTTCATTCGCCCCATAACTGATACTTTGGCATATATTTTATCTTTATGTGATGAATATTAAAGGGTGTTGGTATACACCAGAGTGTACAATAAAAACGTTACATGTGCTTTAAAAAAATTTGTTAAAATAACCCTCATACAACGGCGCTGTAAGACGTAATTCCACTTCAAAAAATAATGATTTAAACGTATTCAGGTCTTATATAAGTCTAACTTACCCAATAAAATCCCTCATTATTCAATTCGAACGAATAGTACAAAGTGCAAGTTACTAAATAAGTTGAACTTATTGCTGTTCTGTTTTGTCTCATATGAAATACTATTATATAATATACATAGTTTTTTTATTACTATGCATCAATAAATGTTTATAAAAATATGCATTACTTTTTTTATGTTTTTTCAAAAATAATTGATAAAGACTTATTTTGCCGTATTTTGAATCGACCAATGATTTTTTTACTCACAAAAATATGGCAGCACTGGACGTAGATGCACAGAATGGTTAAATATTTGTATGATTTGTTATCCTATCCTGTATTTCAATAATTTTGCTATCATTCTTTAATACTAGAGGCCACTATAGTTCAAATATTTTAAAAAGCCATTTTAAATTCTCTCAAACCGTTCATCCGATTAGCATTAAATGATGTGTTTCCGCGCAAGATTCATTAATAAGATTGTGGCACTTCAGAGAAATGCACTCTTTTTCCGCCTTTGCTTGCACTGTCACTGTGCTTTTCTTTGTGCTATGCATTCATTTACTTGCTTTCTTTTCATCCATTTTGACAGTTCGGGTTGAACTTAGTGTCAAACACTAAGGGTTCTACAAGTCTCCTAAAAGAACTCCTTAACTACTTTCGATCCATTGGATATTTAAGTATAGGGTTCTTACAACCCTTCTCTAATGCAAATATGCTAGACATAGAGAATACCCCTAGTGTAAAAATTGGTTTTTATTTGCTTTTGAGCAACGTTTTTGTTTGGTTGATACGTTGCGTAAAAGCAGCGATTGCCTCAGTCATAATTATTGTATTTACAATGAGTAACAGTTAAAAAAATTGTTTATTCAAGATTTTTACAAAAAAAAAAAATGTGCAGCATTCCTTATACACTCAGGGAAAAATACTCTTACCTGCTTTAGGTTATTTTTATCTGATGAATTTGGTTAAGAGAGTCAACCACATCGTATTAAACGTTAGTTTTACCAAAGGCTTATAGCGAAAACCTAGCAGCTGTGAAATTCTGCTCTAATGATGCAGATAACAAAAGGTACCTCGGGATGGTCGTACCTTAATTTCATTTCAAAGGAAGGGGAAATGAAACTGTTTTTAATATATTAATTTTATCTAATTCTGTGGTCATTTGTGCTAAAAAATAAATTGTCCATGATTCATTTGCTCTCGCTCTCCCTCTGACCACCGCGGGGGGCAAAAGAGGGTGCTTTTTTCAAAATTAAGTTTCTCGTTATGAGATTGTTGAAAAATTTCAAATTTATATATAGGTGATTGAGGTAAGAACATTTAAACATGCCATTTGGTTAAATAAACCTAATTCACCACAAATACTGGTGAAAATTCTGTTAAGATAACCCAATTTGTCAGTTTCATTTAACCACAAAAACAGGTTAAATTGACCTGGATGGCACGTGGTGATATTAACCTGACGATTTATGTTGGCAAAGTTTAAACTGAAATTTAGTTAAAATTTGGTTAAGGGTACCTTTATGTAATAAAAGCGACTCTGAACTAAAGAATACTTCAAAAATTGTTCAGAACTATTGATATAAAGTTTTTTTTTTAATTTAGCAATTATTAAAGTACATAAAAACATTTTTTTATGACGTCAATTACGTGTACGTAACGTTGTCGTGAATCGATGCGAGAAGATTTGCCTCCAGAATAACATGATATGTAATCATCTGAAAAAAATTTATAGAAATATGTATATTTATAAAGTAAACACGCCGAGGTAGTGAATTCGCCTTTTTTTTAAAATGAGCTCACTCGAAATCACTACCTCGGCGTAAGTGTTTACTTTACAAATATATACAATATATTTTTTTCAGATGATTACAGATCATGTTATTCTGGACGCAAAATTGTTCTACTCTTCTCGCATTGTAAACGTCACTTACACGCAAATGACGTCACAAAAAAAAATTGGTTTTTATGTACGTTAGTAATTGTTGAAATCCATAAAAAAAACTTCATATCAATATCTCTGACCATTTTTTTGTAGTAATCATTCAAAAAACGCTTATCTTTATATTGCTTATAGCTTATATTGCATTAAGATACCCTAAAATTAACCAGATTTTTTTTCTAGGTGCATAATTTTACATAAATTGCAACTTTTCTGAACTGCAGTGCTACCTTTTTAACATTTAACTTTTCATTTGCATATTTTGGCGATTCTTCGTTGCTCCTTCTGAGACACTTGAGACATTTTTGCGCACTAATAAACTTAATGAACTGAACAGTCAAATTTTAATATTGATTTTATTTTATTTCTTTTTTTATTTGCTCTTGCTCGTTCAAGTAACCCAGAACGGTCCTGTCTTTTAGTTCTTGTTTTTTTTTGTCCAATAACAGCATACCACTGCCATTCATGCTAAGTGCTAGGTAATCGATTCGCACTGAGCCGCAATTGTAGACGCAGCCGTTAGCATCATAAAATGATCATAATCTTGGCATTTGCAGCACCATTTTTTTATAAATGTGATAATGTTGGCGCAAAGGACCCAATGAAAAAGAAACGAAAGCGCGTTGTGTAACTTAATGTCTCTAGCGTGTTGATATAGAAATATGTAGTTATATACAAGCATTTATACAGTGCTGATATAAAAAGAAAACTGCATTAACAGACTCTGCATTAGCAGTTCGTGCTGTTATTGAAGGAGTCCTTTGGACATTCAGCACATTCAATGTGTCAAATTCTGTCGAATTTACTCATCATCGCCATCATCATCACTATCATCATCATTATCGAATCATTATTATTGACGGAAACAAGCGATAACGAGCGATAACATAATAATAACAACTTTGATGATGTTGACGTTCTCGTTCTTGCCGTTGGTGTTGGCCTGCCCGGATGCTGCTAGCTGGCCAGGTGATGTTGCTGTCAGTGTTTTTTCTATTTATATCCCTTGAGGCTTTACTTCCAAGTGTTGTTGTTACTGTTATATTTGCTGCAAATGTTATATTGAGTGAGTGTGTGGGCGGGTGTGATTGCTGCTGCTTCTACAAGATTTTGCATAATAAATCGTTTAAAGAAATTGTTACTTTTT
The DNA here is from genome assembly GCA_963920525.1 of Dichetophora obliterata. Taxonomy (NCBI): domain Eukaryota; kingdom Metazoa; phylum Arthropoda; class Insecta; order Diptera; family Sciomyzidae; genus Dichetophora; species Dichetophora obliterata. The sequence goes on from OY986435.1 coordinate 91,281,368, forward strand.
CGGCACAAAGACGATAAATTCTAGAGAAGAATTAGATTAGCTGTTTTTCTTTGCTTCTTTATTGCCGATTTTCTTTATTAATTCAAAGCGACGAGCGCGCAGAGACTAATCACTCAAAAAATGATCCGAGTAGGGAAGGTGTAGTGCGTTTTGAACTTATTTGGAAACGCATTGAGCACAAACTGTCAAAATATATCAAATTATTTTATTTTACAAACCATCTGAGCAAATTCTTAAATTATTTCTCGCCATCACAACGCTGCACTCATAGTATAACTCAACAAAATAGTGTTAGGGCTGAATGTGCTCTCTTCATTAGTGACCATAACTGTCAAACTCAACGATTTTGGTATTTTTGCCAATTTTTGTTTTCATATTGCATTCTCATTAGTTGCAGTTTTTGTTTGACCTGTCATCTTCGTTTTGACAGTTTCAGTCACCAGCACTCCGCCCTAACACTACATTGTCTAATTTTATGATGGCTGCACTTAAATAATCACTTTTATTCAATTTACATCTGTTATTTCATTGGTTTTTTTATGTGCTCAGCTCTGCGCTCAATTTACTCCATCACCTGAGTAGGTATGCTCAAAGAGTATATATATAAAGAGTTACAGAAACAGAGAAATTGCTCTTTAAAATATTTTCAAGCATGTATGGATTGGATTCTGCCGGCACGCTGCTACTGTTATGCTGCCGACGTTCTTGAGGTCTGTTTTGGGCAGAGCTGTTGTTAAATCTATGTGTGCACAAGCGAGCTAGGAACATGTTTGTTCTTTTTACCTCTTTCTTCCTATTAGAACTGCAATCATTTGGTATATTTAAGGAATTATCAATGAAATGAAGCAAAGCAACATTTCCTTAAATTTACCAATTTGCAGATATTCTTATGTTCTGTTTTGATTATCAAGTAGCTATGCCCAAAAATTGTCAGCTTTGTTTTGGCTAATTTTTATATACATCTTTTTTGCAAAATTTCTAAATAGAAGATTTTTGATGCAATTCCATTTTATTTTCTAGATTTTCAGATTTTCAGAATTTTATGTTTGCTAGATCTATCATTTGGTATATTGAAAGAAATATTTTTGAATGAAGCAAAACGCCTTTCTTTCAATTTACCAATATAGATTTGTAGATATCTTTATTTTGTATTTATATATTCATGAATGCCGAAAAGTGGTTAACTTTGCTTTGGGTAATTTTTTTACATTTGTTTGCTAAATTTTTAAAAAGAAGATTTTAAAAATTAATTTATTAAAATATCAATGCAATTGCAATTTTATTTTATTTCAGAATTTTTTAATAAAATGTCCTAAATCATTCATTTTCTGTAATATACAAAGAACTAGTACCTACATATTTAAAGAATTTTTTGATTTGTCAATTTAAAGTTGTCTTACAATAAAATGTGCAGTCAAATTTACGCTATTTTATTCTATACACTAGCTGATACACCCGGTGTTACCGATAAGTTAAATATATTTTAAATTTCAACATATGTACACTTCTTGCTTTAATGTTTCTAAAAATGCCGAATAATGAAAGACATGTCCGCGAGTTACCAAATTTCAGCGTTTAAGTTACAAAGCCCTGAATTGCTTAACATTTAATTATGGTCCTTTTTTCTGTTTGCGACTTCCCAAGAAATTACTCTTAAAGGCAAAGCATTTTTTAAAATTTATAAAAACGACATATTAAAAAATTTAATTCGTCACAAAAATCAAAGGGGGAATATTCCATTTTTCTTAAAAGAAATAGAAAAACAAATTTTTATGTCAAATTGAAATAGTTTTTGCATAAGAATGATACGACATATGAAAGAGTATAAAATTGCAATTTTCGGTTTTAATTGTTTTTACAATAAAAACAACTTTTGTACCATTTTTTGGAAGAAAAATATATTTTTTGGACCTTTTTTAAAAAAGATTAAAAATAAAAATCCTTAGGTAACGGAAATGCTGCAGTAATTTTTTGCAAGTACTTTAATTTAAATTTTAGACAAAAGAAGATTGAATGAAATATGTTAAAACAGAACGAAGATATTTGCGTTGAAATTCAAAACTTTGAATTTGGAATACTTTTTTGGCTTTTAAGGTTATATACAAAAATTCATTGTACTTAGACAGTTTTCGAGGTATGAGAATGTTATTGGTGTCAAACGAACAGAAAATTTTTTCTTTATTATCCTTGAGAAAATTAAAAAAGTTAATATACATTAACATATATTAAATAAAAAATTGCATATTTACTCCTTATGGATAAACGAAAAGAGTCCAGGCGGAGGATTCTGAAAAACGCTAAAGCGAAATCTCCACCGCTTAAGTTATAGTTTTAAGCGATATTGCAATTCTGAAAAACTCCATCGCTTATTTTCTTACTTAATATTTAGAGACTAAACGAGCTTTTATCGAAGAATAAAATTAAAGCTGTCATTGCTAAATTTTTGGCGATTGATGCAATTCCAATGTTTTTTAGCGATTTACGAAACTCTAATTTTATTTTAAGCTATAGTTTTGGAGTCTAATATTTTGTTGCCGCTAAGTTGGAAATTACAAGATTTTTCAATTAGAATCGTAATTTTTGATATATTTATTAAGAAAAATGAATGCTTTGTCTGTTTTGAATGTTTTCAAAACAGACAAAACAGATAAAATTCTGAAATAAAATAAAATTGCAATTGCATTGATATTTTAATAAATTAATTTTTAAAATCTTCTTTTTAAAAATTTAGCAAACAAATGTAAAAAAATTACCCAAAGCAAAGTTAACCACTTTTCGGCATTCATGAATATATAAATACAAAATAAAGATATCTACAAATCTATATTGGTAAATTGAAAGAAAGGCGTTTTGCTTCATTCAAAAATATTTCTTTCAATATACCAAATGATAGATCTAGCAAACATAAAATTCTGAAAATCTGAAAATCTAGAAAATAAAATGGAATTGCATCAAAAATCTTCTATTTAGAAATTTTGCAAAAAAGATGTATATAAAAATTAGCCAAAACAAAGCTGACAATTTTTGGGCATAGCTACTTGATAATCAAAACAGAACATAAGAATATCTGCAAATTGGTAAATTTAAGGAAATGTTGCTTTGCTTCATTTCATTGATAATTCCTTAAATATACCAAATGATTGCAGTTCTAATAGGAAGAAAGAGGTAAAAAGAACAAACATGTTCCTAGCTCGCTTGTGCACACATAGATTTAACAACAGCTCTGCCCAAAACAGACCTCAAGAACGTCGGCAGCATAACAGTAGCAGCGTGCCGGCAGAATCCAATCCTTACATGCTTGAAAATATTTTAAAGAGCAATTTCTCTGTTTCTGTAACTCTTTATATATATACTCTTTGAGCATACCTTACTGCATGGTCACTTACTGTTTAAGCTAGATTTCATTAGTGTTTTAGCGACCATGTCCGAACAAATGTAATTGAGAATTATATAGAGGCCTTGGAGGTTTCGCTGCTACATCGTCTATAAAAATTATCGGATAATATTCGGAAATTAAGCAGAAATTAGAAAAAAAATCACGAACAAAAGATATCTGATGTATTTCACACATTTTGGATTCATGTACACGCTGAAGATCCGCACAAAAATAAGAGAAAAAACATTTGGCAATGTTCCGTTAGGTTTTGTTCTTCACACTGCAATATGGGTTCGGTTACGTTCTCAGATAAGTGTAGAAAGAGAAAAAAGCAACTCTATTCCTATTTTCAGTTTGCCGGTCAAATTGCACTGGTGGCAAAAACTGGTGGCTAAATCATTAGGAAAGTTGAAGCGATGCAAAATTTTAATGAAAAGCATATGTTTTTGAAATTGACATCTAAAATTTTGTATCGAATGAACAAAAAATGTATGCGAAAAGGTCGAATTTCGTTCACTGGCGAACTATAGTTCAAATTAATATATAAGAGAGAGTAAAAACCAGCTAAAAACACCAAATTCGTCACTCATTTTGAATGGCGTGTAAGCTCCATTTAACGTTTTGCTATTTTTTATCTTATTTTTCCTGCATTATACGGTGCATTGGCATTGTTCGCTTTGTTTTGCTGCTGGCAGTATTCTTGTTTGTTTTATGACTGTCTTTGTTTTTTGTATGTTTTGGTTTTTTCCTTTTTTTTATTTTTTTATCATTGACGTTTTTCTTTCATTCTCAAATATCAGCAAATTTACTCTTTTATTTGGCACCCTGGCGTTAAATTTCCTTCAACTATTACGCGCATCCTTTTTTTAGTCTTTTCTTCGCTGCTACATACATATATTCTGTTTTTTATTTTTGAGTATCTTTTTTTTTTCGTTTTAATTTTGGCATGACTTTACTTGGCTTTTGTGCGCATTCAGAACTGCACAAAATTTATAAAGGAAGCACTTTTGATAGTGGCCACCCACTTAACAACCGCTGCTCGCCCCTCCAATGCTGACACTTTGCATCTAGCAATTCATGCGACATTCCAGCCGTATCGTACTTCAAGCGTAGTGAAGTGAAAACTTGCTGCTGTATGTAGAATATTTACCAAGAATATCATATTATTTACCGCGCACATCTTTGTATTTTTTAATTTGTTTTGTTGTCATTTCTTTTCTAGTCTTTGTTACTTATTTGGTCTCCTTTTTCACGAGATGTCTTGCTGCGTCCTTTTTTGCTGACATCATCTCTGCTTTATTTGCATTTGCTGTGTACAATTTACTTCCGTTAACTTTATGCTAAATGGCAAAAATGACGAAACTACGTTTGCCAAATTTACATTGTAAGGATGTTGGGTAGCTTTTTTTCCTTCTTTGTTGTTTATATCTTGTCCTGACTAAACTCTTTGCGGTTGGCGCGCAAGTTTATTGAAAAAGCGTAGCAGAAACGAAGCGACGTAAGAAACCGAATCCATTTAGGCGTTTCAAATTTGCAGTAAATTTTTGGTTGCATAAACAAGATATTTAAAAGCCTCCTTTGTGACTTCTAAGTTTTTTTTTAATATACTTTTTCATTTCGCAATTACGAAAGGATGTTCGTGATTTCTTTATTCATTTCTAGTGAATGGCAAGGAATAAAGTTACAGGTGATTGTATAAAGTTGGCGGTGAAGAGATTTTCGAATGAGCGATTTATGCTGCTTATTTTTTGGTAGCCGAAAGATAAGCAACTAATTTGTTGGTTAGTGTCAAGGGTCTTATTCAAAATAATTGTATCAACTATAATACATTTTTGGTATATAAAAATAATATTGCGACAGCGTGAACAACTTTTTCTTATCATATTTTTGGTGCATGGATTTTAATGAAAGATATTTGACAGTATATTAAAGATGGTATGCAGGAGATACTAGATCTGTTTTTTTGCCAAATTAACAACCGATATATACCTACATTTTCTAAAGACCAAAAAGCGTTTTTTGATGCTTATTTTATCAAGAAAACCTATCTTTTAGAGAAAATGTGGTCAAGTCAGCTTCAATTAATCAACTTAAATTGACTAATTTGAGATACTTAAAGAATCTTTCAAGCAATTATATTAAAGGGCAGTGTAAAGACTTTCAAAAAAATTTTGTTTTTTTTTTTCATAAATTATTAGTTCACACCCCAAAGAATATGTATCTCAAGTTTCAAGTGAATATTCGAACGGCAAATATTCAAAAAGTATGGCAAATGCTGTCATGCTATTCGAGCGCTCTTAGAACTTCCAAAACTTTAAGCGTCTCACAGTGGCGACATTTCTGAAAAGTGGTTGCGAAAATTAATTTTGGTGTGCAGTCTTATAAACAATTGCTCTAAACTCGCGAATGTAAAATTTAAACTTATTTGGAGAAATTGTTCGCTTTGTACAGCTGGTGAAATTTTATGGTTCTTAATTTTATTTTTTTTTTTTTTTTGTAGTTTAAGATGAGGTTCAAATTTTTGTACAAGTTAGAAAAGAAGAGATATTTTTTTGCATATATGACATAATCGGTCTTTGTACTATACTTTGTATTTGCAGTTGATTATGCCGATCATAACATACTCTGAGGTCGTGTACTGCATACTTGACTCTCGGTCCCTACATAAGCTCCTGGTAGCATTTAATAATGCAGATCGCTATGCACACGGTCTTAGAAAGATTGATCATATCTCTGTCTATTGTAAAAAATTACTTGGTCGTGACTTACCTCGTTACCTTGAAGCTAGAAATTGCAATTTTCTGCACTGAATTATCTATACACGTAGTCCTACATATCTTTTTGATAAGTTGAAGTTTCGCAGGTCAAGTAAAAATATGAACCCCATTATCCCTAGATACAATTTCCTTAACTCCAGTAGATTGATTTTCGTCAGTGTCATTACGTCGTGGAATCATTACCTAATAGTATTAAAAGCGTTTCTAATAAAATTAACTTTAAGCATTTAATTTTCAAACACTTTTCTTAACTTCAAATTTCTTTCCCTACTCTTTCTGGTTCTTCTCTTACTTTCTAATTACTTTTTAAGGATTAATTATTCATTGCTTAAATTTTAGACAGGAATGAGGTCCGAAAATTTTTCGAAAAAATAAGACGCCTAGCCGATGGTTTTAAATCCGGCGCCTCTTCCTGCAAAGATGAAAACGGGAATCTAGTGACAGATGTCCAGAGTACACTGACGTTATGGAGGGAACACTTTTCCAAGCTTCTAAATGCTGACGCTGACAACAATCCCGCCATTAGAGATGATATTCCGGAAACCCCAATTTCGGATGTCAGCGTTGAGGTTCCGCTGCCCGACTATGATGAATTTCTGACAGCTATAGCTTGGCTTAAAAATAACAAAGCCGCGGGAGCTGATGGCATACCTGCTGAGCTGTTTAAGAACGGAGGCGAAGCTCTACTTAAATGCATTCACGAGCTTCTATGCAGAATATGGTCGGAAGAGTGCATTCCGAACGATTGGAATCTCAGTGTGCTCTGCCCAATCCACAAGAAAGGCGATCCCACTATATGTGCCAATTACCGGGGGATAAGCCTTCTTAATATCGCATATAAAGTCCTGTCGAGCGTTTTATGTGAAAGATTGAAGCCCATTGTAAACGATCTGATCGGACGTTATCAGTGTGGCTTCAGACCTGGAAAGTCCACCATCGACCAGATTTTCACACTACGACAAATCTTGGAGAAGACTCAAGAAAAACAAGTCGACACTCACCATCTTTTTGTCGACTACAAAGCCGCCTTCGACAGCCCAATAAGGAAGCACCTGTTCTCCACCATGTCTGAATTTGGTATTCCTGCAAAACTAATACGACTTTGCAGGATGACACTGAGCAACACCAGCAGCGCAGTTAAAATCGGGAAGGACCTCTCCCCACCATTTGTTACCAAACGAGGTTTCAGACAAGGTGATTCCTTATCGTGCGACTTTTTCAACCGAATGATGGAAAAGATCATCCGAGCTGCTGATCTGAGACGTAGTGGCATAATATTCTACAAGAGTGTTATGCTGCTTGCGTATGCTGATGACATTGATATCATTGGCCATAATACGCGCAAAGTCAGTGCAGCATTTTCCAGATTAGAAAAAGAGTCAAGTCGAATGGGTCTGGCAGTGAATGCAGATAAGACGAAATACTTGGTGTCAACAAACAAACAGTCCCAGCGTCTTGGAACCCACGTTACAGTTGACAATACCTCCTTCGAGGTTGTGAAGGACTTCTTCGTTTATCTGGATCCAGCATAAACTCAACCAATGACATCAGCATTGAGATCAAACGAAGAATAACTCTTGCCAACAGATGTTACTTTGACCTCAGTATGCAATTGAGAAGCATAGCCCTTTCTCGACGAATGAAAATCACGCTCTATAAATCGCTTATCATGCCCGTCCTACTTTATGCATCACAAGCCTGGATGCTGAGCAGTTCAGATGAAAAGATTTTAGGAGCATTCGAGAGAAAGATTCTTCGTAAGATCTATGGATCAATCTGCGTCTATGGCGAGCACCGAATGCGGTGGAATGATGAACTGTGCATTAAAATCAAGCGGCTTTGCTGGCTAGGTCATGTTCAACACATGAAAGACGATGCTCCAGTGAAGAAAACATTCGATTCGGTACCCAGCGACGGTCAACGCTGAAGAGGACGACCGCATCTTCGTTGGAAAGACCAAGTAGAGGACAACCTGATGAAGCTTGTAATTTCCAACTGGCGCCAGCAAGCGAAAGACAGAAATGGCTGGCGCAAATTCTTAGATGAGGCCAAGACCGACATACGGTTGTAGCGCCAACTAAGTAAGTAAGTTAGTGAGTAAGTATTCGTTTCATCTACAAAAAATACGAATTAATGTAAGAATGCTGCTGCCACCACTTTGTATAGTATCAAACAATATTCCTTCAGTTCACAAATTTATGCATTGTAGATTTTCACAAATTAGCGTTTGTAGCATGTACAAAGTTACGAATACAAAATTTTTTCATGCGGCCAACACAACAAACGTTTGTACTATGTACAAAACATTTGTACATTCTACGAATAGCCTCTATTTGTATTTCTACAAAGAATTTATTCGTAATTTTATCCTAAATATTTTTTGGGTGCATCGGATAGTATGCATATCCATGGAAGATATCTCATTTACCTCAGGCTAAGTTCACGCTTCATGTATAGCAGCGATTTCAGCTTGAAATACACTGCAATACACCCTGATCACTGCATATAAATACTGCAATGATCAGGGAGCTTGAAGGCTAAATTAATTCTGAATGCTTCCGAGTAGAACTCTCCACCTAATTTGCCATCTATTTTTGATCCATCGGTAAAGACCTCAATAACATTGTAAGGTGAACGGTTTCCTAGTACCCATTTTTCTCGAGAGGGAATGGATGCATCGAACTTTCTTTCAAAGGATAGCTTTTGTGTGATGTAGTCTATTGACCTGGGTATGGGAGGGAGACATTTTCTTATGCAAGAATATCCTAGTGTACCTTTTTCCACTGGGAGTGGCTTCAAGGCAGATGGCTGCTAATACAGCCAGTGTAGCTAAGATGTCAAGTAGTTTAAAGTAGAGAATTATGTCTAATGAGTCTGTTGGAGTGGTTCTAAGTGCACCACGATGCACAGTTCAACTGTTCTTTGAAATTTTGCGGAGAAGGTAAACTTCACCGTATAGAAAAATTAGCCTTATAGCTGCTGTATATAGCACTTTGTTTTAAGCCCCACCTGTTACTCACCGCCTTTTTGCATGAGTACAGGACAATATTAGCTTTTTGGGCTCTATCGAGCAGATTGGGTCTCCAGTTTAGTTTCCTATCCAGTATTAGGTCCAGATATTTGGCTTGATCTGAGAAACTAATTCTTGTGTTTCCCAGTTTAGGAGGCCTAATTAGAGGTAAATTTTGTTTTATGGAAAAAATCACTAACTCAGTTTAATTGGGTTTTTGCTGAGCCCACAACTGATAGCCCAGTTGACTAGAGTATTAAAGCAGTTTTTGCATAATGTCACGAAGAGCAGATATATGTATATTTTCCATAGGCAACAATCGTCATCGGTATAAGCTATCACCCTGCACCCCTCTAGCTCTTGTTTGACTAGCAGTTCATTTACTGCTAGATTTCAGAGTAGAGGCGAAAGAACTCCTCCCTGAGGGGTTTCCCTTGGTACAGATCTTCACGTGGATGCCCATCAAATTTTTCCCTAATAATCCTGCCAACTAGCATTTGATTTATCAGTGCTATCACCGCATCCACCCCAAGCTCCGTTAGCGTATTAGCGATAGCTCTTGCTTCGACGATATTAAAGGTCCCATCTATATCAATAAAAGCTGTCATCGTATATTCTTTTTAATGGAGGGGTTTTCAATGATGGCTACTATGGAGTGGAGAGCTGTTTCCATGGATTTTCCTTTAGTGTAAATATTTTGTGCTATTGACAATGGATTTTTTGTTATTTAAATCTCAAGGGCATTTCGATTAATCTCTTGAAGAATTTTATAAGAAAAGATGAAAGACTAATTGCCAGAAGGACTTTAGGGTTAACGTGTGAGTTTTTGCCTGCCTTAGGTTTAAAGATAACCTTCACATTACGCCAACGTCTGGGAATGTGATTTAGGTCAGTGCAGCTTTGGTAGATCGGCAAAAGCCGCTCCTTAATGATACAATACTACTTTTGAATTTATATGAGAGCTATACCATCTAGTCCTAGTGACTTAAATGGTTTGAAGCTATTGATTGCCCACTCTAGCTTTGTTGCTGTGAGTATTTTTAGGGATATATTTGCAGATGGTAACTAATCTTCCTGAGTTGGAGTGTTACATATTTCTAAGCAATTCGGAAAGAGAGTTTTGACTAAAACATTCAGAGATTAATAACTGTTAATGGTCCAAGTACCATCTTCCTATTTTATGAAGCTTGGATTGGAGGGAATCGTAGCTTGAATTTTCCAAAGCCTTGACGCCTCTAAGGTTTGTGATATATTTCCAAAAAAGAACCTTCAGGATTGGTTTTTTTGCTTTTCTCAAATCACTCATTTACTCTTTTAGAGCCACTTTATAGTTTGTCCACGTATCTGTGGATCGGCCTTTGCCTTGTTGAAGAGTTTTCTGGACTTATTTCGGAGCTTCTCGATTTCTTCGTTCCACCAGGGTGGCTTTAGCTTTCCCCTTGGCATTTTTAGCGAAAAATCGGTATCGAGAGCTTTAAAAATGAAATTCGTGAGACTAACAACCAGATTGTCGAACAATTGCTTGCATAAGGGACGACTTAAAGCTCCAGTTGAGATCTGTTTTTAAGGTGTCTAAGTAAAGATTCCAACTCACTTTTTTGAGATTGTGAAAACTGTTTGGGCTTATAGCAACGTCAAAAAGAGTAGAAAAACCTCTCCAATTTCTTATACTATTAGATATATGGTAAGAGGCAAGGGTTATATCTAAGAATTAATGCCTATTGCTAACAACAAAAGTCGGCTCATTCCCTACATTAATTTTGTTTAGATTGGCATTAGTCAATAAGATATTCACCCCGTTCTTTGGTGTCTGAACATCCCCAGATCACGTGATTAGCATTTGCATCGCACCCTATGATTAGGCCTTTTGATTCCGATGCTGCAGTAGAGACCAGTCTTATCATGTTGTCATCTGGGAGGGCCTCGTGATAGTGAGCAAGATATGCTGAGATAAGCCACAAGCTGCTTTGGCCCATATCTACGCTTATGGCTATTACTGAAATTAGAGAAAGTAAATGCACTCAAAGGTTTTTTGATTAGAATATACGCTTTTGTACTTGATTTTGTATACACTAGCGTGTATGTTGTAGTCCTGAGTCCGCAAGCCAGGCCGCAGACTACCCACGGTTCCTCGATCAGGACGATGTCTTATCCATCTTTGTTTACCCGGTATGGAACTTGTGCAGGTGCAGTGGAGCAAGTTTGAGTGGAAGGTTTGAAATCTTTAATTGGGTTGGAAGCCTTCCTCCAATAATGCCTCATCTTTCTTGTATATTCTCAATACGATGATGAGAAACCAAAGTCTACCACAAATCGCTTGGATGACAAGAAGACCTGGGACTCCTGATTGATAACTAAATTTACCGATCTAAAGTCCCCTTTAACTCTTTAACCAGTGTCACCTTCCAATTTGTTGTTGGCAGACCATGATTTTCCAAAATGATCGTATCGAAGATAGTTTGAGGGTCAGAGTATGAGACGCTTTTGGTCTGTAAGGGATTTGGTCCCTATCTATGACTGCGAGGTTCGCACTCGGCCATACCTTACCAACCCTGGAGATGGCTATCTCTTATAGGTCCAGAGTCCTTTGGTCAGCATATGCGATCAGCTTCACGCGGCTCTGATCCCATGCACTGTCGCGGCAGGAGGGACCCCTAACAGTAAGGACAACTTGCCCTCAATGCTTCTCCACTTATCAGGCAATATGCTGCCGTCCGAATCGCCTTTATCAATTACCGCAATGGTAATTTTCCCAACTGCGATCTCGCTGAACAGTTTAGGAGTGGCTGTACTTCCAGGTCAATTCTGTTCCTACGTACGATGGTTTTCGGGGATTCCCGCGACGCGATCCTGTACTCTCAACGCTGGTTTCCTAGCAACATTACCCTTTCTTTGAGTGGAAGGCGTTCTTTTAGCCGACGCCTTCTGTCAACTTCCACTAAACCCGCCAGAGGACCTTCGGGGAATCTGCCTGTCCCAAGCCAGAAAAAAGGGTGAGGGTTTGTTATTGGATGGGCAGTTCATGGGGCACGGCCCATGAACTGATCTCATAATGAGTTCATTCTTGAGGCACGGCTCTTGAATGTTCATCTGATAATCTGTAAAAGAAAAAGGTTTACCTTGAGCCTTGGTTGTTGGTTGCCAAATTCTTGGAGAAAGCATGGTTTTTATATTAAGTTATCATAACGCCGTCATCTGTAATATGCTTTCAATGGACGATCAATCCAAAATAACTTGAAGAGCGGGGACAGTCATCCATCAATGATGAGGAGACCTGATCTATCGTTGTTCTGCAGACCTTATCTTAGAATAAAGGTTTTATGTAGGAAACATTTAATCTTTGGACCGTTGTATAAACCAATTGGTACACAACGGCTCATGCTTCCTAGTTTTCCGAAAGAGGCTTTTAATTAAGTCTTAATAAGGTTAACGAAGTTGCATAAGTAGAATTGTGGTTTACCCGGTTTTACTAGGAAACCAATGGTTATTTTTTTAACCTAGTCATGTACAATTCTAGTGGCTAAAGGTGTCACAGTCAAATATAAATGTTCTAAGAACTTTTGGTCTGTAAGACGGGATGTTGAAGAGCCTTGTCAAGTGGAGCCTTGAGCCCAGGTATTGACTATCGTTGGGTTTGGTCCACGTGGGGTTTACAATTCGCTCTGGCTGTGGTTAGGCTAGAAAGGCCGGTGTGAGTTACACTTAAGTTGAACTCGGGCTAGTGATTCCCTTAAATTACTAAGAGAATGATGATAGATTGAATCTTGCTAATTTCAAACAGTAAATGTTAGGAAGGTAAGCAACTACCGGATCAATATACTGTTACCTTTGGAATTTGAGAGCACGCGACGGGGAAACCTAAATAGTCTGAGTTGTGTCCACTGAAATTGAGGAATCTGATGATATGATGACAACGGGCCTAGAGGTTTCTGCCTTAGTCTTTCATGTCAGAGAGTGATGACCTCTGATATGATGTAGATGATTATTGCGGAGAAAAATAATTATGGGTTATGTTACTGTTATTGATACTGAGATAGCCCAAGGTTATTAAAATAACCAAGTCATGTATAAAATTCAAGTAGCTGAAAGTGCCACGGTCATGTTATTAGGGGAACCTTTCAAAAGTGGTCTTTCTTGAATTCCGAAGGGGCGTTGGCCGTCGCTTCTTATTTTTCCCAAGCTTTGGAGCACCGTTGAATTAAGCCTTCGCGGCAGGGGTCAACGTTAAAAACATAGTGGCTTTCTGTCAACTTCCACTAATGGTTCGCTTGTTGGCCACTTCACCAGCTCCTGTCGCTGGATGAGCATTTAAAGACTTTGCGTTTGTAGGCTGTAGGCCAAGAGTAGCGTTTAAAGACTGCGTGGCTGTTGTAGTTAAAGGCTTCATTTTATTTGCATTAAAAGACTGCCCATTTTTTTTTTTTTGTATATCATCATAGTCGTACGACCAGCCCCTTTCCATCAAGATAAAGATAGTTAAACCGACAGGCTCTGAGACCGCTCTTCGAAAGGGATCAGGTCTACATTCAGGAAATGAAAAAACATCGTGTACAGCCCCAATCAAATCCGAAACTTGGCTCAGAGTCTATCAGTAGAGTGCTAAAAATATAGAGGGAAACGTGCCCTAATCCCAATGCCGCGGTAAGGCCACAGTTACTTTCTGAGGTGGCCTGGTATCAGACAGGCGCCGTTCAATACAGTCCAATACGGTTACGCATGATACCCTGAATAAGGGGGGAGTGACTTTTAGTTTGCTGCTCCACAAAAAGACTACAGGCTCTGCAAAGCTGTAGAGTTAGTCCCTACAGAGAGGAATCACTCCCGCCAGCAACATTGCGTCATTGCAACTTAAGCCCCTACATCGCTTCAAGATTGACAATCAGGTAAGGGAACAACATTATTTGGAGTGAAAAATTACATAGTAATGCGAATGGTTGAAACTTGCGCATCTCATGCGCCAACTGCACTAATTTGTCTTCCGTGATATTATTTTTTCTGTTGTTGTTTAAATTGAAAGTCCAAAATGTTTTGACATTGCTCATAGGTTGTTTCAACACAAAATTTAATAAAATTATTGTTACACAAACTAACAGAACTAACAGAAAAACATTTAAGTTAAAAATGCATGTATTTTTTTAAACAGCTTTTTAAAGTACAGAGTTCAATATTCTTTCTTGTTATGTTTCTTAAGCGAAGCTTTTTACGCTTCGTTTTGTGATTTACTTGAGTAAAATCTAAAAAACGACACTTTTTTCCATACACCTTTTTCTTAGAATTGTTGTTGTTTTTTACTTGCGTCTATTACAACAAGAAGTTATAAAATGAAAAAGATTTCCTTGTCAGCAGTGAGAATCGAACTCGCACACTTTCGATCGAGAGTTCTACAGACTAACCACTCTTTATGCTTAATAAGTTCATTAAGCAACAGGTTGCAACAACAACAAGTTCCTTCAAGTTTCAGTATTCTTCTGTGTGTTATGAATTCCACTCCTTTGAATAGCTTATAGGCATTACTATTGTTTAATCAAATTAGAAATATATGCGCTTGTTGCCTTTCATCATCGAATGGATGATGACCTTCTGCAGATTTCTGGGATTATACATACATCATCGTACTGATATTTTTCAATTCCAGTCATTACAGTCATTGGCCGCATTCTAGCCGAAAAAGTGCTCAAGAACTGTTCCACAACTTTCGGGCTGAATGGTATGCTCTCACAGAACATGTTCCTTGAGATGTCACAATTTATATAGCGAAAATATTTTATGCTACTTCGCTATTTGAGCACTTTTTCGGCTAGAATGCGGCCATTAGAAATTTTAAAAAAATTATTTAATTATCGCAAATAATTTAGAAAATGTACTTTACTTGACAATGTTTATTAATGTATTTTCAATCTTAAAATAGGAATAACAAAGCCAATTTTCTTAGAATCTTGAATGCCTGATTAAAGGCAGAAGCAGACTTAAAAAGCAAAAGGCTTAACTACAACGGCAGCACATAGTATACAAAAGAAAACATTGGGAGAAAGCAACTACTTTCAAACTGAAAACTAGGCTTTAATTTCGATATAGCGATGGAGACATCATCTGCTGAAAAAAAACTATATTTGCCAAGAAATCGAGGTTAGGAGAATCAAAATTGGTAGCTTAATCAGTGGGAGACAAACCATTATAATATTCATTAATAGTTTGCAAAAACTTTGTAAAACTATTACATGACTCAAGTGAATTATTAGACTTTACGCCAGTTAGCTTTACGCCATGCTCGTCAGAACTCTATTGGTTTTGCGTTTAGAATTTATATATTGCCCAATAGATGAAGAATTTGCCTCCAAATTACTCTCGATTTCAAAAATATATTGATAATATAGAAAATTGTGAAAGCAATCAAATTAATTCATTTTTTTTTTTTTGAAAAAAGTTTAAAAAATCTATCCTCAACAGAGTTTGTTTTTTTATATTTTTTAAGTGCTTTATTTTCAACTTTTTTTAAGTTACAAAAGTAATCGCTAATTAAACTAGAGAGGTTTATTCCTTAAGGCTTTAGGTTTTTCAGGAACAAAAGTAGCATTTGTATGAGAAAACTTGTCGCAAATAGATTTGAAAGTATCATTCGGATCATTAACTGTGCTAACCAAGTGCCAACCAATCAGCAGCTTTTAAAACTTCAATAATTTTCATACAGTTTTCTTCTGAAAAATCATGTTGATCAAAAACAATATCAACGCCATTATTATAAAATTTTATTAAAGTCAATTCTTCAGTCTATTCATTATTCAATTCTTACAGACTAGGCAACAATTTAGTAACAAAAATATATCCTTATGTTACAAAATATAATTTAACAAAGATTTAATTTGATTCTTAGATATCGAAAATGTAAGTTATGCTTAGCATAAATAGAATTGTATAAATAAAGAGCTTAAAAAATAGGAGCATTAGCAGCATAGTTAGTGCGAACCAAATCCAAATAAAAAGGATCATGATTTCTGAGTGACCTAGTAGGAACATTATAATTTATCAATTCCAGCAGTGTTTTACTGTCCACCAAAACAAAACCCGCCAAATACCCTTAGGGGTATTTGCCTGTCCAAAACCAAAAGGGTGAACAGAAGGGTGATGGTTTGTTATTAAAAGGGCAGTTTATGGGGCACGGCCCATGAACTGATCTCATAATGAGTTCATTCTTGAGGCACGGCTCTTGAATGTTCATCTGATAACTATAAAATAAAAAATTTAGCTTGAGCCGTGGTTGTTGGCGCCAAATCTTGGAGAAAGCATGGTTTTGATATTAAGTTATCATAGATCGGTGTGAGTTACACCTAAGATGAACTCGGGTTGGTAACTCCCTTAAATTACTAAGAGAATGATGGTAGATTAAATCTCGCTATTTCAAACAGTAAATGTTAAGAAGGTAAGCAAATACCGGATCAATATACTGTTACCTTTGGAATTTGAGAACAAACGACGGGGAAACCTAAATAGTCTGAGTTGTGTCCACTAAGATTGAGGAACCTGATGACATAAGTGACAGGCCTAGTATACCTAGTATGATCATGATGATTATGTAGCGGCCAAAAAGTAAGGGTTGCATTATTGGTATTGATACTGAGATAACCCAAGGTTATTAAAATAATCTAGTCATGCTTAAATTCAAGTGGCTGAATGTGTCACGGTCATGTATAGTGTCAATCTGACAGCAGTATTTGTGGTTCTAATTGTGGTATGTTATTAGGGGAACCTTTCTAAGTGGATCTTTTGAATTCCTAAAGGGCTTTGGCCGACGCTTCATATTTGTCCCAAGCTTTGGAGCACCGTTGAATTAAGCCTTCGCGGCAGGGGTCAACGTTAAAAAACATAGAGGATTTCTGTCCACCAAACCAGAAATTATATAGTGTATAAAAACAACAGACAGAATGTTTCTTCTACTCTCAAGAGTCTACTCCCAATAAGTAAACACCGGGATCTATATGGGGGTAAAGAGTTTGCAAACATGGAGCGTAAGGCAAACCTAGTGAAGGATTTCTGGATGCTTTCAAGACTTAACTTATGCGTCACATAAAATGGATCCCAAATGACTGAAGCATATTCAAGTCTTGAACGAACGAGGCTAGTAAACAACACCTTGAAAGTGCAGGGGTCACCAAAATAAAAACTTTTGCGACGTATGAAAGCAAGCATAGCATACGCCTTGGGAATAATATAATCTTAGTGAGAGACGAAAGAAAATTTAAAGTCAAAAACAACATCCAAATCCTTTAACTCATTAACAGATAACGAAGGTGTATTAGCAATATAATACGCAGACAAATTGCAAAAACATGAAAACGCATTTATTAAGATTGAAAAGATATGGTTATTAACACACCAATCTTGACGTTTATTAATGTCACTTTGAAGAAGTTCCTTATAACATGAATTTTTAACTTTAAGGAAAATCTTCAGATCATCAGCATACAACAAGCAATTACTGTATGAAAAAAGAGATGTAACATCGTTTATAAAAATAATAAAAAGCAGCGGTCCAAGGATACTCCCTTGCGGAACGCCAGAAAATTTCATAAATAACAACTCAACCAACTAGGAAAACTGGAATGAAATCACATATTTTCAATTTTTTTTATTAACAGATAATGGTTGACTTTGTCGAACGCTTTCGAAAAGCACGTGTAAACTGCATCCATCTGGCATCCCTCTAGAAATGATGAAATGTAATATTCCGAAAAAATAACCAGGTTGGAAACAATTGAACGACCATGCACTAAACCATGCTGAGAAAGAGAAATTTTGTCTCTAACAATCGAAATAGGTCAATAGCTAGAAATAATGTTTTTGGAACCAGACTTGTGTACAGGAGCAACAAATGCAACTTTCCAACTATCAATAAAAACGCTATGCATGAACGAATTGCTAAAAATTAACATTAAGGGATATGCAACACTGCATGCACATTTTGTAGAAAAAAGGAGCAAATCCCATCTGCATTCAACTTAAATGAAGTTTTAAGCCTAAGGATCCCATTAATACCATCATGTTCCGTCAAAGAGGGAGAAAGCCAAAACAAATATCAGGTGGCAAATTATATGAGCAATAAGTGTCGACATTATTAAGAGGCTCGTAGTTAGAAAAAAAAAAAATCAGCAAGCAGATCAAAAGTATACTAAGCGTTGTCCGATGCAATATTATTAAAAAATCGACGCAGGAATGTTTGAAGAATGATTTCGGGTTTGATTTAATGTTATTTAAAAAATTTTAAAATATATTGCTTATACAAGTAGTTATCAAGACAGTTAAATTCACGCATGTAGTTATTGTATGCACTTTATGATGCATACTGTTGTTTAAAACTGGTAGAGCTTTTTAAATCTTTAGTAAAACATATTAAAAACTACGACTTGAACTATGTATGGACTATGTATCTCGCAAACAATACATTCAGCAAGCTGTTGCCTTAACACAAG
This sequence comes from Dichetophora obliterata, assembly GCA_963920525.1. NCBI lineage: Eukaryota > Metazoa > Arthropoda > Insecta > Diptera > Sciomyzidae > Dichetophora > Dichetophora obliterata. Next base: position 91,299,995 of record OY986435.1, read on the forward strand.
AAAAGTCCATGCTCATACCTTAGTTTCAGTTTTGAAATAATATTTTGTTCTATTTTTGCTATATATCCTTAAATTTATAACCAAGATTGAAGTTTACAAAATTTCAAGCTTTACAAACCTCTTAGCCAGATGATATCGGTAAATTTTGAAAATTCAACAGTACTCAATCAAGATACATAAAATCCTCTATTTTTTTTTTCTATATAAGAAACATTTTCTCATTGACACAGAAATGCTTTCACCTCAATATATAATTTAATTTAATCCCCACATCATCAATATCTAAATAAAAGAAAATCCTTCATCGCTACGTATGAGTTACATTAACTCCAGTTTAGAGCTCAACGTTATTAGAAATAAAAATCCTAAGGGTGTAAATTTTATGATTTGCACAAGCTACAAATTCAATCCTGTCAGTATTTATTTTATAAGATCCCAAAGATGTATTTTTTAATCACACAAGTTTATCACCAACGAAGGAAAAACAAAATAAGCACACACGTATACTCCCAAAACCTATCAAGCCATATGCTAAAAGCCTAAAAAAATAGAAACCAACAAACATACATGTAATTTAAGCTAACATTAAATTAAAACTGAGATAGCTGGCTGCCAAAGAAAGCAGAGCTGCTGTTAAAATAAGCATGTATCTAAATCTACAAAAAATAAAGGAAAAAAAGAATTTCCTTAAGCTACTTAAATAGCGCACATCTAACAGCGGAAAACACTTGATTGATGAAAACCTGTTCGAAATGCCAATCCAGCATAATAGAGTAAACAATGCAGCCCAGAAGCAAACGGCAGAGCACAGTAGGTCGCGTCAATGTAGATTGAAAAGGTAACAAACAAACGAAGTAGGAAGGTACACGGGAGTGGTGCAAAGAGTGTGCCAAACAAATATAGTATAAAAACAACAACAGAGACAGAAATGAATATCGACACACACATATGCATTGCCTCTAAGGTAACTATAGAGTTGGTGGCAATGGCTGCTTAGTGTATTGATGAGAATCGAAATTTCCCTTGGCATGAATCTCTACAAGAATTACGAGTTCTCGCCTTACTTATGCATAGTTGTATTGAGAATTTAAACAAAGATTTCAAACTGCCATTAAATTATAAATAACTAAAATTTATTTTTTTTTTATTAAAATGAAAAAAGTATTTTCAAAACAGAGAAAAAAAAACAGAATAAAAGTATTAAATTTAGCATTTAAGTCGTATTGAAACGAAAAAACTTACGCTATGACGGAATACATGTTAAAATAAAAATTTTACTTTGTAAGAAACATTTACTTGTCTTACAAAAAAAAAAAAAATTATTCCGACATATTGATGCCTTTCTTTTAGGGCTATTTTGATAATTTTCTTTTTGATAAATATTCATTAAATAAAAAACTTTATTAACAGTCATAAGGTTGTCTTTCTTCTTATGCTTAATGTTTCAAGAACTCCATACTTAGTTGAGAGACCGTAAAAATAAGATTGTTTAACTATTTTTTTTTGCAGCGCCATTTTATTGGATTAATATTGAAATCCACACAACTTTATTGAAACTTTTGAGTTTATAAAAGAACAGGTTATTTTAAATAATGATTTGTAAAGCTCCTGTAGAGATGATATCTGGCAGGCCCTCGGAAAATGCGGGCTCAGGTAATTCATGAAGATTTTCAAAGAATACAAATAAAATTTAATATTTAAGTAATATGCTATATAGAATTCGAATTCTGGCAACGCTAATGTTATTCCAGTCAAACTCGTTTTGACATTGAAGTTTGACATTTTGGAATATTTTACCTTTAGCTAAAATGAAATTTTTTCACTTTTTTTTCGTGGAACATATGTATTAAGGACTTCTTAATCCAATTGTGAAAAAGTTAATGGTCGCTCTTATCTAGTTTAGAAGTTATAGGGGTCCAAAGTTAAAAAATGGGTTTAAAAAAACTTGCTATATCTTTGCTATATATAAACAAAACTAAGCAAAATGGATATTAATAGAAAGGCTATTCTATTACCTATTCAATAAGCTATTAATCATAAAATTCCATTAATTACTTTCTAAGATATAACTCTTTTTATGTACCAACTATTTTGCATCCAAATTTTAGATGCATTTCAGATTCAAATAAAAACGACAAAAATTAATTCCATGAATTCGAACGTAATAAATTAAGGATAATTTAAAAGACAAGAAAAATTGTTTTTAAAAATCGCGGCGATTTTTAATAACAATTTTTCGCCTGCGGCGCTTTCTTTAACCATCGTTAATGTTACTATATAATTTACTATGTAAATACAATTTTTCGCCTGCGGCGTTTTATTTATTCACCGCTTATTTAACAGTTCCAAAATATTTCAACAATTCTTAAAATGTTTTTTATATAATTTGGACTTCCAGCTTAATAGTGTTTTGCCCTTGTACGGAATATTGTTTACACTGCAAAACGAAACTATTAAAGTATACAAGATGTTATATCTTAAAAAGTTATGCATGGATTTTAATGTTTGATACCTCGTTGAATAGGTGCTCGTATTATCTTTCTTTAAATGCCTATAATGGTTATTTTTCTAGGAAAATTTAAAAAATTACAGCTTTTTTAAGGCCATTTTTCCTAACTTTGGACCCTTATAACTTTTAAACGTCTTGAGAGCGACCTCTAATATTTTCACTGTTCGCTTTTTTAGCTGCAAATACACATTTTGAAAAAAAAAAATTATAAAAGTCCATTTTAGCTAAAAGTAAAATGTTCCAATTGAATTTCAGCAAAAAAATTGAATTAAAACGTGAACATTTTCGTGCGGAGCAGTATTGTTCGCTATTGACGAGTTTCGTGAAGGGCTTCAAAAGTCAGTTGTGCCACAAAACATTGATACTGTGCGCAAACGGATTATGCTTGATTCTCATGTGACATACCGTAACATTGAGGCATCCTTGAGCATTAGTTCCACTAGCATACATACAATTTTACATGAAAAAAAGGCTCTTATCGGTTGATGCAAGAAACGCTTGGGTAACGCTTGAGGCACGTAGAATGGTCAATTTGGAGTAATACACAACCATTTGTTTGCCAGAAGTGTTCTGTGAAAGAGAAAATAAACATGAGCCGAAGAATCAATCTTAATCAAGACAATGCGAGTTTCCGCACATCAGCTCAAAAAAAGACTTTTTTGATTTCGTACCCAATGTCTTCATTTTGTTCTCGCACATCAAAGAGAAACTTCGTGGACAACGTGGATTTTCGATGCCAGAAGAAGACGTTAATGCTTTTAAAAATTATGTTTTGGAGGTGTCTCAAGCAGAATGGGATAAATGTTATGACAAATTTGAATTTGAGTTTAAACGCATGCACAATTGTATGTATAATAAAGGAAAATATTCTGATGAACAACAATCCTGTTTTCAATGAAAAAAAAGCGGTCTTTATACGATATTTATTCCCGAAATATATGTAGCAACATCCGACACAAGTGTTTCGCCACAACTCAACGCTAGCAGTAATGTCGGCAATTTTTTATAGCCTGCATTGATGAGCTATTGGGAAATTTGTAAACAAGGTCGAGTTTTCTCTTAAAGCTTATAAAAGATAGCTGAAAACAAAATTACGATTTTTGAAAAAATATCCCAAATCTAAAAATATAGAGAGAAAACTCTAATAACCCAATAAATTTTGTATTCTTATCTTAAAGAGAGAATGATATACATATAGCCTTACCCCTGACGAAACATAAATATTAGGAAATTTAGACTACATTCCTTGTAGCTACTATGCTCAATTCCCATTTTATTCAAATGACTCAACTATAAAAATATATTCTGAATAGGAGAAGTGTTTGCTTGAAGTACCCCTTGATTCCTTTTTCCTTTAGAGTTACAAAATTCGAGCCAATTCATTCTTGCTTTTGGCAAACGTTATATTTATTTCGCTATAATTTTCTTCAAGTCCTTGAAATCTTCAAACTATAACAAATTTTTAGATAATATTGTATAAAAAAAATTGCTTACATTTTTTGAAAGCGTTCTGGCAATTAAATCAAACCAGCTGGAAAATAGCAAAAATTTGACCAATTCCTAAATCATGCAACGAATATCGCCCGATAGCTTTCTTACCTTTCCTCTCTAAGGCACTACAAATATTACTTCATCGCCTGTAACGTGACGTTACAAATTCATATAGTTACATATTATTATATTACATATTATTCAAATCTGTAGTATAACTATAACCATATACGATTTACGTTACAAGCTACTATCATATATATACATACTACCTACCGTGTACTAATATTACTCTTATATATATAAGGAATATTAATCAAAGTTGCATTACAACTATTATCATGTAAAAACCACCTACCGTTTATATGCAGCAATAAATAAAACACATAGTCAATACGGACAACAACAACAACAACAAGCAAAACAAACGAAACTAATAACATATCCAGTGATGCCACGTTAGAGGATTTACCCCTAGCTTTAGGGGGTTTTTAACTGTGTTGACGAATTTTAGGGGTAATGAATCTTAAGGGGTCTTAGAGGCTCTTTTAGGGGTATTTCAAAAATCGACCTTAGGAAATAAAGTTTTCTTACTTTTTCTTAAAATTATGCTAAAAATTTAGGAAAAGAAGATATTTGTCTTCTTGGGTATTTCAGCAACACTTTATAAAAACAGCTGAATTGGCAGCACATCAAAAAAATTGTCCCACTTCACTTCAAACTTGCTTCGCGCTTTACTTGCAATTGATTGATTCATGAAAACAAAGTATGGGAAAAACTAAAGACAAAAAAGAAATGTCCAAAAACATATCAAAACGTGGGAGACGGAGCCTCCTTTCAAAAGTAGGACTTAATTTTAAGGTCAATTTTACATTGGACAATTGAGAGCTATGAAGCAACTTTCTGCCCTTGTAAAAGACGCCCAATAGCCCCTTAAATACATAGGCGTGCATTACAGTTGCTCCCTATTAAATTTTTGTAAGTTTTTCGAAAAAATGTTTGGGGAATTTTAGGGGGATTTCAAATCCAATCTGGTGGTAAATGGTGAAAGTGGCAACACTGAAACTATCAGAAAATCATTAAAACCGTAGACAACAACAACAACAAGAACACACGAAACACGTGGCACTCAATAGGCAACAACAATCATCACCAGTGGTAATATAATTCCCATATTGTTCTCACTTAATAAATAGGCACACTTGAGTTAGCAACGACAGCATTCCTTTTAGGAAAGCTCACGACTGGAGCTTTATGGTCCAATTATGTCCACGTAACGCAACGCAAGGTGGCCGTAGCAAATGGCGTATTGAGCGTAGATAATTACATGTTGATTATGCAGACGTACATCTACTTAAAAAACTTCAACTCGGCTGCTTTTGCTTACAACAAGATGTTTTTAATTGGCGGCAAATTATATTTATAAGCCAATTTACCGCACTAAAAACAAAAGACAACAAAAAAATTGAGGGTTAAAAGACACAATTTATCAGCAAATTTACAGCACATAAACTGTTGCTATGAAAATGCAGCTATCACCAGTGTTGTCACTTGAAAATTTTAAATGGTGTAGAATCCAAAAAGTGGTAGATTTATCACGATTTTGATAGAGTGACGACACGTACAATCCGCCGTTATCTACGTACAATCCGCCATTTTCTACGGCCACCTTGCGTTGCGTTACGCGAACATAATTGGACCATTAGACTTATTGCACACAGTCAAATAATTTTTGATACCTTTGCTTTTGTTAAGATTCTTGTAATCTATTTTGAAAGTTTAGGTCAGCCTTATGTCCATTCTGCTACGTCTCTGCCTTTATGGAAAGCTGATGTGGCTAACCGACCGAAGATTCAAGTAATCTGCTCGAAGGTTTCGGGTCGGCTGCTTGGCCGCTCTGCTCCACCTTTACTTTCCTGAAAGACTATGACTGCTTAATTGCTATCCGACCGCGCTGCCATACTCCTGCCTTTGTTAAAATTCTAGTAATCTATTTTGAAGGTAAAAGTAGGCTGCGCGGTCGCACTACTACGCTCCTGACTTTTCTGAAAGAATTACGGCTGCTCAATTACTGCTTCTATATAGATTCCTCTTAGGCCTCGGTTGGCGGTGCAGCCGCTCAGCTGCGCCCCCGCTTTTATTTAGTGATTCTATTATAATCGAGCATTATCACCGACAACCGCTCCCCGCTTATTGAAATACCGATTACCGACCGCTGAAAGCTAAGGAGTGCTACCTAAGTGCTATACGGCAGCCGAAGTATACCCTCTTAATCCTACTGGCTTAATAATTGCTGCATAATAGGAATAGCAATTGGCATAATAATTGCTGCATATTAAGATTAGTAATTAAGACAAGTGTCAATAAACTAAAGCCCGATACTTCAACTATGATACTTCATTGTTTTGTCCAATTTTTATTCATCGACAATGAAACTAGAGCAGTTGAAATAGTGCTAAAGCTAAAATGCTAGAAGTGTGAGTGTATACGCATATAGTACGAATTGGACAAAAAAATGTGCGGCGGACTGCATTTTCAATGCATTGTTCTTGACGTTTCTTTCAATTCGTCACTCGTTAAGTTTCGATAAAATATTAAGTGTCAAAAACAAGCTTGAGCTCTTTCTAACGTAGCCAATAAGAAAAGAGAGATAAGATAAGTAGCCAATAAGAAAATTGGCACGATGTATATTTTCATCCTTTTCTACAATATATATCTGTCTTGCCCACGCGCCACTTGTTTTCAGATTTTGAAATTGGACAAAACAATGAAGTATCATACGGGCTTAAGAATTGAAAATTACAAATTTGCGTCTTCTGATTTTGTGGAAGTTAGTGGATCTTTCATTTGATACTGGCGTGGCTGAGCTCACATCAGCCATAAGATAAAACCACTGTTACACGCCAAATCACATCGTACGTTTCTTAACAGAAATAAAATTATCAGTGGTAGAAAGCCTGACTGTAGAACTTAGCGAAGCTGCGTTACCGCACTTATAGACGTAGCTGAAAACATTCGTTCTGGTTTAGATGAAAACAAAGTCAGTTTTATAATCCTGTTAGATCATAAAAAGGCATTTCATGCTGTCGATAACACTATTCTTTACACAAAACTTTTAAACTATTTCAATTTTTAATCAACTGCAGCAAATTAAAATTTTGAATTGAATTAATTCAGTCGTATCTATCTAAAAGATCACAAGCTGTAATAGTCCTTTGGCCGTTCCTGTTGTCGATTTACATTAACGATTTACCTGATATTATTCAAAACTGTATCATTCATACGTATGCAAATGACGTAAGAAAAAACTCAATTCAATATTTATTCTGTTTCAATTGAGACAAAATTTGTTGCTTTATTTCTTTTAAGAAAAATTCAATGGTACTCCTTTAATTTTTGTGACGAATTTAATTTTTTTAACATCTTGTTTTTATAAATTTAAAAAAGCTTTGTCTTTAGTAATAATTTCTTTCGTTTCGTTTCGTTTTTACTTTTATATATTATTTTCATCGAAAAAGTTGCTGAAAATTTTAATTGCGTATTGATTCCATGTCAAAGCGCCCACGTTTCTGACATCACTATTTTTGAAAATTTTGAAACTCTAGGTAGTTCTCCTGAAAAGTATTATATCTGCGTATTTTTTTTTTTTTTTATTTAAAATTTTGTTTAAAAGATATACATACACTGTGAAAAATATCAAAAAATCTTAAAAAGTACAATAAGTGCATGTATTCAAATAGATGCAGCTTTGAAAACGTAAGTTGTACAGAAAAAAGTTTAAAAAAATATATTTTAAAGAACTTGAATTTGTCCTTTTGGTGGTATATTTTTTTGCCTTTTTATGAAAAGTTCTATTTTTTTAACCTGAAATATGCAGTTACTTTTTTATAGTTTTCGAAAAATTTTTTATATGTTAAGTTTAGTGTTGAGTTAAGGCATTAAGTTTAAAGATTAACACACAATTTTAGGTTGGGATTCCAACGATTGCTATTTTTAAAGAATTTTTTAAAAATGTCCACAGAAGATTTCCTATTTTTATACCGAAAATTCCATGTTTTTATGTTAATTCCAATGAATATCTAAAATATTATATGTTATTATCCAAATAAATCCATTAGTATTCAAATAAAGCCAACAATTTGTAAAACCAAACATTTTTTATTTTTTTTTATATTTTTAAAAACTGTTACATTATTTGAAAACATCGTAACAGTTTAATTTTAACAACAGCATTTTTTAAAAAATTCTTTGGAATCTCAACCTAAAATTGGGTGTTAGTTCTTAAAATTAATGCCTTAACTAAACACCATACTAAAAATATAAAAAAATTGTTGCGAAGAATATAAAAAAAGTGACTGAAAATTTCAGGTTTAAATAAAAAGGAAATTTTCATAAAAATGCTGTAAAAAAGTATACCACCAAAAAGACAAATTCAAGATCTTTAAACAATATGCACACTTTTTTCAAAACTAAGTCTATTTGAATACATGCACTAATTGTATTTTTATTTTTGTTTTTTAATTTTTTCATAGTGTATAACTTTTGAAAAAAAATTTTCAGCAAAAGACAAAAACATAATTTTAGTTATTTTTAAGGCACTACTAACCTACAAAGTATAAAAAAAAATCGAAAACAAAAAGGTCAGATTTTGCTCAAAATTTTTGTAATAGATTTGATAATTTTTATTAATCCAAATCGGATTTAGTTACAGCAAAAAACAGATGCGTTGCTGGACACACGAGAGAAGCAAAGCTTTTTTGCAATTTCATAAGTTTGCAAAATGAATGGTTTTTTAATAAAAAATTTTTAAATAAAAAATTTTAAATACCATAATGCTAACAAAAAAAAAAAACAATATTCCCACCAGTACATTTTATTACTTACTTACTTAGTTGGCGCTACAACAGTATGTCGGTCCTGGCCTCATCTAAGAATTTGCGCCAGCCATTTCTGTCTTTCGCTTGCTGGCGCCAGTTGGAAATTCCAAGCTTCATCAGGATGTCCTCTACTTGGTCTTTCCAACGAAAATGCGGTCGTCCTCTTCTGCGTTGACCACCGCTGGGTACCGAGTCGAATGATTTCTTCAGTGGAGCATCGTCTTTCATACGCTGAACATGACCTAGCCAGCAAAGCCGCTCGATTTTAATGCACAGTTCATCATTCCACCGTATTCGGTACTCTCCATTGACGCAGATTGATCCGTAGATCTTACGAAGAATCTTTCTCTCGAATGCTCCTAAAGTCTTTTCATCTGAACTGCTCAGCATCCAGGCTTGTGATGCATAAAGTAGGACGGGCATGATAAGCGATTTATAGAGCGTGATTTTCGTTCGTCGAGAGAGGGCTCTGCTTCTCAATTGCCCACTGAGCCCAAAGTAACACCTGTTGGCAAGAGTTATTCTTCGTTTGATCTCAATGCTGATGTCGTTGGTTGAGTTAATGCTGGATCCCAGATAAACAAAGAAGTTCTTCACAACCTCGAAGGAGGTTTTGTCAACTGTAACGTGGGTTCCAAGACGCTGGAACTGTTTGTTTGTTGACGCCAAGTATTTCGTCTTATCTGCATTCACTGCCAGACCCATTCGACTTGACTCTTTTTCTAACCTGGAAAATGCTGCACTGACTTCGCCCGTATTATGGCCAATGATATCGATGTCATCAGCATACGCAAGCAGCATAACACTCTTGTAGAATATTGAGCTACTACGTCTCAGATCAGCAGCTCGGATGATCTTTTCCATCATTAGGTTGAAAAAGTCGCACGATAAAAAATCACCTGATGTCATCCTGCATAGTCGTATTGGTTTTGCAGGAATACCAAATTCAGACATGGCGGAGAACAGGTGCTTTCTTATTAGGCTGTCGAAGGTGGCTTTGTAGATGACAAAAAGATGGTGGGTGCCGACTTGTTTTTCTTGAGTCTTCTCCAAGATTTGTCGAAGCGTGAAAATCTGGTCGATGGTGGACTTTCCAGGTCTGAAGCCACACTGATAACGTCCGATCAGATCGTTTACAATGGGCTTCAATCTTTCACATAAAACGCTCGACAGGACCTTATATGCGATATTAAGAAGGCTTATCCCCCGGTAATTGGCACATATAGTGGGATCGCCTTTCTTGTGGATTGGGCAGAGCACACTGAGATTCCAATCGTTCGAAATGTATTTTTCCGACCATATTCTGCATAGAAGCTCGTGAATGCATTTATGTAGAGCTTCGCCTCCGTTCTTAAACAGCTCAGCAGGTAAGCCATCAGCTCCCGCGGATTTGTTATTTTTAAGCCGAGCTTTAGCTGCCAGAGCTTCATCATAGTTGGGCAGCGGAACCTCGACGCTGTCATTCAAAATTGGGGTTTCCGGAATATCATCTCTATTGGCGGGATTGTTGTCAGCGTCGCCATTTAGAAGCTTAGAGAAGTGTTCCCTCCATAACGTCAGTGTACTCTGGACATCTGTCACTAGATTCCCGTTTTCATCTTTGCAGGAAGAGGCTTTGGTTTTCAAACCATCGGCAAGGCGTCTTATTTTTTCGAAAAATTTTCGGGCCTCATTCCTGTCACCATACATCTCAATCTTCTGCTCGCGCTTTTCTGCCTCTCTTTTTTCCGCCTGAAAATACGTCTCTCTTCCCTTCTCTTTTCTTTGTATCACTCCTTAGCAGCGCGCGTTACAACCGACTGCAGGGTGGCTTTGTAGGCGGCGTCTTTCTCTGCAGTGGCATCGCGACACTCCTGGTCGTACCAGTACGTGTACGAATCTTGGCTGCAACAAAATAGTGATCCGAGTCAATGTTTGCACCATGGATCGTGCGTACATCCAATACACTGGAAGAGTGCCTTCCGTCTATCAAAGCGTGATCAATTTGATTTTTGGTTTTTTGATCAGGGGACATCCAGGTGGCCTTATGAATATTGAGATGCTTGAATCTAGTGCTTCTTACGACCATGTTTCGTGCTGCGGCGAAGTCAATCAACCTCATTCCGTTATCGGAGGTGTTGTCGTGGAGGCTGAACTTTCCGACTGTTGGACCAAAAATATTTTCCTTGCCCACCTTAGCGTTGAAGTTATCAAGCACGATTTTTACGTCGTGACGGGGGCAGCGCTTGTAAGCATTTTCAAGGCGCTCGTAGAAAATTTCCTTGATCTCATCGTCCTTGCCTTCTGTCGGAGCGTGCGCACATATTAGGCTTATATTAAAAAATTTAACCTTGATGCGGATTATGGTAAGTCGGTCGTGCACAGGTGTGAATCCAAATCCACCAAATCCACAAATACGCATCCAAACTCGTGCTTCTCCGCATGGCCGCTGAAGAAGATATCACAGGGTGCATGCCGAATACAACCCTGTCCCTTCCATCGCATTTCTTGGATTGCAGTAATATCAGCTTTGTATCTTTCCAAGATATCAGTTGTATAGAGGCACCTTCCCAATTAAGGGTTCGGACATTCCAATTGCATATCCGTAAATAATTATCAGTTTTTCGTTTGCGGAAGTCGTTAGGTTGAGGAAGTCGTAGGTTGAGACAGTCAGACATGTTACATTGTAAAGGTTCGCCCCCAGATTCCCAGTAAATTTTATTACCTTACATTATTATTTTACATTAATTTTGAATTATTTTTGTAAATGTTAATAAAATTTTTGGTTTTTAATATATAAAATTTCAAACGTATATTATATATATGTAATGTCATCGATATTTCTAGCAAATATTACATCAATAGTTGTCCTTATCGTGTTGTTTAAATATTTGGATCGCTTTTTATTCGCAAATTATATTTATCAAAACGGCATTGTTTAAGGCCTAAAATTTTTATGAAATTGATTTTTTTTTATATTTGAAAAGTATAGTCTTTCTGACGTTATTTTCACTTCTACAGCCGTTTTAGTATGTGTCTTAGTACAGTGTTTCGTCTATATTTATTCTCTTTACACTGATTTATCTCGAAACTACTTTTTCGGCATGGTGTTGTAGAAAAAACAAAAACTATTCAGCCAAATCATCTGAAATTTAAATATGCTATTCATAACATCAGTACACAGTAAGAAATTTGAGGTAAATTTTATCTTTTTTATAACATTTGTGTGGTATAAACTTTTTTTATTATAAATAATTTATAAATTTTATACCACTCAATATTATAAAAATAATAGAATATATATAATTTAAAAATTTTATATGTATATCATATGTAAATCAAAATATATTCTGGTTTGAAATTAAAAAAATCACCGAAATCGGGAAATTTAAAAATATAGTTGTTTCTGACGAGAAAAATGGTCTGGAAAAATTTATAAGATTTGGTATATATGTATACCAAATAGTATAAAATTTATGCTCATATTTTTTACTGTGTAGCTATCGCTGGAACTAGAATCAAAGTTTTATTTCGAAAACATCGTATAATTTACACTTAATAAGCGGAAGAAAACAAGCTGTTTTAAGAACTTAATTTTCAAAAGCTCGTCATTCTGTCAATTTCCAATATAGTTTTTTCTAGTGCCAGCCATAGCTGTACTCATAGTGATGAATAATATTCTTGGTTTCTATTTTTCAGATAAATTGATACGGAAAAATCTGCAATACCGCCCATGCCCCTTTTCCTTAGAGCGTCTCATTGAGCGCCATTTTTAACAAGATCAAAAATTTTTTAAATTAAAAAAATAATTTTTTTATGTTGAATGAGTGTTACAATATGCCTTTAAAGTTTAAATATCGTTGTTTAATATTTTAACTTTTTAAAAAATCCTAAAAATACCTTAAATTTTCGAGCGCTAGACCACCGTCCTTGGCTTAAGTGCCTATGTCTGAATTCATGTCTGAACCTTCATGTCTGAATTCGCAATTAAAATCTACACCTAAAGCAGTTGGCATCTTGTAATAATTTTCAACCTATTCAATGGAACCTTGCTACTTTTGTTGTTTGGATAACTAATGCACAATGCTTTTGATCGATTATTGTGATCTGCTGCATCATAGCTTCACAATAGAATACGTAGAATAGCTAATGCACAATCCTTTTAATACATTCTTGCAAGGTTGCCAGTAACGTGGGAAAAATTCCATTCATGGTAATTTCTAATTGGTCTTGGAAATTTTTTTTTGGAATTCCCGTGGTATTTTTTAATCCAGCGTGGTATTTTTTCATTTTCGTGGGAATTCCGCGTGGTATTTTTGCATGAAACGTCGAGAATAGTCTTTTTAAAAATTAATTTTTCTCTTTTATTAAGCAAAAATTTAATAATAGTATTCGATCAAGGACGTATATAAGCTATAAGCTTACGCTGTACATTTTCTCAAACTAACCCTTAATAAAAACCATTACATTGCATATTTTTTTAAGAACTAGTTGCCATCATGAAAACTAAATAGAGTTTTTTGATATATGGCAATACTATCTTGAATTTTTGATTTTTTTGCAAGCGTAAAGCTTACAAAAATTATGTTAAAATGCCAAAAATAAGAAACATATTAAACAAATTAGCATATATTTGTTCCGTGAATTTGTTTCACTAGCAGAGCGCTGGCTATTTGAGCTGTAATGATTTGACCGTCAAGCTGGCTGCATATAAATTTCAGGCAATTTGTGCTCGAAATATATGCACACGGATATGGAAGAAAAAACAACCAGAATAAAAAGAACACAGATAAGTATATAATATTATTGCAAATGAGTATTTATTGAAACTTACGTTTTTTATTTTATTTTCAATAGGTGAAGCAGTATTAATTTTACAAATGGCTGAACTCTGACTTAGAAGGATGACTTTTAATACGTGAGTAAAAATGACCGCCAACAGAACTCGTCGGAGAGGCCGATCGAGCGGGTCGCTCGTGCATCGAGCCTCGACACTGGAACGTGTCGATAACGCAGTAAGTTTAAAATCTATTACATTAGACTTTAGGGTTGCGGCCTAAACATGCCGCCCCCCTTGCAGTATTACTGTAAGATATGATCACTACTAAAATATATCTTAAAGGTATAACAAAAAGAAAAGTTGATTAATTCAATGTTAGTCTCGTTATAATATTTATTAATTATATGCAAAAGGAAATTAATTATAATATAAAAAGGTGGATATGAAGCAGAAATTATATTAGTGGGTCAACGTGCCCGATATAACAAAACCAAAAATTGAATTTTGAGCTATGACCCCTCCAAAACCACTAGGGATAATTCCGGGTTGCATGATTTTCGGGTAAACATCTACCCCTAACACCATGTCGACCGGTGACGCAACGAAAAAGTCGGGGTCAGCAAGCATCAGATTCGAAAACTGTGCCTTGATCGCCGTGTCCAGATTTTGTCGCGGCGTGACTCGCGAAAAATGACGCAACACCTTCGCTTGGGCGGTCACCGACTGGTTCGACTCATAGTTCGCTCGGAGGGTTAGGGAGCAAACCTCTTGCGAGCCAACCAGCATCGATGGCAGCCCAAGTTGGCGAACGAGACGCTGAGAAATTATGGAACTCTCCGAACAAGCGTCAATCAAAGCACGAATCCGATGCATGCGACCTTTATCAATCACCTTGACGAGCGCCGTGGGGAGGAGCGAAGTCACCTGTTGCAGACATGGCAAAGGTGATGGCGAGGGCAGGCGCTGAGCGCCACTATTGGAGCGGCGGTGATTAGGCCGGGTCCGTCCTTGACCCCGATTGTGATGCCCGTCTCTTCTTGAGCGCAATTTTCTACCTGCGCGCCGCGTCTTTCGAGACGCTCCATTTGGGTTGCCGCGCAAGGAGGGTCGAAGCGCGCGCGATTCTTCTGCGTTGCGGATACAACGCGCCATTCTTGCTTCGTCATCGTCTTTTTCAGACCTCCGGTCCCCCTCAACGCTCGATTCAACCTGCAGCAAATTAGGCCGCGCGGCAAAACTCCCCTCGGCGTTCGTCCCGCACTGACGAGAAGACTGTAGAAAATCAGACCTGACTACGTCGTGCGGCTTGGTCGGTGCCAACTTTGCGTCGTCCTTAGCCTGGCCCAGATGCAGCATGGTGTGATGCGACCCATCGCATTTACCGCAACGCCCATCACTGGCGCATTCGTCGGTGCAGTGGTTTGGGGAAAGACACCGCGAACAGTATTTAAACAAGAGCACCAGCCGCAACCGATCGGCGATGTTGCCGGTTACGAACGTCTTGCAAAAACGTAGTGGATGACGAGCTAGGCAGACGCGACACTTCAGTATTACTCCAGCGGATACGGTTCCGACGCTCGACATTTTTCGGTGGCTAAGAGAAACAAAAGAAATTAAATACGTTAATTTCCTCGGAACGGAACGGAGGACAACACGCACAAAATTACGAACACGGACGATTACATCTAACTACGAGATGGGCGGCAGACGAATCAATTTTACAACCGGTCGGGTAATAATTCCGCGTTCAGTTCGCAGGTCGGCGACACGGACACGATTGTCGGAGCCTACATAAGTCTTCATGACTCTACCTAAGCGCCACTCACAGGCCGCAAGGTTATCCTCTTTGATGACCACCAAGTCGTCAATTTTTACGTCTTCGCGGGGGAATTTCCACTTATGTCTTTTGTGAAGTTCTTTTAAATAGTCGTTTTTCCACACTTGGCCGAACTTCTGGTTCAATGCCTTGAGTTTTTGCCACCGATTGATAATCGATATTGGACTTTCAACAATGTCCGGTTCAATCGGAGCAAGTAAAGGACCCCCTACGAGAAAATGCGCTGGAGTTAGCGGCGCTAGATCATTTGGATCTGATGACATAGGGCTCAGAGGGCGTGAATTCAAACATGCTTCGATACGCGATAGCAAGGTGGAGAGTTCCTCAAACGTGTATTTCATATCCGACGCTACCTTGCGAAAGTGCAACTTAAAACTTTTAACACCCGCCTCCCACAAACCTCCCATATGAGGAGCGCCTGCCGGAATAAAGTGCCACGTTAAGTTTTGGTGCGCAAACTTTGACACCACCTTCTCTCTGGAATCACTTAGAAAGGCTTTAAAATCCTCTTTAAAAACACGGGAGGCACCCACAAAATTGGTTCCATTGTCGGAATACATTTTCTCTGGACATCCTCGACGTGAAACAAATCTCGAGAATGCTGCCAAAAATGTGGCAGTACTGAGATCACTGGTAGCCTCTAAGTGAATAGCTTTCGTAGCAAAACAGACAAACACACAAATATACCCTTTAGTAATTAAACAGGCGCGACCAGTGTAATTCTTAATTTCATATGGACCTGTAAAATCGACCCCAGTAGTTGCAAATGGGCGAGATAATTTGGTTCGCTCTGGAGGTAATGAAGCCATCAGTTGAGTCTGTAACCGCTTGCGGTCGATAACGCAGACTTTACAATTATGGATGATAGATTTTATCATGTTCTTTACTCTGGGAATCCAATATTGCATCCGAATAAGTCGTAATACAAGCTGGTTCCCACCATGAATTGAGATTTCATGGGTGAATTTCACAAGTAACTTAGAGAATTGGCAGTCATACGGTAAAATAACAGGATGTCGCTCATTATAAGCTATGTGCTCGGACCCTGCTAACCGGCCACCGACTCTAAGTATATTTTCGTTATCTAGAAACGGGTTTAGATTTAAAATAGAACTCTTTGAGTCAATCAACATTTTTCTTGATAAGTGGGCATGTTCAGATGGATACCCCAATTTTTGACTAGCAATCACAAGTCTCCTTGTCGTTTCTCGCATTTCTTGCTGTGATATCGTAGCGGACTTAGAACAAAAACTACTTTTATGTGCCGGGTGAGTTCGGTGAAAGAATCGTAATACATACGATAGAACTCGCAAGGCTCGAGGCAATGACGAAAAACGCTCTAAAACGCCTATATGCTGAGCACAAGCCACATGAGCTTTTATGGTTTTTGTTTCCAACGCTGTATCACATTCGTCACTTTGTTTTGGCCACGAACTGGTCTCTTGCTGCAGCCATAAGGGCCCATGCCACCACAAAGAACTATCTCTTAGGTGCTGTGGTCCTAGTCCTCTGCTGGCCAGATCTGCGGGATTATCTGCTGAGTCCACATGACTCCAATTCTTGGTACCCACTTTCTCACTGATTTTTGTGACTCGATTAGCAACGAAAGTAGTCCAGGTACACGGTTGTTTTCGCAGCCACGCTAGCACAATGGTTGAATCTGTCCACAAGAACAGCTGATGATTAAAAGTCTCTAACGTTTTTAGGAATACTTCAACCATTTCTGCCAACAGAAGCGCGCCGCACAACTCGAGCCTGGGCAACGACACCGTTTTGACTGGTGCCACTCTCGTTTTTGCTACGAGGAGATGGACGCTTACCTTGTCCAAGCGCTTAATACGAATATAAGCCACAGCACCATATGCTTTCTCTGAAGCATCGCAAAACCCATGGAACTGCACCTCGTTTTCTGGCGAGAAATCTACCCAACGTGGAATTCGCACGTCGCTGATATGCGGATAATTTTCGAGAAAAGCTTGCCAACGTTGCAAAGTAGAAGGGGTCAATTGATCATCCCATCCGATGCCATCCAACCAGACCTGCTGCATCAATATTTTGGCGATGACTACTACCGGGGCCAACCATCCTGCGGGATCGAAAAGTTTTGCTATGGCCGACAGCACTTCTCTTTTCGAAAAGCTTCCTTCTTGATCCAGTGGACGCGCATTGAAATAAAAATGGTCGGACCTGGCGTTCCACCTGATGCCTAGCGTCTTAACGTTGCTCGTATCTTCCAGCTCCAGAAAATCTTCACGCAGGCGATGACTCTTCGGAATTCCTCGTAGTACGTCATCTGAATTGGCTGTCCATTTTCGTAATGAAAAACCTGCTGATTGTGCCGCTTTTTCTAACTCTTCACGAGCTTGCACCGCTGACTTCAGGTCATGACCTCCCGCCAGTGCGTCATCTACGTACATATGGTGACGCAAGATTTTTGACGCTAGCGGCAAGCTGCCTTCCACATCATCGGCAAGCTGCAAAAGGGTTCTAATGGCTAGAAACGGAGCACAGTTAACACCAAAAGTGACGGTTTTAAGCTGGAAATCTTGCAGCTGATTCCCTGGTGAATCGCGAAAGATTATTCGCTGGAATCGCTGATGGTCCTCGCTCACGAGTATTTGGCGGTACATCTTCTCAATGTCGCCATTAAACACAAATTGGAAGAACCGCCACTTCAGTATAAGCAAAGTTAAATCACTTTGCAGAACTGGACCTGCATGTAGGACATCGTTAAGACTAACACCATTGGATGTACAGCTAGACGCGTTAAAGACCACGCGAACCTTTGTACTGGTGCTGTCAGGCTTCAAGACGGCGTGATGAGGCAGGTAGTATCCTGAAGATGGTCGCTGATTGAGACCAGAAGATATTTCTCTCATGTGGCCCAGCAGAAGGTACTCTTTTAGAACACCATCGTATTCGTTCTTAGAGGCTATATTTTTGGCCAATCTCACCTCATTGCGCAGGAATTGACGTACCGCAATATAGCGTGAATCACCTAAGCGGACATGTTTTGGAAAGTTTTCCTTGAAAGGCAAGGTCACCACGTATCGACCATCCGAGAGACGCCTGGTCGTTTTGACATAATTGTCCTCACAAAATTTGTCTGTAAGATTGGATGCAGCCTTTTGCGGTACCTCTTCAAGCTCCCAAAAAGACGCTAACTGCCGGTCAAGTGAAACTTCACTAAAATATGAAACGACCGCTGAAGAGGGAGGTTTTTGGGACGTGGTTGGGATAGAACCGGTTAAAATCCAGCCGAAGATGGTCTCTTGAGCAATAAGTGACCCAAGAACATTTCGACGGATACCATCAAGAAGGATTTGTGGGTATAAGTCCCCACCTAATAATACATCGACTTGATCGCTGCAATAAAAACGCTTATCGGCTAGTACAAGCTCCGGAAAAGCTTGCTGCAACAAGGGATCAACGGAGCAAGTAGGAAGATTGCCCGTGATTTTGGGAAGTATCAGCGCACGTGTGGTTAATTGAACGGTTGGATCAATAGGTGAACCTATTACCATCGTGCATGCCTTTTGCACTCTAGCAGATACCACGTTATTAAGTCCTGAGACTTGGGCGCAAGTTCGTTGAGTAGGCAGCTGAATAAGTCGCTGCAGCCTCTCAGAAATGAACGAGCCTTCGGAGCCAGAATCAATAAGTGCTCTGGCTGAAAAAATAGATCCTCGATAGCAAATATTTATCATCGCGGTTCCCAGCAAAATACCTTTGCTGCTTGAGGCAAAACACGATTGAACGTTACGGCTAGTGCTTGCAATTGGTTGCGATTGCACTGCCAATGGTTGAGTGGACTGTATTGCACTCGTGCTTGAACCTCCCGCATTTTGATGACTATTTGCACCTTTGAAATCTTTGTGTAACAACGAGTGATGACGTTGTCCACACGACGAGCAGTTGTACCCGCTTTTACAATTCTTAGAATTGTGGCCCGTTGACAGGCAATTGAGGCAGCAATGCAAACGCCTCACAGCTGACGATCTGTCATTTATGCTCATGGCCAGAAACTTTGGACAGAACTTTAACGCATGTTGCTGATTTTTACACAGCTTGCAATTATTGTTCGTCACATTTGCTTGATATGTGCTGACTCTCTTCACATTCGGTGAAGGTGCGCTTGGTTTTTGCCCTTTTGGCACCGCGCCTCTAAAGTCACTCACCGTTTCTAATGTCTGAAATCGACTAGTTAGAAACTTATCAAGGTCGGCCCATTTGGGGATTTCCGCCTTGTCCTCAATCGATTGCTCCCATAAGGAGAGCGTAGTTTCTGGCAACCTCGTTGAACATAAATATGTAAATATCGCATCCCAATTGCTTATATCTACCTTGTGCATCGTAAGAGCTGATATACAATTATTTATATCTCTCTGTAGCTTTTTTATGGCACTTCCAGACTCGTTAGTTACAGCTGGCAGATTAAATAAAACCTTTAGCTGGCTGTTCACCAAAATTCGCTTGTTTTCATAACGATCAGTTAAATTTTGCCAGGCTGTTGCAAATCCTTCATGTGTCAGAGGAGATTTTTGTACAATCTCCTTTGCCTCTCCACGGGTCTTCTGATTGAGATGAAACAATTTCTCCACAGGTGTCAGCCGATTATTTGATATATAGATGGCGGAAAACATGTCCCTAAAGGACGGCCATGTCAAATAATCCCCGTGAAAGAGCTCGGTATCACATGGCGGCAAGTTTATGTTATGGCCCGACATCGGAATTTCCATCCTCGTAACATCCAGTTCCTCATGATTTTTCTTGGCTGTGGACAGCTTGTCTGTGAGTTCGTTCATTGTAGCGAGACAACGAACGTATGCCTGATAGCATGAGCGATATCTAACTTTCACGACGGAAACATTTTCATCATCGTCGTTACTCGTTGACGCTAATTTTTGAAGGCAGGATTCGTAGGACGCCTTTGCTTTTGCCCATTGAGATTTTAACTCATCCTCTTGAACTTTTAGAGCAAAAAGAGTATGCTCTTTTTGAGGAATATCATCAAAATCTTTCTCCAAATCGAAAATAGTGTCGGTGTGCCTCATGAACGAGTTCATCTTAGCCATGATTTATTTGTTGGAAAAAAAGACTTTTTGGAAAAACCCGAAAACGAATGAAAAAAAAACTTTTATAATTTGTTTAATAAATAAATTAATACAAAACTTTGCACGGAAAACTTGGTTTTTTTTTTTTGTATTTTTTTTTTTTTTTTTTTTATAACTTGCTGAAAACGCAACAAATCAAAAAAACCAGAAAAGAAAATTAAAGCTGAAGCTGCGCCAAACGATTTTTAATTTGTTTCTAATAAGTAGAAACTTCCGTTTGTGAATAAAATTCAAGCTCCAAAATGCTTAAAATATTTTTCTTTTGTTTCTAATAAGTAGAAACTTCCGCTAGCAAAGAAGAAAAAAATTTTTTTTTTTGAATAAAAAATTGTTAAAAATATTTTTTACTCGTTTCTAATATGTAGAAACTTCACCAAGAAACACTAGTGGTTAAATTTTTGTATAAAAAACAATAAAATTTTCAAAAATCCCCAAACAAACAACCGCGTGAAAAATGCAATCAAATACCTTTTTTTTTTTGAATTGGTCTCTAATTAGTAGAAACCTAAAAAATTGTATGAAATTGGGAGTTAACAATTTATTAAAATTTATTTTGTACGTAGTTCCTAATACGTAGAAACTTTTTTTTTTTATTTTTTTTTATTATGACAATGTGTAACTTTTATACACTATTGCCTAAAAATTAAGTATTGTACAAAAAAAAATTTTACAATAACTCCCAAAAAAAATCAAAATTCTCAAAAAAAATGATGAAAATCCTTGAAACTATTTTCCGAAGACGACTTGGTGTTAAAAATACTGCCTTTAACTGCAAATAGTTAAAAAACCGGAAAAAGTACCAAAATTTAAAATCGTAATATGTACTGTAAATTTTTCGCTAACTGGCAACACTTTTTCGTCTTACTAAAAACGTTCCGATTCTACCTCGTTCCTTCGTCACAATTGTCACCACCAAGTCGCTTTATTTTGTTTGTTTTTAGTTTTAACTTGTCTAAACCAAGATCTAAAAAGTTATTGTTGAAAGTGTACAAATATTATAATCTATAATAACAATATAGTGAAATATAGTGAGTTATTATTATCAAAACTATCAAAACGCGACGAATGATAAAATGGCAAGCACAACAAAGCTTGCCAAATAAATTAGTGTGCGTGTGTGTATGTGTCTCTTTGTGTTTACGAAATTTATGGTTTAATCGTTAAATTATAAACTCAATCAAACCAGTGGCAATAAAAATTCTTGCACTATTTCGCGAGTTTCTTACTATGGCTGTAAAAAACTAAAAGTGCTGGACGGACACAATATTTTGCCAAAACAAAAAACTATTAAAAAATGCCAAAAAAATTCGCGAAACGAATCGGTTATTTAAGTGAGTGTGTGTGTGTGCGCGGGTGTTTCTTTAGTTTTCATAAACTGCGGCAAACAAAAATGTTACCCAAAAAAAAACAATTATACTCTACCACAAAGTTTCGATCACCTTCGATAATTACTGATTTTAAATCAAAAAGTTGTACCAAAAAGGTGTTAAGAAATTATTAAAATTACTTTGAATCGAATTAAAATCTCGCACTTCGTGCTTCTTCGCGACGAAAGGAAAGCAAATGGCGCACTTTGTTACAAATTATAACTATTATTCTTAAGTTTTAAAATATTGTTTGCCGTATAAATCGCGCACAATCACACTTTTTCTTTAAATTAATCTTTTATTTTAAACCTTTACTTTATTTTCAGCTCTTGCACAAAAATATTTGAGACTAAAATGAATCAATCAACTAACCTTTTTTGCTGCTGGACGCTGGTAAGTAGTGACTTAATACTGTGCTTTTAAAGATGATTTCTCTGATTTTTTCCTCCAAATTTACTAGGATTTAGGTTGACTCCAAATGCATAAAAAACGGCTCAGAAAGGACCATAAACAAATTAGCATATATTTGTTCCGTGAATTTGTTTCACTAGCAGAGCGCTGGCTATTTGAGCTGTAATGATTTGACCGTCAAGCTGGCTGCATATAAATTTCAGGCAATTTGTGCTCGAAATATATGCACACGGATATGGAAGAAAAAACAACCAGAATAAAAAGAACACAGATAAGTATATAATATTATTGCAAATGAGTATTTATTGAAACTTACGTTTTTTATTTTATTTTCAATAGGTGAAGCAGTATTAATTTTACAAATGGCTGAACTCTGACTTAGAAGGATGACTTTTAATACGTGAGTAAAAATGACCGCCAACAGAACTCGTCGGAGAGGCCGATCGAGCGGGTCGCTCGTGCATCGAGCCTCGACACTGGAACGTGTCGATAACGCAGTAAGTTTAAAATCTATTACATTAGACTTTAGGGTTGCGGCCTAAACACATATAATTACTACAAAAACAATATTAAAAAATATTTGCAAGTCTACTTATCGAATCCATTGGTTTTCAATTATCTTTTAAAATTAAAATGAAATCACAGTTGTAAGCTATGTATATAAATTCCCTTACGTTTTTGTTGTTGCAAAATACGCTTCATTTAATATATCGCTCTTACGCTATTAACATAAAAAATACGCCGTTCATTGAATACCATTATTATTTCCTTGTGGTATTTCTAATTTTTTTTTTAATTTTTTATGCATATGGGATTTATTGTGGTATTTTTTAATGCTTATGGGATTTTTGGTGGTATTTTTAAAACGAGTGGTATTCTCGTGGTAATTTTTAATGATCGTAGGAATTTTTTCGTTTATCTTTACCATGGGAATTTCGGTGGAATTTAATTTGTGTTACTGTGGGAAAAAGGTTAAATTTTCGAAAATTTCATTAAAATGTCTAACGATTGAGACGGTGTAAAAAGAGGTTAGTTTTAGGTGATTCGCTTTAGTGTACACTGTACAGAAACAAGAGCAATGTCGAATACTCTCTGCTTATGCTCTTATATTTACATGAAATTGCTTTCCTTTCTGCAAATATGTTTATTATAGTTAGGCCTTTACACTCTTCTTTTACATAAAAAAATCATCAAATTTTAAAAGTTACCAGAATCTAATTTTTTTTTAATTTCTGAATTAATTTAAAAGTACCCTCTTATAGTTGTCTCTTTATTAATTCCCTATATTATAGTGTCTTCTCTCGCTAATATAGTAGTTTGTAGTTTTTGTTCTTAAGAATTTAGGAGTAATTGTTCTCCCTCTTCAAAATTTCCCCATATTCTTATTTTACAACATTTTAAAAAATAGTTCAAAGCAGTTTGGTAGTTTACTCATAGTTCAAATATCGCAAAAAGCGATGAAAATTTATCAAAATTCAAATATATAATTTTTTTTTTAGGATAAACAATATTACATTTTTTTCTGCGTTACTTAATTTTTCATTTTCTACCTAAAAAATATTTTTCACGTATATTATTTTGCGCTATTTCTGTATCTCGCTCTTTTTTTCAAAGCACTGCGCAGCTACAGATTATTTCGAAAAAAGGGATATTTTAAAAATGGCGCTGCATGCATTAGAAAGACTTCGTTCTCTCTCAAATCCTTTTTATTTGCTCCCTCAACGATACGCTCTCTCTTCCTCCTCAACCTTTATTTGACGGTTCTCTATTGTATGGATTCGCTCTAACCAACGAATTTAAACGAAAATAACCGAATTTCACGCTACACTCTTTCATTAACAATTACAAAAGAATATGAAAACAAAGAGAAAAGCAAACAAAAAGAAAAAATGTAACTCACTTGTTCATGTGGGCTCCGTGTTAGTGTGTTTGTGTGTCATCGGTTACAAACTGATGGATAAAAAATGTTTTTTTTTTTGTAGCCTCAGTGATTCAATTGTTGTTTTTGCCATTTTTGTTGTAGTTTGCGCGATATTCTCTTGTCTGAAAATTAAACGCTTATTTTTCTCAAGCATCCTTTTAAACGCCGTTGAACTTCTTTCTCTGTTTCGTATATTTTTAGGTGAAATTATTTTTCACACGACGGCGACATCGTTGTCAGCAAATATATGTGAGTAGCTACTAGGTAGTGTATAAAAAACTGTTACGCGACATCACTTCTATATGCAGGCTATATCAACACTTTCGCACATACATACACACACACACTCGAGCACGGTAGTCAGACACAAACATATGTATATTTGGACGTTTATACTTCGTGACAAAATATATTTTTCGCATTGATTTTACGCTGTTTTGTTGCACTGATGCGCTGCATGCTTGTCAGAGTGTGCGTGCCTGATGATAAAGTTTCTGTGTTTGCGTGTGTGTTTTTGACTATCGTTGGTGTGTGCAAAGTGAAATTCCTTGGCCTAGGTTAAGTATCAGCAAAATACATATCAGTTTCACGTCCTTCTTGTGGTTTGCTTGGATGTATTCGCATAATGTTTTATTTTTGTTTGAAAACATTTTTAGTGCAAATCGATTCGAAAGAAAAGGGGGTTGCTTTCATTCAGCGAAGCATTAAAGTGATGAAGGTCTGGATTCTTTGTGGCACCGGGGAGTTTCTGTCAATAAAGTTGAAAAGTTAAAATTAATTTAAAAAAATGTAAGCCTTTAAAAGTATTTAAAAACTCTCAAGGTCACAAGTCCTTCTGTGTCCACTCAAGCGAGAGAATAAATATTTGATGAAATAGTTAGAGATGAAAAGAGCAGAATAAGGAAAACATTTTAATAATTGCAGGCAAAAGGAATATTTTTTTTATAAAAACAAGCTATAAATCAACTTGAATTTGGAAAGAAAACATTTAAACGTATTTGCACAAAATTTAAAATTCAAAAGCTCTTTTCTGTTTTTAAAGCAAAACTGATTTAAATTTGGTTTATTTTCTAAAATATCAATTTGTTGTTATATTTACTCGTTTGAAACGATGCCTTGTTATTGTAAACGTTACAAGGTCCTTTAAAATATTTGATATTCGTAAAATTTCGAAAAGTGTTAAAGATATTTTCAAAATAATTTATCAATATCAATTCTTAAATATTTTTGTGATATTCAATTAATGATAAAAAAAATCAAAAGAAATAAGGATTTTTAGTTTATTTAAAAAAAAGTAGATAAACTAGATGTTTTTGTAGGTAGTTCTTATCACATATTTCATATCTAGGAGTTACTTTAAATAGTAGTGCCTGGGTGACCGAACTTAGCTGGTCTTCCTGCCAAAACTTTACATTTTTCGTTTTGATTGTATATCGATATAACAATTAAGTTTTTTAAAGTTACTGAAATCAGGAATTTTCCGAACAACATTTTCACCTCTCAGTTTAAAAGTACACATTGTGCCATGCAATGTACGTAAATCCGCAAAAAAATTATTAGTTTGTAATATAATTAGCATTCTGCCAACATAAGTTCTTTTTTAAATTTTTGAATTCAAATGTTTGACAGCACTGATTAAATAGGTTTTAGGTTCATTTCAAAATGTCCTTGTGTACAGGAAACCTGATATCTAGCTGTTTAAAAAATCTGATTTTTTTGAGAGGTTTGTGTTTTTACAATTTAAAATTATTACCCTAGTTGAAAACTAAACATTTTATAATTATATAGAGGGTAAATATTTAAATTGCACTATTTGAAGCACAATTTATAAAAATTTTATTTCAGAAAAATGTTTTCTGAAAAATGGGTAAAGAAAAAAGTTCAGTACAAAAAAGCTCGTTTTTTACTAATTTTCAAACTAAATAAAATAATCAAAAGCATAATCAATTGGCATCTTAGCATATTTATACCGGTAGCTCGTTCCTGTAAAAAAAATCGGCAAGTTACCGATTTGTGTGACGTCAGCCGTTATCGATCCCCAGTTACCGATTTCATGACAACTAATATTTGTGTACGTTGAAATCGGTAAAAATTCGGTCCGTGATGAAAAAGAATAAAAATCGAGAAGAAACATTGCTAAATTGAGTCTAATGGCAAGCATCTGTCTACTTGCATTTATTTTATTTTATGTGCGCTAAAATTTTGCAATAAAAAGGTGATGGTCTTGTTATTAGAAAGTGATTGCGAAAATAACCTACTATTATAAATGTAAATAATTTGACAATAAGTGATGTGCAATAAAAACTTAGCAGATATTTGCAACCGGGTTCTTTTGCATTGCTCTAACAAATATTTTGTTTCTTAAATTTCCTTCTTTTATGTAAATGGGCATTCATTTAAAATTGCATTACCTTGAAAATTAAAACTTTTCAAAACAAAAACAGTATTATAGTCAGAGTATTACAATTAAAAAATGTAACATAAGCGAAAGTACCCGTTTTAGAAAATTAATTGCGAGTACTTGTTATTTCATATATACACAACATTATTGTCATTTATACAGATCGGTAGAATTCACACTTGTCGCAGAGTGAGTGAGAGAAACATGAAGTTTTATCGATTCACTTTTCTTACACAAACACTTTTTTGAATGATTCTATTGAAGTGAAATCGGAACATGTGGCAACTTATCAATTTGGAACAAAAGAATCGAACAGAAATTGATTCAGATTATTATACGTCAGAATGTACGTCAGAATGTAATTCTACATCTACTATATCTGCGAAAGCAAACAGTTTCACTATCTTTGTATCTTTGTTTGAAAGCAAACAGAAAATTAAGAGAGAAAGAAAAATATTGCTTTGTATTATACGAAAACAACAAGTATTTCGTTTTTTAGATTTTGTTGTCATGATCGCCAGCACAACAAAAAACAAATGTTGTGTTCGTTTTACTACGGAAATTTGACAAAAGAATTTCCTCATGTTTCAAGCAGCATTTTTTTTTTGGAAGCTAAGATTTTTTACGTCTCGTTCTCGAATTTTTTATATCTTTCTTATACTTATAAACCAGCAATATTTGTTTGTTTGTTTATTTGTTGGTTTGAAAATGAGTTTTCGAAAACGACCCAAGCGATTTTAATGAAATTTTCAGACATTTGCTGGGCTGGGCAAATTTTACGGGGATTTGCTGGGCGAAAAAGCGATCTACCTAGGTCTCGTTTCTAAGAAAATTCGTTTAGCAGCGCACGTACCCTCACCGTTTTAGGCGGCCAAAATTATTTTATACGGTAAATAGTTTCTATTGAAGTCTACTTTTTGATCTTAACCCTTTACGGCCATTGGGACATTTCAAACACTACTAAATATTGCAAAAAAAATAATTTTGCAGCGCACATTGGAATATTGGACCGATTTAGATGGCCAGAATTATTTTAGTCGATAATTAGTTTCTTTTTAAGTCTGTTATTTATTATAACCCTGTACGACCACTGGGACATTTTAAATACTATTAAACAAAGCAAAAAAAAAAAAATGGTGTCACAGAAAAAATCAAGGATGCAGAACAATTTGTTTCGACAAGTAGTTTTCAAAAATATATGAAGACGGTGAGGTCAAAAATTCATTCTACTCTAATGCACATATTAAAACCTTATACTTCTTAATTCAAATAAAATAAGTTGAACAATTTTATCTATATTGGTTTTCAATAAAGAACAAGGGATGTCATTTGGCGGATGCGGATCAATTTTAAAGACTTTTTTAGTTATTTAGCTCAACTAAAAAAACTTAAAGCAGAACTTTTATTATTAAAATTATTTTAAAAATTATGTTAATACAGTAGCTCAGAAGTTGGAAGCTGTTTGTAAGTCGGGAACTTCTACTTTCTGAAATCTTATCATTTCGGAGTTAAAATATGTAAAGTTTAATTTATAATAATATTGCTCAAGTAATAATATAAAGATATACTTACTGGATAAAAATTACACACTTATAATGTGTAGGAAATTATACAAATTTTTATGTAAATGGCCTTACTTTGTAAAACGTTTTTGTTTGGTAATTTTCGTTTTCATATGAAGTAAAACAAAATCTTTTTCTCTCACTGAAATTTTCTTATGAAAATTATTGCCACACAAAAAACTCCAAGCGAAATGATTGCATTACATTTTACATAGTAATGTCTATAGCTTTATTTTTAACTCTTCGTAGAAAACGCTGTAGTGTTAAATATAAATTGCATAAGCAATTACCTCGGAAATTAGAATACAATTTTCTTATATCAGAAGCTTTAATGTTTTGAAAATTCAACTTCTAATTTCTAGATGATTCTGATTTTCTTAGGTAAATTTCTAAGGGTAAATTGTATTTTATAAAAAGTAGATTAGATACTATATGGCTTCTTAGTTTCTTAACTTCTTCTTTTTGGGTTGACAATAAAATACAGATCTTAGATGCGCATGCGGTGGCAGATATAAAAAAATTAATAATGCGGATGCGGAATGCGGAACTCTATCATATCCCTAGAAATAACTATCAAAAAGTGCATATTATTCATAACTTTAATAATTTTTTTCATTTTTAAACACTCCTTACTCGCAAAAAATTAGGATAGAAATTAAAAATGTCATTTCTAATATCTAGACCATTCATTAAATTTGAAATAACTTATCTTCCTCGCTGTGCACTGTCCAATCGCAACCACTTAATTTTATTACTAAAGCATTTATTCTAACCGAGACATTGTATTTTTCACGAACAAAACGTTACCTCATATACATATGCACAAAATCACAATAAAAATAAATAATAAACTGGCCATTTCAGCCCTTGGAAGAACTTTGACCTAGCTTCTATTGATCAATTGTGTTGTGCGTGTTGTTAAATATTTGATCACAAATAACCGAGAGCTTGACCTACGTGCTTAATGCCGACTCCGAACGGCTTATGTTCTCAAGAAGCTTTACATGGCAATTTTTACTCTCTGAGGTTTGCCATTGTCTGCAGAGAGGTGACGACCCAACAGAAAAATTAATTCAATTGAATAAACTTTCTGTCTGAGCTGGAATTGAACCCGGGCTACCGCAGTTCTTTAGCTAAGGAGCCACGCACTCTAACCACTAGGCTACGGCCGCCACTTAATCACAATGCTTCTATATAAAACAACAAATTCAATATAAGCAACAAAACAAAGAAAAATTCCAACGAAATAACTTTTTCAACACAAAAAAAAAGTCGCATCATACATGAAACGTATTTTGGTGCTTCCAGCAACCTACAAGAGATCGCTAAAGATACTTTACTTTGATTGTTTTTGTGCCCGCGATTCAAAAGAAACATTTCATTGTGCTTTCCTCTCTCATCTCTAATTGCTTCGGTTTGTGTTACTTTTTGAATCGCAGAGAGAAAACTAAACAAACCAAAATACTTTTTGTGATCTTAAGAAGAAAAAAACAGAACAGAAAAATACTTTTCTTTAAAGTTTTTGTGCGAGCCCTGCTTTATACACAGAAAAGTAATGTATGAATTAGTTTTTATTGCTGGATATAAAAAAAAGCCATCGAACGTTCTGTAGATTTTTTCTTACCATTTTAAAGAAATTAGCTCAAATATGAAGTAAGATTTTTAAAAAAAATAAAAATATATCTACCAATAAATTTTTATTTTTTTGAGGCAACATTATTCATAGAATTGGATTTAGCATTGGTTTAGATCAGTGGTGCACAGCGTTACCAAAACTTTCAATACAACCACAATATTTTTAACATAAAATAGAGATATCCTGGTATATACTATAGAATGTTGGAAATGCCTATAAGTTACACAAAAGTTGTAAAAATTATAAAGTTATTTAATAGAAGTATATCACTAAGAACGATTTACAGAAAAATTTAACTTTCTAGTTGAACTAAATTCCCTGCTAGCATCGCAGAAGTTCGGTACAATCGCTTTTATGGTAAATCCAAGTGGCTTTACCGTATTTATTAGAAATGGCAATATAGTATTGTATGTTTTAAAGGTTAAAATTTAAGTAATATAGACTAAGTAATTATAGACTTTTACTAACAATATCTTGCCAAATACGATGCCACTTTCGATTTTTACCCAGTGTTCTGTGTGAAGGATATTCGAATCTGAAAGTACACTCGATATAGGCCAGAATTTTTGATTGTTGTCTGATTGTCTAAATTTTATTGGTGGTATTATTTAAATTGTTTTCATTTTTCTCAAATTTGGCGAATCAATAATTGGCACATTCCTTGCATATGCATTTTCTTGTTTATAAGAAATGTTTACTTGAACGTAGTTTTCTTACATTTTAACTAGCATGCAATTTTTAATTATATCAAGACATCTCATCTCAGCATTGACAAAAATGTTACACTAAAAATTTTAGTTTCTGAGTTTGCTATTTGATGGATCTCATTGACTTAACAATTTTTCTAAAGAAGTATTTTAAAGAAATAAAAACTATAAAGGAGTTACGAACAAAATTGTTAAATTTTATACTAGGACGTGTCTTTTTTTAATATCAAAATAGGAAAAAAAATCTTGATCTTTTCCAGGGATTTTTAATAAATCTTTTTAGACAGGGCTTCGCTTAGAAATATTTGAAAAATCCAAGTTGGGAAAATCATCTTTGGTATCGCTTCTGGTGACCGAAATGTAAAATCTAATATTCATTTTATTGAAAAAGCTAAAAAATTGTAGTCAAGTATACATTTCTTAAAAACAAGAAAATGCATATTCGATAAATATGCAAATTGTTGATTACCCAAATTTAAGGAAAACGACAACACTATAATCAATACAAAATAAAATTTAGACAAGCTGATAACAATCAAAAGTTGTGTGCTATCTCGAGTGTACCTTTAGATTCGAATATCCTTCCCACAGATATTCCATATATATATATATACTTTTGCTTGAAGACATATGAATGTAGTTTTTCTTTCAAAAATCAAATCTATTATCAAAGAGAGGAAGACATCCTTTTTTTTCAAAAATTTATTTTGGGTGATCTTATAAACCCCATGCAACTTTTGAGACCTCTTAGAATACGATCTAAATTTTCGGTACGCCCTAATGAACATGTCTTTCTTAAATATCTCTTTAACTTTTATTTTGTGTTATTAAACATTTTTGATAATAGATATGACGTGGAAAAGGTATTGAAACCTTCTTAATAATCTACAATTTTGTGTAGTTATAAAAATTTCCGTAAGATGTCGCTTTTCCACATTTTTTAAAAGTTTTGTAATTTTGGACACTTAGAAGTCAGATTTGACAGTTAAAATGCCTTACAAAAAGTTAGATTAGACTGTTCAGTTTCAATATTTCGTACATTGTATAAATAAATTGGTTAGTTTAAACAGTCAAATTTAGATTTATTGGACGTAACCTTTAAAAATCATCTACATTAATGAATAACAATGGCGTCCAAGTCGCCGAACAAAAATTACAACAATCATGCTTCTCCATCCACTTCAACAATAAAAAAAAACTATGACACGAAAACTAAAGACCTTTTCGTATAACTTATATGGTGATCGAAACTTTGAAGCAAGATTTCTCGGAACTTTAAAATTAGAATTAATCTATTCAATGTCGAATTCTTTTGTAAAGATACAAGCTCCGTCAATAGCCTTAGGGCATGATATTGCAATAACATTTCTTTGTTTTTATTTATTATGAACTATGGAATTAAATCATGCGTAAATAATCGCATGGCATGAAAAAAATGATGGGATGAAAATATATAACAATAGGAGTATTCACTTCATTGCTGAAATTTCCGACGAGTTGAATTGAGCGACCGTTTGTAATGTTTTGTTTTTTTTTTCACTTGTATCTGTCAAGCTTAAAATCGCCACTGCTTCATTTCGTTGCTGGGCTTGTTACCAAAACAAATAATTTTGTTAAAAAACTTGTGCTTTCTGCCTTTAAATAATTTATATGATCGGCTACAATAAAATTAATGTTAATTTAAATTTAAAACCAAAACAACAACAATTGCACTGAAGTTTTCGTAAATTTCAGCAGTGAAGTGCATTGCATATACATATCTTTTGCTATAGTTTATCTACTTGTTCACAAAAATGCCGTTTTTAATTGCATGCAAATTAAGATTTAATAAGTAGTATTTTATTATTTTGTTTTGTAATACTGCTGTAATTCTATTTTGTAAAATTTTTTCTTCACAATGAGAAGTTGCAAAAAATGTTATTATTATATGAAAAAAACGGATTAAGATAAAAAGATAGTTAATAATAATTAGTTTATGCAACATAATTTTTTAATTTTTTCACCGAAACATCCGTCACTGATTAATATCACAATTTAACAAAGGTACTTTCTAAAAAAATATTTGTTATAATTACTGTGTCTACTCCTATACTAAATTTCAGTACCCTAGTGTCAATATTATGCGAGATACAGTGTTTTTAATGTTGCCACGCCCTTTGTTGAATAACGTCCATTTTATTGAAAGTAATTTGCCATAGTTATGTTGACCCCTGTACTTAATTTCAGTACGCTATTTCAGCAGTCTTCCCAACGAAGAAGGGCTCTCGTTCGCTTTAGATCTAGAGTCGGCCAGCTAAACCTTGTTGTTCTCACGTTGAAAGCTTAGCCCATTTGTATTGGCTTTAGACATGGTGTACTCCTTGAGCAGCAGTTTGACAGTTGCAATTGGGATGCTCGGTAAGTTCCGAACTATTGAAATTACTGATGTACCTTTCCTAGCAAGCTCTAAGAAGAAGATTTTCCTAAAAATAAGTAAGAAATATTTTTTTATAGAAACATTCAAAATATATGATGGAATCTTTTAATTACTAATTATTTGAATAATTAAATAATTTTTTTTTTAATTATAATTGATCCTAATGCCAAATATGTTCATGAAGCAATAGGTGGCAACAACAACAAGTTCTTTGCAGAACAAGCCACCAAGCAGACTAGACAGACTATTTCGTTGATAGCTATGTCTCTTCAATAGTCTTCTGTGGTTTTTGCAGTACCATCTACTGTGATAAGCCCATACGAACACTGCAATATAATTGTGAAAAAAAATCATTTTAAGAAATAATATTAAAAGAGCTATAAAAACCAACACTTTTGGATTTCAATGGATAAAACTACATACATTTTAGGTCGATACGTGGCAAATGTGGTATGAGGTGTGTTACCTAACGATGAGCAAGTCACAAAACAAAAACAAAAACTTTTGATTAACACAGCTTTATTAAATAAAGTAAACCACTGCTCAATATATCGATTATTTGCGGATTCAGTTGATAGTTTTAGCTCAGAATTCAACAAAGAGGCACTACTTTTTTGCATCACCAAACACGGTAAAAGCTGCAAGAGCAGTTAAAGTTTTTTCCCCAAAAATAACTCATGTCGCGTGTTTGGCACATGCATAGGGTATATGAGGAAATTCGCAGATTTTTTCCAAATGTTGACAAACTCGTAGCAAGCGGCAAAAAATCTTTCCTGAAAGCACACAGGTTTGCAGATTTTAGAGAGATAAAACCAGAACAATCTTTGACACCACAACCAGTCACTACGCTATGTGGATCTTGGCTACACGCTGCAGGTATGTATGCAGAAAACCATCAAAATTTTTTGCTAATATATTATTAAAAAACAATAGTAATGAAATCAAATCATTTTTACAAATTAACAACTAAAAGCACTTAATTATTTGCTTATGTTGCTTTTTGGCTTTGCTGAGTTAAATATCCAAAACTTGCTTGATTATGCCAATTGCTTGAGAATTGCCAAAGTTAGTTAATAGTTCTATTGACCAAATTGAGAAGGCGCACCCAGTTTAAAATGTTAGAATGAAAAGTATTAGGCTTAAAATCTTTGAAGGTGTACAACTAAATATTTTCACATCTTAAAAATATCTTTGCTGTCACCTCAACACAAAGCATCAAATATTTAATATAAATTTTAATACTTTTGCGTATAGTTATGAGAACACAATTTGCAAACATAAGTACTATTTGTAGCCGAAATTATATTGTGAGCAAAAAGAGCATGAAAGCAAGTCAAGCCGAAAAGCAACATTTGTTGAATATGTTGCGTGTCTTGCAAAGATTTTTTGACAAAGGTACATTTTCAACACCAAAATGTTTCCTTGCAACGTCTGCAAAAACCCTCTTTGTGCTGTTTTTATTGCCTTTTTCATTGAATATTTATTTTTAGTGCTAACATTTGTCTACATTTTTTGACATTTGATACAACAATAGAACTACAAAATATTTTTGTTGTTGTACTTATTGCACAATTACACACGCCAAACTTTAACCAGAAATATATCATTAAAAACACGCCAACCACCGTCGTCGGCGGTGAAAAACAAAGCGCAAGAAAATCAAATTTTAAATAATTCATGATTGCAATTGTGAGTACATAAAAATACAAATGAAAATGAAAAGCTAGTCATTTTTGGCATTTCGTTTTTGTTATCTTCCACTGGTTTGGTGTCTGACAAGCAGTCAGATAATAATGATAATGTTGTATTTACCACACTATGGTATACCAATCTCTGAAGAGCAGCAAAAAATGTTTTAACCACCTTCAGTGAATATTAAATTTGGCTTGTTTTTGTTGTTTTTTAAATATTCTTTGTGTTATTTTGATTTTTACTGCTATTCTAAGCGATTTAAAATTCGAATCAAAGTTTCAACCACACTGCGAAAATGTCGCTTTTTGACAACGACACAACTTCACTCCGACGGCGATAAAAATATTCAATGCAAATTTAAAAAAGTGTGTCAATTTTTTTTCTTAGATTTGTTGATTTTCTTCTTTTTTCCACCAGGAACGTGTTGGGGTGAAACACAATAAAAAAAAAATGCATTCGAGAAGTTTTTCTTGACTTTAAACTGTAACTGTATTCATGGTCTTGGCTTTAACGCACTTCCAAGCGGGAGTTGCCGTGTTAGTCATAAAATAGTCAAATCGCAAAATGAGCGTGTAAATTTGCATGCATAAGTTATGGTGCTACTTGGTGCTGAACATATCTTAAACTGCTATTTCAACGGAAACATAACCAAGTTTAGGTTTAAGTTTTAGTTGAAGCAAAAATAGCTTGTGAGAAGAATAAGACATAAGAACGATGATAGTTGACTGAAGTGTTAAGAAGATGTAGTAAAAAATATGAAAGTCATAATAAACATCATAGCGAAACATCAACTTTGAAAATTTTAGTAGCTCTTAAAAAATCTTCAACATATTAAAACTAATCTGAGCAAGCAACTAGACGTGGCTAAAACATGCTGCGCTGATACAATATCTAAATTGCAGTTTACTGTGTCAACGAAATGTGTTAACGCAATTGCGTCATAACGTATTTTGAAATGCTATGATATCTATATTAACGAAATGTTAATCAGCGCAGCGTGTTATTGAATTAGATAGTGCATTGCGTTACGGAGTCAATTTGTTGAATGCGGTGAGGTTTGTGGTGAAGTAGCAAATTATTATGGAAGTAGCAAAATATTTCCATCATTCAAATCAGATTTTTATACGAATAAAATCCTGCTATGGGTTTAGATTTTGTGAATTTGTAGTTTGAAGCATTACAGCCAGGTGGCGTATAATGAAGTAAGAGATCGGAAAAAGCTTTCTTGATATTCAACGACATCTAGTTTTCAAATACTTTTCATGAGTAAAAAATTAAAATCCAAATCCAGATAGGATGTTGAAAAAAACGGAGCTAATGTATCTTGTCTTAAGAACTTATATTGCTCAAATAATTCACTTAAAACTACATAAACAATAAGTTATTAATTAATAAGAAATATTGTTTAACCAGCACCATATTTTAAGCATTCATCAAACATTTTAAAATTTTATACCTTAAGCGTTTATGCAACTGTACTTCATTCAAGACAAATGGTAGCAATCAAACAATTATACATACAGACTTCTGGTATGCAAGACAAGTTTAAAGTTTGATTCCAGTTTGTACTTTTACAATCGAACACATTCACCATATTGTTATGCATATATTGAGAAAACCATTCCGTGAATCGCAATGGAATGTGTAAAAAAGCAAATAGAAATTAGTAATGGTTCAAAACTATGAGCCTCAGAGCCGACTACGCCAAAGCAGGTAGCGCACTATACTTAAAAACTTAAAGGCGTTTTCTGGATAACAACATTTTTTGAGCTAGCAACTATCATATAGTAATTCAGTAAATTTTAAAAGAATCTTATGGTGTTTTCGTTTCTCAAATAAATGCTACACTTTTTCTGCCCTTTTTGGAAATTCTAACCTCTCGAAAAAAATAAATTAGTGCCCTCTAATAATCGTGTTCTTTTCTCGAAAATGAATACCTCAAAAGTAGAAAAAATTCAGAATTCTTAAAGATGGCAGAAACATTTTTTCGAGAAACGAAAACGTATTTTTGATCAATTTCATTAAAAGTGGTCTATTCCATAATAACACTCATATTTAACAGGATTGTTTTTTTTTCAGATGATTTTTGCGACCGAGGAAAGGTAAAAAAATCGTTGGGGACATTTTTTCAATGAGTGCGCAACACTTTCAGGTGTTTTCTGTCAATGTGCTTTTCTCCTTCTAATGGCGAATAAATAAAGATTTTTCACTTGCCAAGTGTTCGCATTAATATATTTCACAAAGCAGATTGACAAAATTTTCGTCTAGAATTCACTAACAAAAGGTGAGTTTTTATTTAACTTAATTATAAGCTCGAACCTATGTATATAAGGGCAGATTAATTTTTTCTTCGTTCTGGAATCATTAGTTTTCGTATTTTACGTGAAGTTCAAAGAAATAAACTCCTCGAGAGCATATGGATATGTTGAAATTATCTATACCAAAATTTCGTTTAAAGGTACTTTTATGTAAAATCAGCGATTCTGAACTAGGAAATACTACAAAAAAAAATTGTCAGAGATATTAATATAAAGGTTTTTTTATTGAATTCAACAATTATTAAAGTATCTACATACAAAAATAAATTTGCGTGTACATGACAACGTCACATGAAGCAATGCGAGAAGATTTGCTTCCAGAATTGCATGGTCTGTAATCTGTAATGTTTAGAGCACCCATGAAATATATGGAATGTGCAAAAGTGTTATTTTCTTCGCTCCCCGCGCATTTTCGTAGAAAAAAAGACTAAAAAATAAGATCTGCAAAAAAAAAGGGTGCGTGTAGTGGTAAAATGCCAGTCGCATTTGACTTAAAGCCTCAAAAACATACTTTAATAATTCATGTAACACTTTAAAAAAGTTCAAAATTTTTTTGATCTGGAACTCTTTTAAAAAATGTTAAAAGTAGTTCGTGATTGGGACTTTAAATTTAAGAATAACCTAGCCAATAACAACAGTGTATAAACTTTAAACCAACTTGTATTATTTGTGGTAAAAGCAACGTTTAAAGACAAGATTTTTGAAATTTTTTGAGCACCTTTTTTTGCAAAAACGGTTGCCATTATTGTTTTCGTACGGATAAAATTCTGTGCTTTATTTCATAATAGAGATAATTAAGTAAAGTTTAAATGAAATTTTTTTTTATAAAAAATATTTATTTTTAGCGCCGATAACGCGATTCAAAGTAAGAATATATAAAACATTAATTAAAAAAATTTGCGACAAAGTTTGGAAATTATGTGAAAATCTAAATAAATTCATTCTGAAGCCAAGTAAAGAATAACTGCATGCTCAGCTTATCGAAAGACCTTCAGTATGTCTAGTCGTATAGTTTTTCTAAAACATTTTGAAGCTAATTATGCTTCGTTGCTAACGTAAAATCCACTTGTAATTTTCGTTGACATTTTAACAATTTATATAGTAATAGCATGATACAGAGAACCGCAGATGAAGTATTGCACATGTCTGCCATCTTTGCTGTGATGTAGAAGGTGCTCATTGGTAGCAACGTAGCCACAATTTATTCATTGGGTGTAAAGATTTTAAAATGTCAAAATTTTCTTAAGAAAATTTGTTTTACTGAAATGAAATATATTTTGTTAAATAAAGCACATGTCCAAAATAAAGTAAATATATTTTTTAGTACAATTTGTGAAAAAATTTTGAATATTTTGTAGGGGTGTTTTTCCCCTTTTTGCCACTTTAAACAAAAAGTGGCTATGTTGCTTGATGTGCTCGATATAATTTTGACTATTTGTTAATTTTCATTTTGATATCTTCGTCTCTTTTTACATTTTCTTTTGAATGTATTCATCAAGTGTCACATTTGACAAGCACCAATGACGAGGTGTGCAGTAAAATTTTTTTTGTTGCGCCGGGAATACATTATCTGTAGTTCTTTGTACCATGTAGTGAGAGTGTTTGGTGTTCGCAGCTATATCAAATAAATTGTGAAAATGGAAAACAGCCACTTGGGAGGAAAATGAAGATTATCTTGCTTCAAAATTAATTGTTAAAAAATTATTAGTCGTTAATGATATTGCAGAACGTGGCGTAGCATTAATTTCATAATTTGAAGCCATTTTAACTCACCAAGAAGAGCAGAAAGAGTTTATCCTGCATGCAATGGAGAAATATTATAAAAATTTGACATCCAAGACAATATTTTTACAAGACAATATTTTTACAATATTTTGATAAAAATTACCGAAAACAAAATTCCAGTCGTTAAAATTAAAAAGTAACTTTAAGATATTTGTTTAATGTTCTTTGTTCTTAAATGTGTTACCAATGATTTAACTTGAATCATAATAAATATTATTTCTGCTTGAATTATATTATTAACTATAATTGAATTATATAATTTTTTTGTATTAATGTTTTTAATTATTGTTTTATATATTCTTACTTTGAACCGCGTTATCGGCGCTAAAAATAAATATTTTTTATAAAAAAAATTAATTTAAAGTTTACTTAATTATCTCTATTATGAAATAAAGCACATCATTTTATCCGTACGAAAACCATAATGGCAACCGTTTCCCCGCACGATCTGTGCGGGGAGACGCACGAAAATGTGCGGGGAGCGAAGAAAATAACACTTTTGCACATATGGGTGGTCTAGTAATGATCTTACAGCTCGTTATGAATTCAACTTTAAACCCATTTTTTAAAGAAAGAAAGACTTTAAAGACGCGTTATTTTCTTAGAAACAAAAATGTTTACAAAAACTCGAAGTCACTAATAATGTTAACTTTAGAAATATATATGTTATTCTGAAAGCAAAATGATCCTACACTTCTTGCACCGCTTCATGAAAACGTCACTTTTTGTGTACTTATAAATTGTTTTTTGTGTACTTTAAGAATAAATGAATTAATGATGAGGATTTATTCAGATAAATTTTAAAAATGAGCTTAAAAACTAAGAAATACATTTGATGATTAAATCATAGTAAGACATAACAATTAAATTGTGTGTCTGATTGGCAGAATGCTGTAAATAAAATTAATGAGATCAACGGTTCAAGTGGAATTAAAATTTTCATAAATAATAATAATAATGTACTTATAATATTATTAATAATATTCTGTTAAAATAAGTTCCCCATACTTTAGACAATTCAATAAATATATGTACAAGCGCATGTAATCTTTGCCGTTCAGAATAGCACAAACTTCTACAATTGACAGTTAACTTTTTCCAAAGGCTGATAACCTGTATCAAGAGAGAATCAGACACCTTTCTTCCAGGTGATGTGTGTTATTTTCCTTATTCCAATTGCATAATGTTCAAACATTAATATTATTTCTGAAAAAATTACGAGCTTTAGATGCTAACAGCCCACCTCTTGCTTTTAAAATTAGACTGACAAAAAAAGCCGAATGGCCATCGCAAAAGTAAGGCTGAACATCATATATGTACCCCTCACATATCATGTATTTGTGAGTTTCTTGCACTTAAAATAAGATTATCGTATTCCATAGAGCTTAATAATTCAATACTACGACGATGATGATATTGACCTCCATTCGGACCTCCAAACCTCGCAGTCAAAAACAGTTCCGACATCGCGATATAAAGACTTCTAGTGGGGTAATTTATTTCACGCTTGATGAACTAAAAAAATTTTTTTGTAGAGTCCTTCGACTTCTGTATTTTAATTCCAGCTTAAGGCTAACTTAACATTTTCTATCTCTTAACATTATAAACAACAATACATGTGTTTCCATGTCCTTAGTTTGTTTGTATATCAATTTTTTAATTGTGTCCTGTCTAGCTTGTTCGTACATTTCTGGGTTAGTTCTTACTCTTCTGCCGAAGATAACTTCAATGGGTCTTTTATTCATCGTAGAATGAATGGAATAATAATATTCATAGATGCTTCTGTCCAATAATTCCTCAAAAGAATCGTGAGTTTCGTTTTGCTTAAGGCATCTTAATATCTCTGACAAAGTAGAGTGGAATCTTTCTACTTGTCCATTTACGAAGCTACTATCTGGTGGTGTTTTGAAGATTGTAATTCTTAATTGGTCTTGAAGCATAAATAAAATGGATCTTGAATTAAAGGATTTCTCATTATCTATAACTATAGTTTGGGGAACACCAAAGGCGAAAAACAATTGTCTCAGAGGTTCTTTAACATGTTCGGTATGACATTGTTTTACTAATCTTACTATTTTCGCTGACATACTTGGGAAGTAGATTTTTTCTAACATCTAACTCTTGTTTTCTCGGCTGTTACGATGTGCTCTGTTGTGTTCTAGCAATATTAGTTCAGTTTTTTATGTTTCTCTCGTGATATCTGTAAACTTTTTTTGGGTGAACCTAATTTTATAGTTTCGAAAATAAATGGAACAAAAGTTTTGTATTTGGCCCATTATTGTTTCTGGTGTAAAAAGTCCTTCAATAACTGATGGATTCAAGTATTTCCTAAAAATTGATATCAAATCTTCTTCCGTATAAGAAAGTTGGATAATTAAATGTCTGTGAAATTTCGAGAAAGGAATTTTAAGTTGATAAGAGCTTTCGTTAACTTTTTGGAACCATAACTTGTTCTTGAAGGCATTGATCGGTGTATCATTTCGACTGCGGGGATCATATCATGTGATGAGCTTTCATCACTGTGTTCACTCATTGTAAGTGTATTTATTTGCGGGGGACGAGACAGAGTGTCTGCTTCTTTATTAATGCAGCCTAGCTTGTAAAAAAGTTCGTGATCGTATTCATCTAATATTGCCTTCCAACGATTCATTTTTAAGTTATGGTTTTTGTTGCTTAAAGTCTAAATTAAAGGTTCTTGGTCTGTAAATATTTTTCCTTTGGAGGAACCTTACAAATAATTTCTAAAGGATTTAAGAGCACAAATAATTGCTAATAATTCTTTTTCATTAGCCGCGTAGTTTTTCTCAGTTTTGCTTAGCGTTCTGGAAATGAAAGAAATGGGTCTTTGGTTTTGCTCTAGTACTGCGCTTATTGCGTAGTTAGACGCGTCTGTTGTTAAATGAAATTCTTTGTTAAAGTCGGGGTATGCTAAGATTTCGTCATCTGACACTAAAGAGTTTTTTAATTTGTGAAATGCTTCAATGGCTTCGGGGTCTAGATAAATTTTTGTGTTTTTTTTTTTTGACACTCCTCCATCCTCCCCTCTTAAGAGGCTTTGTTAATTTTGCAAAGTCGAATACAAAACGAGGGTAATACCTGGATAACCCTAAAAAGGTTATTAGATCTTTGAGTGTGTTTGGGATTGGAAAATTGACTATTGCTTCTATTTTAGCCGGATTGGTTTTATTTCCTTTCGGTGATGTTACAAAACCTAAAAATTCAACATTTTCTTTCAAAAATTCACATTTATCTAATTGTACTTTCATGTTGGCAGATGTGAGGATATGAAAAATTTTCTGAATGTCTACTGCATGTGCTTTTTCATCTTTGCTAAAAATAATGATGTCGTCTATGTATACGAAACATCTTTTGCCAGTACGGTCTCTCAATATATCATCTAACGCTCTCTGAAAGATGAAAAGAGTATTTTTAAGACCAAATGGGAGACGCGTGAATTTATATTTCCCGTTGTTAATAGAGAAGGCCGTTTTTTTGTCAGATTCTTTTAATTGAAGTTGATGGAATCCGCTTTTCAAATCTATTACTGAAAACCATTTGTTTTTTCCTACTTGTGCGAGGACTTCGTGGATATTGGGAATAGGATATCGGTCAGCAACTGTTACCGTATTCAATTTTCTATAGTCTATGACTATTCGATATTTTTCTTTCCTGAAGCGTCTTGTTTTTTTAGGGAAGTTCCAGACGAGAGAATTATATGGTGACCTTGAAGGTCTTATGATTCCGTCTTTCAGAAAATTTTGCATCTGTTCTTCAACTACGGTCTTGAGAGATGAAGGGTATGGATAGTATCTAGTGTAAACTGGAGTATCTGATAATGTGCGAATGTCTGCTCTTACTTTTGTTTTGAATGTTAATTTTTGAACTGGTTCTGCGAAAAATTCTTGATTCTTACTAACTAATGAGTTCATGATTTCTTTTTATTTTTCGGACATATGTTCATTTCGTATTTCTATTTTGTATACGTTTTG
The DNA here is from genome assembly GCA_963920525.1 of Dichetophora obliterata. Classification (NCBI taxonomy): domain Eukaryota; kingdom Metazoa; phylum Arthropoda; class Insecta; order Diptera; family Sciomyzidae; genus Dichetophora; species Dichetophora obliterata. The sequence continues at coordinate 91,342,787 of OY986435.1, forward strand.
TGCTATACATTGCTTTATGCGAATTTTTATTATGGTTTTGATTATCATTTAACCGTGTTTTACGTCAATAACTGCTTCTCATTCTTTTAAACTGTCATTACCTAAAATTGCATTGAATGATTTAAGTGTTGGTAATAGAAAAGGTTTTATGTTAGTATCTTTCAGGCGAAAGATATATGATATTGTATGAAAGCTTATTTTGAAATTGCCGCCTACTAAGTTTGCATAAAATTTGGCTTTATTTTGGATTGGCCTTGAAACGAGTGATGGCTGAATATAGTTTTTATTCGAGCCGGTATCAATGAGAATTTTCAGTATGTCACCACAACCTGTCTTGCATTCAAAATATGGCAGCGATGAATTTGTTAGTCTAAAAAATGAATGTCGGTATAGTCAATAATTTCATTTGGTTGGTTATTCATTTTTTCTTCTTGTGCAGAGTCTTCGTAAATTTCTTGGGGAGTCATGTACTCAGAAAGTGTTTGATAATATTGTTCATTCTGAAATTCTACGGTTTGATTATATGTCTCTACTACTTATATGATAATTCCTTTAAAATTTTTGTGTAGTTTGTGACGCGCTTTGGTCACTATTTGGTCTTTTGCCAGCGTATTTGAAAGCTTGGGGCCTATTTGCATAATTAACTGCGGCACTTCGAATGCTTTGGTCTATATCCATTGGTTGAGGTTGTTTTTGTGCATTGGGTCTAGGTAAGACATTATTTGGAAAGAGTTGCGACTGAGGCCTTTGTTGAAATGATTAATTTTAGAATCTCTGTTGGAAATTCGGTGGGGCGTTTGGATTAAATGGATTGGGTTGATTTTGAAATATTGGTTGAAAAGTCTGTGGTAAAAATGGATTATGACAAACTTGGGGTAGATAATCTATTTCTGGGTAAAACTCTTTTTGCTGTCTAAATGGTGGTGTTTGTATTTTGGTTGTTATAGGCATAGTTTGAGCGAAAATTTTGATTCTCGAGTTTAAGGCATAAATGGAGTACCTGATGAAGGTCAAGCGGTTCTCGCATTCCTAAATATCTTGGAAGATCTCCTTTTAGACCTTTTAGATAGATGAATGTGTCTAGGGACTTTTCTATATAAGTCTTTGTCAGAAAGTGAGTTGATTCTAAACCAGCTTCCATACAACCTATTTTGTTCAAAATGAGTGAAAGATATGAATAAATTTGGTGGTAAAATTCCTGAATCGTCAAATTTCCTTGCATTATATAAGTCATCTGGTACTCTAGAGTACCAAGATCACGTTTGTCTCCGTAGTATAAGGTTAGACATTTTGTAATGGCTCTACGTTCTAGATTCCAATGCTATATCCGCGTCTCCCTATTATTTTATTTCTTATGACATTTAAAATGCCATAATATTTGGGAGTATTTTGTCCACGCTCTTCTTCCAAGATCTGAATTCAACTGGAACACCAGAGAATTCGCGAAAACATCTGACAACGTCCGGTGTTTTGTCAAGGTCTTTAGTATCGTGCTGTTGGGTCTTGTCAATTGTAACGTCTGCAAAGTTTGTGAAATTTGAATTGGGGTTGAGTGCAGCTTGCACAATATTTCGTCCATCTGTCTGCATGGTTGTTAAGACTATTATTGAAATTAAATTTGTGAGTTTGCCTATACCTAGCGTACCATTGGTAATGGGTTTGGGATTTGAGGATGAGGTTATAGGAGTATTTAGTACGGGGGTCTAATGAGGTTATTGGGCTTCACCATTTTATTTTAATAAGATAAAAAAAAATTTCAGGAAAATATTCGGAATATTTGATCATTGCATTCAACTTTTATCTTCAATTCAATTAAGTAATTAGATTTTTAATTTTTTTTTTTAAGATTTTTTTTTTTAATTTAATTTTTGAAATATAATTATTTTTATGTATTGGCAAATTTTATGTATTGGAAATGAATCAATTTAAAAATTTAGTAATTGTTATTATTATATTTCGTTTAATATTTATAATGAATTATAAACTGCAAGGTCCGGCGTTGAAGCTACAACTTCACAGTTGCGATTATTTTTTTGATTTCACTAATAAATTTCCTATATTTGCAAAAATAAGAGATTTGGAAGACTTGATTTAAATTTTCTTCCTTTATTAGTTTTTCAATAAATTCACTTTATCTTAGATTTTCCTTATATTATTAATTTTTCAATTTAATTTAAATTTAATTAGTTTTTCAGTAAACTGAACTCTCATTTATTTAACCTTTCAACAACTCAATTTGAATTTTTCTCATTTAACTAATTTAAATTTCCTCAATTAATTTTTCAATAAACTCAATTTAGATTTTTCTCAAATAATTTTTCAAAAAATTTACTTTAATTTCTATAAAAATATTCAATTAAATAATGGCACTCTTCTTGACTTACAAATATATAAATTTTTGCATTTAAAATAATTGGTGTGTAGTCCTCTTCCAGGCTGGTGGTCTTGACAAACCGTGGACGTCCTTTTTGGCTGATTTCTGCCTACTTGGGGCCTTTTTTTCCCGCGAGGACACGAGTTTTCTGGATCGGAGATGTGTTAAAGATGAATTATGGCACTTACGGCTCTTTGAACGGCTTAATGTTTTCACTTATTTCACTTTAACCAGTTTGTCTATCTTGAACCGAAACCGAAATTATTTTTTACTTTAGCTCCTCGGTCGCCAATTAATTTATTTCACGCTTGATGAACTAAAAAAAATATTTTCTTAGAGTCTTTCGACTTTTTTATTTTATTTCCAGCTTAAGACTAACTTAACATTTTCTATATCTTAACATTATACCTAAGCCTGCGCTGCTCCCGTTGACTGCGCTGCCTCCGGTGCTGTTGTTGTTGCTTCTTATTTTTTTGGATGTTGTATGAATAGCTGACGTTGGCATTCTCACGGTTTGACGAATGCCAACGGATGCGCGTGTGCTCGTAGACGTGGTGTCAGCATATTTTATTAGTTTAATTTGTTGGAAATATTTGTTATCTTAGCTCATATAATTGGGTGTTTTTTAGGAAGATATAATATTTTCTTCAAAAAGTAACTCAAAAGTTTTCCACTGAATCAAATTTTAAAAAACACTATACCTGGGCACCATAGAATATTATGCATTTTGCTGCAGTATGACAGATTGTTACTTTGTTAGAAAAATTTATATTTTTGATATTGTATATAGCTTAACCATGTGACATTTATTTCCGCTCTTGATAAAACAAGTTTAGCTTCAAGATACTTTTTAAAGGACAAATTGTACGTTAAATTTATACCGAGGTATTCAGATTCATTTACGATTTCGATGTAACTGTTGCCATATGCCCAAGTGAGATTCTGACTTATCCTAGTGCCTTTCCTAAAAACAATAATTTTAGACGTATTAAGATTTATTTTTAACTCCCATTTGTTACAATAAGTATCAATACAGGGCATTAGTCATTTCTTGCAATACATATAGTGAATCAGACAGGAGAACAATGTCTTCTGCATATAACATAATTTTTACAGAAGTGCCGGTGACAGTGATACCACCAGGCAAATTATCATGCAAGTCATTTAAGTACATAAAAAATAGTACTGGGCTTAACAGACAACCTTGTAGAGCATTATATGTCATTAAATAGTTTTTGCAAAATATGAACTCTTTTTCGTGACAGCATGCACGGCTTGATTTAAAAAACAACTTATTTCTCGGAACATATCAAAAGCTGCAGAAAAGTCAACGAAGAAAACTTCTTCTGTTGAAAATTTAGATTTATGATGCTGGTTAAGTTAAACAAGTAATCAACTGTAGAATATCCTTTTCGAAAACCTGCTAAAAATTCACATAGGATACTATGGCAGTCTAACCAGGTGCTTATGCGCCTCAAGATTATACCAGCAAAGATTTTATATAATGTATCGAGAAGGGATAGACCTCTATAAGTTAAAGCAAGTTGAAGGTGATGTGCATACCTTTTTAAAATAACGGAATTATGATTGAGTTACGAAAATAGGCAGGCATTTCTTCACGAGAAAACATCCAGTTAAAAAGTAATAGAATCTCTTTCAGATAACATTCAGTCGCGTTTTTGTAAATCTCGTAAGTTATCCTGTTATAAACAGGGGCCGTGTGCAGCTTAGCTGTTTTAAAAACGAAAAAAAGCTCCCACATTTCAAAAAAAGAATCCAAAAAGGTATCTTTAGTTTGGCATCGACCATGGAATATCACAAACGGAATCAGATTAAAAGTAATTATAAAATTCAAAAACATTTAAGTTACTAACTGCCGCATTTTGCCAGTTTTTCAATAGATCTGAAAATTTCCACAATTCGCAGCTGTTTCAGCATTTAATTTTTCAATATTTTTAATTTGGTAATTTAACTTTTTTCCCTCAAATAACTTTGAATAAATTGCCTTTATAGTTTCTAGCAGTATTTGTGTTACGGTGATGGTTTAATTTTCGAGCATACATCAAACCATAAGTTCTTGGGGTCAACACTTTTTTAACATTTTTTGCATAAGAAAAGAAGCAAAATTTTTATAGGGCAAATATTTACTTGTTCTTAAATTTGTAAAGAATAGGGATTTAAGAGATTCAGTCTGTTTTGGAGACGAAGGAATTTTTTCTGGAAGCGAAAGTTCTTTTGTAAAAATTTTTTTGCTTGAAAATATCGATATATCTAATTGTATATGATCAGAGAACGGTTTCCAAAGAATTTGAAGTTTGGACAAAAATTTTAAGACATCTAGTGTACAAATAAAATAATCGGTCATCGAACTCCCCATGACACCACAAAATGTATTTTCACCTTGAGAGTCACTTACTATTCTTTTGTTTATTATTACCCCACCATTGTTTTCAAGGGTAGTTAACAACTTTTCGCCTTTATTATCTAGTGTTATAGCTTTTGATTTCCGAGATAGAAAGATCAAAGGAGAATCAATTAATAAATTTTCATCAATTAATTGTGCAGAAGGGACCTGAGCATTTAAATCAACAACAATGCAAAAAGATGCTGCATTCATGCTGTGCATGAAATGTTCAAGTAGTTCGAAGTCATGAGACCAATTTGTGCAGTTTAGATAACATGGAATGAAATGAAAAGAAACGTCATCATGTTTGAGAATTTGAAAAATTTCGATGCGTATTTTTTGGATTGATTTTTCTTAAACCAAACAAACAACCACCAATTTCGCGACCAGATGAATGACCTTTTGTTGCATCTATCCATTAGAGTACATAATTTTTGAAAAAAGCTATAGAAGTTAATGCGTTTATCACGAAGTACAAGTATTTGAAAAAAAAAAGAATATGTCAATATAAATGAGAAGAAATTGACAGAATTGAGCTTACTATTAAGATTTGCTACATTATAAGACACCACTCGACACACTTTTGGTTGCTAATTTCAGCTTGATGTAGTGGCGACGGCAGCAGCAAGAACGATGTTGTATTGATGATCAACTTTAACTTCAATATCATAAGAGAAGTTAACCTTAGACAGCAGCTTTCGCAGAAATTCAGCATCAGCTTTGTTCGCCGCAATAATTTTTTTCATCGGCACAGGAAAACCGTTTGACTTCAATAAAAACACGACTATCACCATTGCGGACTTTCAATACCTTGTCAGCGCTTTAATAATTCTTGAAATCAATAAAAAACTTTATATCAATATGCCTTACCATTTTTTTGTAGTATTTATTAAAAAACCGCCTTCAAAATCTCTTATATATACATAAAGGTACCCTTAAAGAATTTAATTTGATATGGAAGTGCACTCTGACGTATGAGAACCATTAAATATAACTAAATAAATACCTTAAACGAAATTTCTTCAAAATTTTTCTATCCTGGAATTATTCTTGATTAAATTCTTGATTAAATTCTTGATTAAATTCTTGATTAAATTATATATAAATTATATATATTATATATATAAAAAAGTAATTTTTTTCCGACTCAAAATAAATGACGTGATGGTGAATGAGTTCAGGGGACCATTACGCAAAAATCATGAATTCCACGCAATGCAAAGTGCGAAATTTTAACAATCTAAGTGGACAAAATTATTTCTATAAATGTATGTATCCAAAATGTTAGAATATTAAAAAAAAATTCATATAGAAACATATTTCAGTAGTCACAAGTCATAACAGCTTAACTCAAATTACCGTAAAACACAATAAAGTTTTCAACCTTGCCATGCCCGATTCACTGAAGCTAGAGAAGTTCTTTGTTTGAGAAACACTTTCCTTCTTTTGTTGGCCTCGTGCCTGCCATGACTTGGTTGAGAGTCTGTAAGATATGAACAGAATACATTCTAAAAACCGTTTTCGTGCCATTTTTAGCAAGCCCATTTGGTCAAAAATGAGCAAAACACTTCTTTCAAAGTCCAAAAAAAAAAAGCTCTTCAAAATAAACTCACATGTTTTATGCTGCACTGAACTTAAAGTAAAATGTTTAAAGGTAAACCCTTTATTTAAATTTGTTACAATAAAACACAAAATAGCTTTCCATTTTTTAAAATTTCCACACTTGCGCATTTACTTAGAATAAAATCAATTGAAGAGACACTTTAAACATCATCAAAAATTTTATGTGAAAATTCGTTTTAATTAATATACTGTTGTAACGAAATTTTTTTCTCTTTTTTTTTGACCATTTTCGTAATAGTGGGATATATTTATATAACATATGTTAAAATAAACGATTTTTAAGAACTTTTTTCTTCTTGTCCTTTTTGATTGTTAAAATTTCGCACTGTTCAATGATTTGAAAAACCTGTCCAGAAAAGCTCAATTCATTTATACATTTATAAGATATTTTATAATTAGTATAAAGTTGCTGGGCTTTGGCCGTAGTGAAAAACACAAAAGTTTAGCTTTTGGCTTTTTTAGTTTTTATTTTCAATATTTCGGCTTACTTTGTAAGCCATCTTCAGGAAACTAAGACAAAAAATATAATTATAAAACTGACAACATGTAAAAATTAAATTAAATTAAATAAATATTGAAGCTGCGTCAGCAGTCTAGTAGCTTCTTCGTCAACTAATTCTGTGATTTATTCAATGTTTATAAATGTAAGCGCAGTTATCGGTGTCTGTTTTGCACTTCAGTCGTTGATTTGTTAGAGTGTTTATTATGGGCAGCATCTCAATTGCATACCTTCTCATGTTATTCGTTTCTTGTTGAAAAATTTTTGTCTGTTCAAAGTTTGGAGAATGGTTATTTTTGATACAGTGGGCCGCAAGTGCTGTTTTGTGTTCATACTTTGATTTCAGGTCAGATTTATGTGATGATAGTCTCGTTCTTAAATTTGATGTTTTAGTACCAACGTATACTTGTTCGCATACGTTGGACCCGTCGCCGTTGCATTTAATTTTATAAATTAGATCACATTTGTCCATATCATCTACTTTACTTTTAATTTTGCTGAGTATGTTTCTCAACGTATTGTATGTTTTTGGAGCAAGTTGACAGTTGTCTTTATTATATATATCAGACTTTTTAAGTTTTTCTGTAAAGCCCTAAACGAAGGTCACTCCTTTAAATGTTTTTGGTTCTTGAACTGCATTATTGTTTTTTGAATTATTGTTAATGTAGTTTTTTAGTAAGCTTGAAATGGTGTGTTGTGGAAAATCATTCAAGATGAGTATTTGTTTTATTAGTGTTTTATTTGTTTTATTGAAAATTCTGTCACTGATTTTTAAAACTCTAGTGATGAAATTCTTTGCTGCATTAATGACAGTTTTTTAGGGTGCTTAGAGCCTTCCTGATGCAGTGGGTTTTTTGGTAACAGTTCGTTTTCATTGTGTTGTTGTTTTTTATGACAAATGCATCGGGGTATGGCAGTGTACCCTCCCGTTCTTCCTCTTTCGTAAATTTAATGTAGCTATTACATTTGTTTAAAGTGTCTAATGCATATTCTATTTCGTCCATTTTCAAAATATTGCAAAAATATCATCCACATAACTGGTTACCAATCTTGGTTTATGAACGGAATTCTTCATGAAATTATCCAGAATCGCTTCCATCACTATATCTGCTATAATTGGTGAAATAAGTGACCCCGTGGCATCCCCTTAAGTTGACTGTACATTTTGTTATTAATAAAATAATTATTTTCTTTTATGCAGAAACGAAGTATGTCCATTAAAAATTTTTTGGGAATTTTTGCAAGTTTTTCTATTTTGTTCCACTGTTTTTCTATTGTTTTAATTATTATCAACGATATTTTATAATTTTACCACTCAAGACTATACAAAAAAGAACTGTACATAGGGATTTGTGGCTATGCAGATTTGTACGCACCAGGCGTAACTTATTTATTATAACACGCAAACAAAAGTTTTTTTATTTTTTACTAACGAATTTTATTCAACGACTTCGTATGAAATTTAAGTATTAATTTATGAAATATATATTTTCTGCATTATTCTTTTCAAATTCTGTTTGTTCTCAATTTTCAGCATTTGACTTTAAACTGATACACCAATTACTCCTTCGCGATGCTTATGAGTAACACGCCTTACTACGGTAGTACATAATTGACGTATCTTTCAGTAGTTTGAATGTGTGGCTTGGAATTTTTGGATCTTGGAATGGTTGGATATCGTCGTTATTGTGGAGTTTTTCTTTTAATTCGTCGTAGGGAATGTGCTTTGTGAAAAGTGGCTCATGTAAAATATCTTCATCGTTTGAATCAGTCGTAATTAAGTAATCCTCACAATAAAATTTAACTTATTTTGTTTTAATGTATTCAATCAAAATTACGTATTCCTTACTATAAAACTAACGTATTTTGTTCACTAGGGTTGCCCAAAACAAAAAAACGTGTTTGATGTCCGTGCCTTTTCCACTTCCGTTTTACCTTAGAAACACTCTCTGTGAAGCGCATCTCAATTGGTAAAGGTTTACAGGTCGCGAATTAATTTTCTCATTTTCCCATAGGATTTATATGAAGAAATATTCGTCTTGTTGGTATATTGAATCTAGAACCATTTTATTTTAAAATTGTTATTGGTTTTAAATTTTAAATAAATTTAAAGGAAATTTTGAAGGAAAGGAATAGATTTATTTAGAGGAATTGATTGGAACCATATGTGAATTATTGATTACGCAAAACAACCGTGAAAGAAAATTTGAATTGCTTTTAACAGAGGCTAGTATTATGCCTTAACCTCGGCAAGCATTTCCAGCCCTTAGTTGTGTTGTTCCTTTCAATTCACATTTTCCACAATTTATTTGTGGATTTTTAGTTTTCCATAATTCATAAATGTAGGAAAGTACAAACAAAGTGAAAATATCCATGCCCGAGCCCGGATTTGAGCCAGGGAACTCTGGGTTGATAGTCTAGCGCACGCTCCACTAGACTACAAAGGCCGACAAAGTTCTATCTTAAAATTAATATTAAAATCGTTTCTCCTGCTCGTAATTTGCGACTGACTTGAAGTTTTATTTTTACAATCAGTTTAAATAGAAAAAATAAGTGTAAATCAATTTTAAACAAGCCAGTTTAAAGCACATAAGTATTTTAATAGTATTCTTATAACCTCCTTGTACACTTCTTGTTTAATTAAATGTCACTCATACGCCACAGTGACTTCCATATAATATCCATTTTTTAAACGTAATTTTTGTAAAAATTCACCGAATCTTTATCTTTCCTTGGATTTTTTTTCTTCTAATAATTTAATGTTGAATACGGAAATCAATGATTCCAGAGGTCAAAATTTCGTTTCAAGCAAATTAAGCCGCTCTAATATATGTATCTACTTTCTTTAGTGTCTCGTGTCCTAACAGTGTCCATAGTCTGCGAAGGAGAAAGAGACTATCTGATTGAACCAGCTTAAGCAGAAATTTAAACAAGTGCCTTAGCAAGAGTCATTAGCAACCAAATAAATAAATCATTAAAAACTACAAGAAATCAATCCGACAGTCGAATAAGTAATCTTGGGAGGAATATATGAGCCGTTTATTTTTAAAGTGGGGCACGTCCATTTAAAAAAAAAAATTGAGATAATGATAGTTATATTTACAACATAATATGGTATTTTTATCTGCAAACAATTTATAGTAAAAAATAAAAAATCAGAATGCCTTATATTTCGGCGAAGAAGGTTTTAGGTATTAACGGTTTTGTAAATATCTTTATTTTTAAAGTGGTGCAAGTCCATCTTAGATTGAAACTATTTTTAACCGAATATATTACGACAGAATTTTAAATAATAAAAATAAGTACTCATAGTTGTATGTAGTGTTTTGATAATAATATTTTAACTTGCATCACTGGCAAATTTTATGAATATTGGCAACACTGCGAAAAACTGTACATTTAAAACATTTGATTTTATTATTAGCTTGCATGTGAGTTGTAATTCATTTACTCATACTGTGGTGCTTTGATAGGACTTCTACTTTAAATATTGTTTTTCTGATGCCTAAGTATTTCATAAGTTATTTCGATGACTGCATCGAAATCAATATTGGTGTATTAGAGAACACCATGCTGCAGTAGAGAATGCCGAATTGTTTGAGATTTCCAATTAAGACTCTGGCTTTCGCCACTGTAGTTGTGATTAAGAATCTGATTTATTTTCAAGAATTTCTGATTATAAAGAAATTTCACCAGTATTTTTCTTAAAAATATCTTAACACTAATGCCAATGCTCCCCCTTTAATTCCAATATTTAATTTTGTTATTCAATAAAATAACATTTACCAATCATATGTTACTTTGTATTGTCGCATTCTTTCTTTCCCTCAAAATATTAATTTCAAATAGCTAATATAATCGATGGACAAAATTCATAGCCTTGACTTTAAAAGAGTCAATGGCTCAGTTCAATTGAACGCTTGTTGTTGTTGCATTATGTTTTCGTGCAATAAGTGTGTCGCTTGCTGTCGCGTTAATGCTTATTTAAAGCATTAATGCGACACTTTACGTTTACTTTAAAATTCTATGGAATATTTTTGGGTTTTTAGTTAGCAATAAATTATTGATTTTATTGTTTTAGTTGGTGGCTTAGATTTTTGTTTTGTTTACTTATTTTGTACTTTGTTTATTAAAAAAAAAGAATGTAGTTAAAGTGCGACTAGTTTTAGTTGGTGGTAATAGTGAATTTTTAAAGTACACTACAATATATTAATATATTTTTAATTTAAATTTTTGTTAATATGCTTAAATGTTTATATATCATTCACCCATTTAGTCCCCACCCTAAGTTTTTTACTGCTGAAACGGTAATCTTTAACTTTTAGTAAATGTTGTTCAAAAAGCTTTCAGAAATAATTTTTTTAATTTTTAAATGGTGTTCTTCGGACCCCTACTTTGAAATTAACTACCTTACCACATAGGATGGAACCCGCAATCACGAAAGTATCTTAAAATTACTTTAAGATTAAATTTTCTTCAATTACTTTTCCGACGATAGTTCAAAATTAAAATTCGGTTAATGAACTCGTTTGTAAATCAAAAAAACATTTGTGTTTAAATGTTAAATTTTCCATATCTCATTAACCCATTTAGTCTTCACCTAAATTTTTGTATTGCTGAAAAGGTAATTTTGCTAGCTGTAAGTAAAAAGTTTTTTAAAACTTTTAAATGGTGTTTTTCGAACCCCTTCTTCTAAATCGTTTAGCTTCCCAAAAGACATAGTATTCCCATACATCAAAATATCCTAAAATTATTTTTAAATTAAAGCCCGTTTAATTACCTTTCTAACGGATATTCGAACTTAACATCTTAACATATCTTCTAAAAAGCACAATAAACTATTATTCAATACAATTAAATATATCATGTCTAATTTGTTTCTTTACTAGACGAAAATATTAATTAGTTTGCACATAACAATTTCAGATGAGAATATTTTCTTGTTTCATAATTTTCTAACGTTCTATTAGAAGGCCGGTTTTAGCTTTTGAACTAATTTTTTTATTAAATTATTTTGGGTATATTATTTTTATAGAATTTAAAGTAATAACTACTAATAAATTATTTGTTGATCAAATTATAAGCAAATGTGTTTATTATATAACTAAAAAATTGTTTTTTAGTTCATAGAGGGCACCGTATTCAATTTTATGTAACGTCATATAACCTCAATCAAAACGCCTCCAATAATACTTCATTTGTCATATTCTGATAAATAGTTTAGAAGTTCAATGTTTATTTATAGGAAAACATGCAGCAAGATAAACTACATAGACGAGGAACACCTTTGAAATCAAAATCAAGGGAAAGTGGCACAAGGGCATTTAACATAATTACTAAATGTGAAGAGAGCAGTTCGTTGCAAACCAAAAATTATGGTAAAAGTTTATACATAATATGCAAAAAGTGCAGCGTATATCTTTGCATCAAACGAGAAGCAAATTTTTAAAGAAAAGCTTTTTACAGCGCTTTCTGTTCATTTGCTTGCACGAAAATTTTAAAAATCTATATATTTTAGTAACATGGATTTCTTAGCATTTTGTTGTTCTTTACTTATGTCTATTCCAGCAACTAAATTGTAATTGATAGCAAACAAAATTATGCTGAATTGGATTTCGAAAACAGTTTCTTGAATCTAAACTTTATTCACAGCATTCCGGCCAATGATGATTTAACCGATGAGAATTCTGATGAGAGTTACGAAGAAATTATAAATTTGGTTATTCTGCCACGTTAGTTAGGATACGCAATGCTAAGGGTAGTGATAAGGAATTGAGTTTTGCAAACCATATATATCATATTAAGGGTTCTCATCTAAGCATGTAACTGGCCCGTAAACATTGTAATCCTTGTGAACTTATATGCGCATAAGCTATCTGTCAAAATTTGTATGGGCGTGAATTAGTTAACATCATTTCCGAGCCTATTTTGAATTGTACGCTAGCATGTAAATCTACGTATTTGAATGAGGGTTGTCTTTAGCGCTGATCAACATAATTGAAAGCAGATAAAGTAAATGCAACTCTTTTTTAGTTTTCTATGTCAATAAAGGTTTTAAAATATTTAAAAATTAACAAATGTGATTCCGCAACCCTAACCGCAGCTGCCATTTTAACACTTTATTGCTCATCGAATGCTTAATTGTTTTTAATGTTTACAGAACCTTTATTATATTAGGACCTACATAAGAATATGCTGGCAAATAAAACGAAACCACTTAAAAAGAAAGCACTAACGTACAACTGAATAAAAAATAGATAATTAATTAACCAACTTGTTTGTTCATCAAACATAACTTTAAGCATATAAAATCAACTTTACTGGTAGTAATACTTCTAATGAAATTCGACGTTTCTTTAGAATTTTGTTAATTAGCGGAAATGTTAGAGTTTTTAAACCTCGTGTGTATTGGAAAGTAGCTCAAGATTTTATTAGAAACCGTTTTGATTTTATTATGAAAGTGATAGACTTCAACGATTTCGATCATCTGAACAAGGAAAATAGATTCTCTAAGATGAGACCATTGATTACAATACTTAATAAAATTTTTGAAAAATTTTCCCCATCTATGGTATAGGTTGTTTTTTAGCTGATGAGAATTTTAAATAATAATACAAGACAGAAGTATTGTTAAAATTATTTTTTTTTATTAATATAATCTGCTTGATAACTTCATAGCATTTATTTTTTAAATATTATTTTCCGCCGCAGCTACGTGTTACATATTTCATTCGATTAGTCCAATTGTTCACTACTTTTCCAATAAATCTGGCCGTATGTCGTGAATGGTGGCTTGAATATTGGCTTCCAATGCTTCAAGAGTGGCTGGTTTGTAGGCATAAGCCAATTACCTAACATAGCCCCATAAAAAGTAGTCGAGAGACGTTAAGTCGCACGAATGAGAGGGCCAGTTTACACTACCACTTCTGGAAATAAAGTTGTCACCAAATTGATTTCGCAATAAATTGATGGCCAAGCGCGCTGTATGGTAAGTTGCACCGTCTTGTTGGAACAAAATGTCGCCTATGTTTTGCTAATATTTAGCCAAAGATTATATAATATAAAGATGAGCCACGTAGAACATTAAAGAAGTAACATATATTTTTCAGATCAATACGTACGATTTTGTGAGCGCGATGATCACCAATGTATGGTTTCTCATAGCTAGCGAGCTTCGTGAAATTTTATGTTGTATTTGTTTTATTCGTTGTTGTTGTTAGAACCAAGTAGTTGTGATCTCTGTTTGATATCAACAAATGTTTTTGTTTGTTTGCATTATTTTCATTATGATTTCCTTATTTTGCCCGAAGCAGATTTTTCTTATTCACAGCTTGCTATTAAGGACTTTGAATTAATATTGACATTTTTTTGATATTGACTATCAGCCAGAGCAGAAAAATTTGCATTTATATTCAGAATCTTAAGTAAAACTGAATAACGACCAGGGTTGGCCAGTAATGATTACTTTCGTGTAATAATTACAAAAAATTGCTGATTACAATAAATCATACTCAAATTTATTACTTGATTACTTTATAAAAATCGTTAATCACTCTAAAGTATTCAGTAAGTTCTTTAAGAAATCAGTAGTCATGCAAAAGTAATTAGTAATTAATTTAAGTAATGAATCATTTTCCGGTAATGAATAAATTATTTTGCTTAAGAAATTAATCAGTAATCAGGCTTTTCAAATCGTTGATTGTAGATTTCTTTAACTAATATGTTGTTTCATATCTTTTTATATACTTTTTCTTTATTTTTTTAATAACAATATTAGGCAATAAAACAAAAAAAAAATTTCAGTTTCATTTTCATTTCACTTAACATACGAGTGTTCACAGCTCTCATTTGCTTTTGAGACAATACGCATATAAAAATTGCTGTCCGGCAATCGATTAAATCTCGCAATATTTATCATTGTAGCTAACGAGAACAAGAGTTCTACGCGTGCCGAGGATGATGAGGTTGTATTGTATAGTAAAAACATGTGTTAATCAAAGGATTTGAACTTACCACTTAAAGACTTTACGGATATGGCTGATGTAGATAAGTTAATATTATAATATCGGACTGAATATTTTCTGATACAATGTCAATCTTACAAACCCTAACAGCACTTTAATAGCTGCTGAAAAGAATATTGTATTTATGGTTAACAATTATGGTAAATAGCCATAACCGAAATAATAAGAATTCAGACAAATTTTTAATTTTTTGCTTGACGAGAAGTAATCTGTAATTACTGAAAGATAGGTCTGATTACTTTATTTATTAAAAAATCATGTAATTACATGTTACGACTTCTCGATTTTTTTAAAAATCATGCAATCACATTGAATGATTACTTTATTTTTTATAGCCTCATGTTATTACTTATGATTACTTAATTGAAAGTATTTTTATTTTCTTAATGTGATTTTTCTAAATATTTAAAAAAATGAAGTAATCTGTGCAATCTGAATGCATGTAATCATAATCAGTAATCGTGATTTGTAATCATGGCCATCCCTGATAACGACATACTGAAATTCATACGATGAATGCAAAATTGTTAATAAATAAAATTTTTAATTCACATTGAATTTTAAAAAATTGATTAATAATTAATTTCAATTATTTTTTTTGTTATTCAGAAAAATTAATTAATTTTTTTATTCATATGAATGCTATTTACATAGAATGCAAATCAAAGAGAATTTCAGATTTTTCAATTATTAATTTTTTATCCATTATTATTTTTTGATTCATATAAAGGCAATTCATGTGTTATTTATTATTAATTTTTTTGTCCTTGTTAATTTTTTATTCTTTATTAAGAAATGAATAAGGAATACAAAATTTAAAATGAGTAAATAATTAATAATGAATAAGCAATTAATTTAAAAAGTTAATAGCGAGCATTTTATTTATAATATAGTAGTGAATAACAAGATTTTTTATTCAATGTATTTATTACTTAAAAGTGGATAAAAAATTAATTACACTAGTGAAAATGGGGTAATCTTTGAATTGTCGAATGCTTGGGATTGCCAGTCAGAGATAGTTGAAGCAGTAAATCTGTATTGAACTCCAAATCAAGATTTGGTTAATTTGGCCAGGAAGGAAAAAAACTGAGTTAAGTTTTCTTATAACAAATTATATTTAGGAGTAATATGTTTTACCAAGTAGGTTGATGAAATATAAGTGAACGAGAAAATGTTCAGTTACAGAAAAAGAAACTGTAACTTCTTTAAATATGTTTAATATTATATACAAATATAGGGTTAAATATATAAATTTAAACTGTGGTGAAATTCGAAAGCGACATCTAACAATTCAATGTAAGCTAAAATAATGTGTAGATGAGTTAATATCTTGACATAAACATGCCTCCCGCCTTGCAGCACGGCTGCAATTAATTTTATATGTTTAATCAATATTTTATATAATTCAATGTGAATAAATGAAATGTTGGAAAATAAGATAATAATATATAAAATAATAACTAGAATATGATAAATTGTAGTATTCAAATTATAAAAAATGTTGCTTATATCCTAAAATGTGCATTTGCATAAAATTCAAGATTTCAATATAATAGTACATGCGTGCAAATGAGGAATCGTTGTTGGCGTAAATTGAGAATTGGAAAAATATATAGACATAAAAATTTATAGAGCACAAGGTCCTGAAAGAATCCAACCAAAAACCGTATTTTGTGCGATTGTATCTGCGAAACCGTATCTGCTAGAATTAAATAGGAAAATTTCTCTTTTATATTTTCGTCGATGGATTTTGTTGGAGTATAGAGGATTATACGATTATCGACTCTTAGTATAGCTTCGATTCTGACAGATAGATCAAAATGGAAACGGATAATAACAGAGCACACTTTGTCATTCTCGATTGAAATAGTTGAAAGCCTTAGTTGCTTCACTAGTGCTGATGAAATTCTGCTGAACGCTGCACAAGCGTCGAGTAGCGATCTAGCGTAGTGGAACTTTTCATGAACTTCTAGCTTAAGCAATGCTGTTGGAAACAAGTTGATGGAGTGCTGCGCGATTATTGATGACAAGGAAGGTGTATCTGTGGATTTGAAGTTTTGTTGGATTTGTTTGGCCTTGCTTGTTCGGAGACGTTCATGTAAATGCAGAAGAGTATGATGCTTCTCTCTGCAATAGTGACATCCGGAACCACTTAAGCATGTTTTTTCTGAGTGCTTATGAGCCAAACAATTATCACAGTATTTGTGTAGAAGGACTACACGCATCCGTTTCTTGGTATTCATTGCTAAATACTTCAGGCAAAATCTTAGAGCATGAAAACGTGGGCATATCTTGCATTGGAATGATTTCGTCTTCTTGTAACTCGTGTTGTTGCTTTGACTTCTGTTGTTTAGGCTCTTTTTAGATGGCCATTGTTGCTGTGAATTTAAGTGTGGATTGAGTGGAATAGTTGGCTGGATGATGGAAAAATTTTGAACAAAATATTTTATTGCATAGAAAGAACCGCTAATTTCACAATTGGTCTTTTAATTGAACCTCTTTCAGTTAAAATATCAGCTACGCGAACCCTTTTATCGTCGCCAAAATAAACTTTTGTTACTCTACCTAAACGCCACTCGTTTGGAGGTAGATTGTCTTCTTTTATTACAACTATGGTATCTTCTTTAAGATTGTCGGATGGATTTTTCCATTTATGTCGTTTTTGAAGTTCTTTTGCAAAACTTCGAATGAAAAACTGTTGATGCAGAGCTTTAAGTCTCTGGAATAGATTTATTATTGATATTGATTGCTCTTGAATATCAGGATCTATGAGAAATAAAATTGGGCCACCAACTAAAAAATGACCTGGAGTTAAAGCGGACATATCAGCGGGATCTTCTGAGATGGGTGAAATAGGTCTTGAATTAAGACAAGCTTCAATTCTGGAGAGAAGGGTAGAAAGTTCTTCAAATATGTATTTGAAAGAACCTGCCACTTTTCGAAAATGTGATTTAAAGCTCTTAACACCTGCTTCCCAAAGTCCACCCATATGTGGAGCACCAGGAGGAATGAAGTGCCAGGAGATGTTCTGGTGACTAAATTGAGAAGTAAGACCTGAGCGCGATGCAAGAAGAAAATCTTGAGTAAGTTTTTTGGAAGCTCCAACAAATGTCGTACCGTTGTCGGAATAGAGATTAAGTGGACAACTTCGTCTGGAAACGAATCGGTGAAATACAGCCAAAAAAGCTTCAGTGGAAAGGTTTGAAGTAGCTTCGAGATGGATAGCTTTTGTTGAAAAGCATACAAAAATGCAGACATAACCCTTAGTTATTAAACATGCTCTGCCTGCATAATTTTTTATTTCGAAAGGTCCTGCAAAGTCAAAACCAGTGTTAGTGAATGGACGAGTTATGACAGTACGTTCTGGTGGTAAACTGCTCATGAGCTGCGTTTGTAACTTTTGCTTATGGATAACGCATGTCTTGCAATTGTGAATGGTACTTTTAATTAAGTTTTTGACCTTAGGTACCCAGAATTGCGCTCGGATTAAACGAAGCATTAGCTGATTTCCGCCATGAAGCGATATTTGGTGAATAAAGCTAACTAGAAGACGTGTCAATTGACAATTGTACGGAAGAATAATAGGATAACGTTCGTCATATTGGGGGTTGGAATTAGTTTTAAAGGTTTTCTAAGAGATGGCGTAACTATCAATAGATCGCATCGGGCACACCTGTGACTATATTCATTTCAAAGCACATTGTCTAAGCTTCATTTTTCAGTATGTGTCATTCCACTGAAGTGTAAACAACATATATTTTTTTCTCTGTGAACATGTCGACTTTCGTTCCAACAAAACGCAATTTGCGGGAAGGTTTACTTTTGTGCTTCCATTTGAAGAAAAAAGCGGTTGAAGCACAACGCACGCTTACTGAGGCTTACGGGGACTATGCTCCATCGATTTCTACTTGTGAGTACTGGTTCCGTCGGTTTAAAAGTGGTGATTTTGATACGGAAGACAAAGAAGGCCGGGCCAGCCGAAAAAGTTTGAAGATGAGGAATTGGAGGCTTTGCTCGATGAAGACCCGTGTCAAACCCTTCAAGAATTGTCAGAATCATTGGGAGTCGACTTATCAACGGTCGGCAAACGCTTGAAGGCCATGGGAATGATTCAAAAGCAAGGAAATTGGGTGCCGTACCAGTTGAAGCCGAGAGACGTTGAACGGCGATTTTGCATGTGCGAACAACTGCTTCAACGGCATAAAAGAAAGAGTTTTTTGCATCGTATTGTCACTGGCGATGAAAAGTGGATCCATTACGATAATCCTAAGCGAAAAAAATCGTGGGGACCACCCGGCCATGCATCAACATCGAGGGCCAAGCCGAATATTCATGGCGCCAAGCTTATGCTGTGTATTTGGTGGGATCAGAAGGGTTTCGTGTACTATGAGCTGCTAAAACCTAACGAAACCATCACTGGGGAACGCTACCAACAACAATTGATGCAATTGAGCCGAGCATTAAAGGTTAAACGGCCGGAATATGCCAAAAGACACGACAAAGTGGTTTTTCAACATGACAACGCACGGCCACATGTTGCAAGAACCGTCAAGGAAACGTTGGAGGCGCTGAATTGGGATGTGCTACCCCACCCGCCTTATAGCCCAGACATAGCCCCTTCCGACTACCACCTATTCAGATCGATAACGCATTGCTTGGCTGAGCAGCGCTTCACTTCTTACGAGGATACCAAAAAATGGGTCGATTCGTGGATTGTCTCTAAAGACGAATCGTTCTTCCGGCGCGGAATCCATATGCTGCCAGAAAGATGGGAAAATGTTGTAGCTAACGATGGACAATACTTTGAATAATATACATTGTACCGTTGTTTCTAAAAAAATGCTCAAAAACCGAAAAAAACCTTTAAAATTAATTCCAACCCCCAATATGTCAACGAAGGTGATGACGCTAATCGACCACAAACTCTAAGAAGCCCTTTGGAATCTAGAAACGGATTCAAGTTTAATATTTTGCTAGAAGATGCGATTGTCTTCTTTAAAGAAAGATTATGGTGTTCTTGTGAATACGATATCTTTTGACGAAGAATTGTTAGCCGTGTTTTAACATGGCATAGTTCGGAAATTGTAACATTTTTGGAATCAAATGAAAAGTCTGATCGATAGTTTGGGTGAGTTCCATGGTAAAAACGAAAAACATAAGAGAGAACAGCTTTTGAAAATTCAGAAAACCGATGAAGTATATCTTCGTAGTTTTAAAAGTAGGTAAAATGAGACTTAACGGCTTTTTGTTCCAATATTGTATCAGGAATGCATTCTGAGTCTAAATGAGGCCAATATGAAGGGGATAATTTGAGCCACTTAGGCCCATGCCACCATAAATCGTTGTGGATTATTTCTTGAGCTGGTATACCTCTGCTGGCTAAATCAGCTGGATTAGTTTTTGTGTCAACATGAAACCAATTTGACTGTCCAACATTTTGCACAATTTTTGAAACACGATTTGCCACAAATGCAGACCATTGACATGGCGGCTTACTTAACCAGGCTAAGACGATTGTTGAATCTGTCCAATGAAATACTTCATATTTAGTGACTGTAAGCTGTGGGACTAAGGAGTCTACAATTTCCGATAAAAGTACCGCACCACATAGCTCAAATCGTGGAATTGAAATTGTTTTTACTGGTGCAACTCTTGTTTTTGCAGCAAGTAAATGAGTTAGAATGGACCTTTGGAGATTTATACGGACATATAGAGTTGCAGCATATGCTTTTTCTGATACATCACAGAAAGCATGGAATTGGATAGTGCACTCAGGCGAATAATGTATCCATCGTGGAATTTGAATATTATTTATGTAAGAGTAGTCGGATAGAAAAGAATGCCATTTTTTAAGACAATTCAATGGTAAATTGTCATCCCAGTCAATTTTTTCTAACTATACATTTTGCATCAGAATTTTAGCTCTGATTATGCATGGGGCTAGCCATCCTGCAGGATCGAAGAGCTTGGAAATTTCTGAAAGAGCTTCCCGTTTTGTAAATGTGGATTTAATAGGCAATGGCTTTGTTGAAAAGTAAAAGAGGTCTGAACTTGCGTTCCATCTAACTCCTAGGGTTTTTGCTGTGCTGCTATCATTGAACTGCAAAAAGTCTTCATTGAGAAGATGCTCTCGAGGAAGTCCTGCCAAAATTTGTTCTGAGTTGGACTTCCACTTCCGCAGGGAAAACCCAGCAGAAGAAAGTGCAGAAATCAGCTCATCACAAGATCTCAAGCCTGTATTTATGTCATGGGCTCCTGCAAGAACATCATCCACATACATACAGTTTCGCATAATATTGCTTGCAAGAGGAAACAACTTTTCAACATCATTGGCTAATTGAAGGAGTGTGCGGATAGCTAAATATGGAGCCACAGTTAACCCCAAATGTAACTGTGTTTTATTCATAGTCAGATATCTCCATGTCTGGTGATTCTCGAAATAGAATGCGCTGATATTGACTTTGAGATGGGTCAATCAGTATTTGGCGATAAATTTTTTTGGAAATCGCTGTTAAATACAAATTTATAAAAACGCCATTTAAGAATTAATAACGTTAGGTCGGCTTGAAGCATAGGCCCGGGGTATAAAACATCATTTAGGATTGCACCATTAGATGTAGGACAAGAGCGATTAAAAACTACGCATACCTTTGTGGTGGTGCTATCAGGTTTAATGACAGCATGGTGGGGTAAATAATAATGATTTGAAAAACACAGATACTTACGAGAATGTATTTTGTGCATGTGCCCTAGCTCAAGATATTCACGTACGAATGAATATTGGGAATGCTTTCAAATATTGAAGCTTCAAGATGACATGTTGGAAGATTGACTGTCAATTTTGGCAAAACTAAAGCTTTTGCTTGAATGTTAATAGAAGTATTGATAGAGGAGCTTAAAATAAATGAATAAAGCTTTTCTGCTTTGGCTGAAGTTGTGTTATTGAGTCCCAAAATTTGAGCTTGAATTGAAGTTGACGGAAGGTTGAGCAATTTAAATAAACGTTTAGAAATAAACGTACCTTCCGACCCTGAGTCTCTTAGGGCACGAGCTGTATATACTGTACCAAAATGTCGTATATGAACCATTGCGGTACCTAAAAGAATGCTCTTAGAGTTCCTAGCAAAACAAGATTGAATATTATTGCTAGGCCGAGAGAAAGAAGTGGACTGTATAGAATTTCCGTGCGACTGTCGCATGGCCGAACTGGAATGGGAATCATTCATGCTTGAATTTAAATTAATCGAATTTTGAATGGGTGTCGATGAACTAGATTGTAAGTTATTTTGATGTAAAAGAGTATTATGTCGCTTATGACATGAATAGCAATTATATGTGCTTTTGCAGTCTTTAACTGTGTAACTGTGAGCAAATCAATTAAGACAAAGTCCATATTTTTTAATATGAGACAACCTGTCATTAATATTTAAGTGTAGGAACCGAGCACATTTACGGATTGGATGCTGCTCATTGGGGCATAGTTTACAAAATTCTCTGGAAATATTTGAGTGATATGTGTTCACTTGTCTAGTTGAGTTTGAGGATTTTGAATAATTATTTGGTTTCTGATTTGATTTTTAAGGTGGACTAAAATTTGAGTTTTGGGAAGAACGAATATCTAACACAGTTTCCAGCGTTTGATAACGACTGGTTAAAAATTCATCTAAAACATTCCATTTAGGAATATCAGTTTTGTTCTGAATAGACTGCTCCCAAAGAGCTAAAGAAATGTCAGGCAAACGTGAAGAGCACAGAAAGACAAAAATACAATCCCAATCGTCTATCTTTATTTTATAGAGCTGTAGAGTTGAAATACAGCTATTAATATATCTTTGGAGCTTCTTAATAGCATGACCAGACTCATTGGGAACTGAAGGAAGGTTAAATAAAATTCTTAATTGGCTGTTGATGAGAATGCGTTTATTCTCAAAACGATCGCGTAGGTTTTTCCACGCTAAGGCAAAACCATTATTTGTCAAAGGTGATTTTTTAACAATATCGCGTGCTTCCCCTCGAGTTTTATTATTTAAATGAAAAAGTTTTTCCACTCGACTAAGTCGAGTGTTGTTCACATAAATCGCAGTGAACATGTCACGGAATGAAGGCCACATTAAATACTCACCACTGAATATATCACTATCACATGGGGGCAAATGAAAACTAGGACCGGATGGAAATTCAGAAGATGTTGGATTAGAATCCGAAGCATTTTCTACCTGTTGGATATGTTCAGTAAGCTTGGAAATACACCGAACATAACATTGATAGCATGTATTATAACGAGACTTTAGAGCTTCAATTTCAAAATCGCATTTAGTGCCGTCATCTGTTGCTATAGATAGTTGGTTCAAGCAGGATTCATATGTGGATTTGACATTTATCCAGATGAATTTCATTTCGTCCTTGTGAACTTTCGTTGCTGCAATTGACGAAACTGACAATGAAGCATCGGAAATATCTGCTTCGAATTCTACTAACGCGTCATTACGACGAATGAATGAATCAAGTGAACTCATATTGAAAAGTTTGTAAACCACTTGTTATTAACAGGCAAAACAATTAGAGGAATATTTGAAATATTTGATGAAAAAACAAATATAGAAACTTAAGTTTAACGCAATTAATGAAAAGTTAAGCAAGGGAGTGAAAAAATCAGTTAGAATCAATAAAAAGATGCACCGAATAGCAGCACGAAGAAACACGGAATTGATTTTGGTTTAAAATTGCCAACTAATTTATTTCAAATTATTCGATAGATTTTAAGAACTATAAATGTATGTAAGCTTATGTTATTTTACTGAAATAAAAATAAATCATAAATCTTTTAAATTAAAAATATGAATTTGTTAAGTAAAATATTTGCTCGTTGTTTTGTCTTGATATAAATTATTTTTTAGTTGATTATTAAATTCTCGATTATTTCATTTAGTTAGTTATTTTGCTTTCTATTAGTTTTTTAGTATTAAATAATAAGTGAATGAAAGTTAACAAAAAACTGCAAAAAAACATATGAAAAATATTTAGTCGTTTTAATAATTGTTTACTAATATTTTTCTCGTTGGTGGGTGCTGCTGTAACTTTTATCGTCAAAGTTTAATGAACTTGCATAATTTTGTAAAGCAATCAGCTGTTTTCTTTCTCTGCACTTCTTTTCGTTTTTATTGTGTTAAGTTTTAAGAGCAAGAATGTAGTTACAACAACAACGAAAAATTTAATGAAACTGAGCACGTTAACTTGATCAGTTGTTCAAGTGATCTGCTAAACAAATTGTAAGCATAGAAGTTGTAGAAGCACTGGAGGTTGAAACTGATGCATTCTCTTAACTAAAAGAGTGCAGCTAAATTTTTGTTCCGCGTTTGTGTGTATGTGCACTCTCAACCGAAACGTTTTGTTCTTGGTGTGTGTGGTTGTGCACGCTTGAATATAGATTTTTTTTCTATTCTATGTTTGTGTGTCTATGCACGTTGTAGCTTATATTTTTTCTAAGTTTGTATGTATATGTTCTTTCAAACTTTAAGTGCACGTTTTAGCTTAGAACATTTTTATGTATACGCAATTTGTTATACGATTAATATATGTATGATTTATATAAAAATTTGTTCTTTTTGAATTTTAATTTCAGATTATAATGCAATGAATATTTAATTTTGTTTTTTATATATAGTACTATTTTATTTATATATATTATTTTAGGAATATTTATTTTCTTTTAACTATTTATAATTTGGTCACTAGAGCTAACAAATATAAACTTTGGTTGCTTTTATATGAATGTTTTAAGCGTATTTTTTATGCTTCAGTTTTAGTAAGAAATAAACTTTTTTGATAATGAATTGCAAAATTTGTGAGGAATTCACGTGTAGGTAAAATCATAAAAACTTTACTAGCGAATATGTCTGTCCGACACACTTTTTTATGATTCTGTGTGGTTTTGTTTTTAATTCAATTTAAGCCTTTTATCTTGAAATTCTATGTTTTTCCACTAATTTTAAAAATTTAATGTTTTACCACTTCTAATTATTGAAAAAATAGGCATAAAACTGTTTTTATGGATTTTAATCTATAACTTTTTATGGAGAAAAAAATTGATCGAGACCACGAGTTTCTTCGACATGCAACGCACTTGTACTAATACATTAAATATTAAAATAATGCAAACGCACCTGTTAGAGTAAGTTGATAATATGTGAGATGAGTGAATCGCTCCTTGGTATTTGTGAGACCAAAAAATTATGAAGATGAGAATTGTCCGTCTATGGATGAAATTTGTTAAGGGATGAAATGTTCAGCTTTTGGAACAGATCTGCTGCTTCCTTGGAATCTGGCTCGAATTGGACCATGAAAATGCGGTAATCTTTGAATTGTCGAATGCTTGGGATTGCCAGTCAGAGATAGTTGAAGCAGTAAATCTGTAAATCTGTATTGAACTCCAAATCAAGATTTGGTTGATTTGGCCAGGAAGGAAAAAAACTGAGTTAAGTTTTCTTATAACAAATTATATTTAGGAGTGATATGTATTACCAAGGAGGTTGATGAAATATAAGTGAACGAGAAAATGTTCAGTTACAGAAAAAGAAACTGTAACTTCTATAAATATGTTTAATATTATATACAAATATAGGGTTAAATATATAAATTTAAACTGTGGTGAAATTCGAAAGCGACATCTAACAATTCAATGTAAGCTAACATAATGTGTAGATGAGTTAATATCTTGACATAAGCAACTAGTGAACAATTTGGAAAAATTTTTTGACCGGCAAAAACGACATTTCTAGCTCGATTCAGTATTGTTTCTAGATAATAAAAATCATTATGCCTTTCCTAGGTTGCCGAGATTATAGCGCCTAAAATCCCGGGATTGCCTTAAAATTGAAAAAATTACTACACTTTAATTTAATACTCGAGTAAATACTTTTAAAAAAAGACACAGTTTCTATAGCATTGTAAGTATAGACGTAGAATTAATTTTTGTAAAGTAAATGAGAAAAATTCTGATTTTATTAATTTATATTTTTTATATTTATATTTTAAATTGGTTTTGTAAATTAATTTTTCGTTTGATATTTTTAGTGATGAATTTGTTGGTCTTGTTCATTTTATTGTTGGTTATAAGTTATGTTTATTAATGGAAATAAATAGTTATTTCGGAAACATATGAATTATTATTATATTATTCTATGTTTCTATGTTCTATGGTTAGAACATAGAACATAGAACATGTTCTATCTTCCTCTGAAAATATACCCCAGAATCCTTTTTTTCTCTCACAGGGAAAAATTGTACAAACATAATTTCATCAAATCGGCTCACACTAGTACACATTCATATAAAATTATTCACTTAAAATATAAAAATGTGAATTCGTTCCTTAGTGACATTTTTATTTTTTAAAGTTCTATATTGCAATTATAGAACTTTAGAAGTTGCTCATCAAATTGTCTTTTCAAAGAGCTTAAATAAACCAAAATTGGTTTAGATTTGACGAAATAGGATGTGAATCAGTGTTTTACGAAGAAAAAAAATTGTGAAATTGCCGCCAAAAAATGAATTCTCAACCAATGTCAATATTCTTTTTAAGTACAATTTTGTTTTTTGAAAAAAAAAGTTGCCCGTAACCATGGCTTCCAACTCGTTTTAACCAAATTCCCAAATCCTGGTCATTGAACTCCCCTATTTTGCAACCGATTCCCCACAAAAATATATATGTATTTAAAAACAGTCTTTATTCAGTAAAAAATTTTATCAGTAAAATTTTTTTAGCCCATGTGCAAACATCAACAAAAAATTTGACAAAAAATATTTAAAAATAACATAAAATAGGTTAAGAGAAATGACTAGAATAAATAATTTCTTACATCATGTTTTACTTTTTTTAAAAAAACACACTACATTTTAGAGAAACCTAAGAGACCCCACATCCATATATTCGAAGATGTCAATGTTGTATTATTTTGATGATGTTACTTTTATAGGTCGTTGTTTTATCCACATATTTAAAATTTTAACTCTACAAAGTGCACATATTAATTATCAAAAAATATGAGTAAAATATCAAGTTTAAACCATTTTTTTTTTGGAATTTATGAAGGTTTTACTATTATACTTATGACGTCACTTTGTATGGAGGAAAGCTTAGTTTATAATTTCTTTTTACAAAATTCTAAACATCAAATGCATAATTAAGATTAAAATATATTTACAAAACGTTTAACCATTGAACTCATTTTTGTGAAATTTGAGGAGATTTTACTGTTTGCTTAAAGTTACTTTGTATTGGAGGTAGGTGTCTACAAATTCATTTTCACAGTGCATATTTGCGGTTAAGACTAAAGTGCAAAATTTAAGTCATTCAATTAATTTTTTTTAAATTTTAAAAAGATTTTACAGTTTTGGTAAAGTCACTTTGCATATCAGGTAGGCGTTGTTTTCATCAGATCTTAACAAATTTTAAAAATGTGATGAATATTTTACGCCAAAGCATGTGAGCAAAATTTCGAGAAAATATATTAATTTTTATGGCATTTGAAGAGATCACTTTTGCTAAAATCCTTTTTCCTAATATCACTTTGTATGGGAGGAAGGCGTGATTTTTATTCGATTCTGCTCATTCTCAAACTTGATTCATGCATTCCAATAGCTTCAAAATTGCGGCTGTAATCGTGCCGACAGAAAAACAGACAGACAAGACTAAACCAACTCAGGTGAGTTGATCAAAAATATAGGTACATACTTTCTGTACCTACCACGCCTCTTCATTAGCTCTCTTGATTAGAGTTACAAACGAAGTGACAAAGTTTGTTTAGCCCTTACGCTGTACGCGTGGAGATATAAAAAACAAGTTAACTTCTTGTAATCAAATTAGTCTTTAAATGTCGCAAAATCTTATAGTCCGCAAAAATTGAAAAATAATATATAAATTAAAACGATATAAAATTTGTTAAGTTTTATATTTTATATGTTGATTGTCTATGATTTAAATACAAATTCTAATTGTTGTTGTTTCCTTGGAAAAAATTCGTTACAGCAATTAATTGTTCTAACCTGACCTAAAACTCAATAAACGATTTTAAGCTCTCAAACAACTAGAATTTGTATTTAAAATCAAGAATGATTTAAAACTATCTATCATTACAAATTTGTATTTAAATCATAGAAAATCTACATAATAAATAACAAGTTCATATAGAAAACTTTAGTTTAAATTAAATTTTATTTAAATAAAAGAATGCACTTCAACCGAATTTAATGTAATGACCAGCTATCTTCGGCGTAATACGCGTGACTGAAATTAAAAATAAAGAAACATTGTCAAAGCTTAAAATATTAAATGTATGTATATAATGGAAAAAAATATCACTTATGATCGTAAATAAGCTGGTAAAATCAGAAAATAGCGAATGTCAAAAAATGAGAGCAAAAAAAATATATTTGTCAACTGAAGTTTTAAGTGCTATAGGTATGTTCAGGAATAAATAAACTTAACAAAAGTTTCTAAGCATATTAATACGGAAAATTTTGAAATTTGCTATGATTTTTAAAAGAGTTTAGAAACAAAAGAAAAACGAAATTAACTCCCCCAAAAATTAATTCATTCCCCCACTCCCCCATCGAGTCAAAATTCCACCCGAATGGGGGAATTCCTGAGTTGGAAGCCTGCCCGTAATACTATTTAAATAAAATAAATAGAAACACAAATATTTTTGAGAAATTTACAAAAATTACAAGAATTGTCTTTGCTACTCGCTCCGTTTGGAGTAGTAGATTTCTTTTTACACAATCATATTATTCGTTAAATTCTACTGAGTATAAGCGCATTTTTTCCCCCTTTCTAATGAGCCAAATGGCTGTCAAATATCAATGAAACTCGGCTCAAGAAAAATTGAAAATATAAACTTTAAAATCAATTGAAAAAATTGTAACGACACCAAACTCTCAACATGTTTCTCGTTGAGAATTTCTACAAATAGTTCTTGTAATTTTCTAGCGGTCATACTGTGTTATTAATTGTTTCGCAATTTTATCTAAGTTATTTCCTGCAACAGTAATTGGTGCAGTGAACACCAAACGAGACATTTTGTTAATCATAAGAAATTATTTTTGTTATTGTTTCTGAACATTAGCTGCACCCAATAGAGTTTCTACACCTTGCTTAGATCATAGAATACTTCAAACTCTGCTTTTAATTAAAGTGAATCCACCAAATAATTTCTTTTTGTAACAACTTAATTGATTCTTGAATTCGATAATGGGTCAAGTTAGTCGAAGATAGAATTGGATTAAAGAGTTTATACAGAGGCTTTATTGTTTCCAAGAAACTGATTATATTCCTGCAGCATGCGAGCAGAAAAATGACATTTTCGGCTTTGATTACTTCTTACCGTAAATATATTTGGCAATTCGGGTCATTCTTTGTTTATCATATATATTGCCATTTTTGTGACAATTCACTCAATGTACGTGGCACGTAAGCGACAAAGCCGCGGTTCAAGCCCCAGCTCGGACATAAAGTTTTTTCAATTGAATTAATATTTCTGTTCGGCCGCAGACAATGGCAAACCTCTGAGGATATCTTAATTAATAGCTGTGGAAGTTGGAGTGTATTAAAATATGAAAAAAGTGACTGTTTCAATAATATTCTGGTAAAAAAAAAATTATAATAAAGTTTTCGCAATCATTCCATTTCTATCCCAATAAGATAATAATGATTGTTTCAATAATATTTTGGTTTCTATAAAAAATTCCTTTTCTAAACAAAGTTGTTGCAATCATTTTATCATAATCAAAGAAACCATTATATGTTTAAGAACATGTTAGCAATAATCATAAGTCGAATCATACTAGATTCTCTTAAAACATGGTTGTTGCAACTATGTTTTTTCTCTGCATGCATATACAAGTAAAACTAGAGACAAAGGAAACTAACTTCTTATCTAGAGCGTAAATATTTTTTTAAAAGGTCTTTTAAGTTGCAATAAAGTATTTGTTTAAAAGAATTTTTTAAATTCCTTCAAAACATGACAATATAGGTATAAAAATAGAAGACAATCATAAAAAAATAGTAAAATTTTTTTTTTGGGTTGGTAGTAAAAGTAATGGAAGTTTTTGACTTCAGACAAATTGAAAATTATTTCCTTAAATTGTCAAATAAAACACAAGTCAATGAAAGTAATCTTCATATTTGGTATTGTCATATATTAATACATATCTACATGTATTGTCACTTAATTCTCATAAAAGATATTGTTCTATTTCATTTGATACCTTTATTGTCGTGTTTTGAATGTTATAAGTATTTAAATAAATTTTTTAAACAACTTCTTTTTGTAACTAAAAAGTCCTTTTTTAAAAAATTATGACGTTCTAGAGAAGAAAAAGAAAGCAGTTTTACTATTTTTTGCTTCTTAATTTACGTGTGCATTGTTTACTTCGTGTGTTAACCTGTTTTCCGATAATTGTGGCACGGTGTAACAATTAGCTTTTTTGTTAAAACCATTTTACCTCAAAAACAATTATAATAAGTGCACAGAAAAAAAAAATTGCAAAGCATTTTAAAAATTTTCAAGGGTATGGTATATATGAACCAATTTTTATAGAACATATGAAGGGCTTATTGCAAGAACATGATAAGCCACAAAAAAAATATTTTGAAATAATCGATTCTAAAGTTTAAAAAATATTTTTTGTATGAAGAAATGGAATTGAAATGGAAAGAAACGTTTTACAAATAGGTTAGAAAATTAATAAGAAATAGCTAAAATCTTTTCAGTGGTTGTTGGAAATGCATTGTGTAATTTATTTAGCCTAAAAAATTGATTTTTTGGAACAAGTGGCTTATCACGCTATTGCAATAAGAACTTCATATAGAGTTTTCTCATGTGTGAAACATGTGTCGCACGGTGTAATCGGAGAGCTTAGATAATTCAAAACCCACTGTGCGACGTTAGGAACGTACTTTATTTCCATTTAACTTTTACGCAGAAGCTGGAGCAACACCCGAATTGCGTGCTTGAAAACCACTCAAGTCGGACTGGTAGTAAAAATGTCTGAAAGGATTTCATCAAAATCCATTAAAATCTTTTGAATTTTTTAGTTAAATTTAAGTAAACTCAAGTGAAGACTGCGACAAGCAGAAGCTAAAGCAACAATAGCAAAACCGCAGCCAATGCCAACAAATATTGCAGCCACGATAACAAAAGCATGAATTACAACAGCAAGAATAAACGAGATTCTTACAAGCTAGTCAGGCATGTTGCGCTACTTAAATCACAACTCAACCCTGCTAGAAAAGGCAAAGAAAAAAAAAGGATATTAAAAAAATATCAAATGCTGGCTGTTTTAAAGTTGTGCATTTCTCAACTTGAAGAATTTTTGCTTGTCTCGTTGTATTTGCTTAGCACAATATTATATTATTAAGTTCAAGGACGTTTCACTAGCAAGTTTGAGCATTTTTTATCCTTTTAGAGAATTTTTATATTTCCGCCTTGATATAAGATAGAGTAAAATTCCAATATTGTGCCAGCAGTAAATCAAATATAATGAAATCTGCTACAGAATTACGCATGAAATGACTAAGGTAAAAAAAAAAAACCGGAACAAAAAAGTAGCTGAAATCACAAGACAATACATAGCGAAGAGCTAGAAAACTAAAGGAAAATCTCAAAGCAACAACAGCAACAACAAAGACGAATTAAAAGAATTCCTAAATCGCGCACCTCTTTCACCCAAATCAAATCCAAGCTAATCCTTGTGCACGTTGTCCTTCGCTCTTCGCTTAAAATTGAATTGTCTTGAGGTCAACCGTCTGTGCGTGGTTGTGGTATTAGTGGTGCGTCCTTGAAAATCCTTGCGACAGCAAACAATTTTTGTGCAATTGTATAAGAAATAATGACTTAAGAGTTGGTGGGGCAGTGACAGGCTACAAATAAATAGATGAAGCAAACAAAATGATGTAAAAGTAGAAAAAATATGTGAGGCCAGTGCAAACAAAGACTATCATAAAAATTTCTTATCATTTAGTTTGGACCTTTTTCGGTTATTGTTCTTCATGTCGTTGGTAATTTGTTTTGGTTTTTCTTTTTTGGCAGTTAATAACAAAAAGTTAATACTTAAATAAGTTGTAAGCGGCAAATCAACTGAACTTCGGTCAGAAAAAAGACGGTGCACAGAAAAGGACATATTTTCTTGTATATTCTCCTCATTGTTGTTATTAACAAAATCGCAGTACGCTGCTCAATGAGTTTGCTGCCAAATGAACCGAGTCACATTTTATGTGGTCTAGTCTATAGCGGTCACTGTAGCTATTTAATTTTGATTGTGAAAAAAGCTGAACGAAATCCTTCGGTTCAGCTGGGTTAGGAAAAATGTTATTGATGACAGAGACTTGTGACTTTATTTCCTCTTTTTATGGCAATATATGCATCATTTGTTTTGATCTTGCTTTTGTTATTATGTTGTTTGACTTCATTTCGGAACAAAGTTGAGTTAAACGTTTAAATTTATTACCTTAACTAAAACATATAAAAGAAATATTGACGGATTTGACAAATGCTTACGATGTTATTTCTCAAACAAGCATTTACTTTTTGAAAACATTCCATTTAGTAGATGTTTTTTTTTTTAATAAAGTTACTAACTGACGATGGTGTATTAAATAGGCCTTAAAAACTTTTTGCTTGCTTTGTCAAGTGTACGTATACTATTCCATTTTATTATTTATCACTTAAAATGGAACATTAAACATATAGTTCATTTCGTGCAAGACGTCACAACTCAAAATTTGGGTTTTTTGAGTTAAATATACAGAATATGCATATCTTTAACTTGAGAGAATCCCAAACCAATTTGCTGTAAATTGACGGTTTAACAGATGCTTGTTACGTTCTGACTTTTAGCAATAATGTTTCATTTCTCGTCATAAATGCTATAAAATTGAAATATGTTATAAATGTTATGAATTATTTTAATTATTATATAATTTATCCTTTTTATAATTGTGGTTAGTTAGTTAGTTAATTAACTGATTATATTCCGATTCTTGCATAGGAATTGCGGGTGCATTAGTGTTTATTTTAAGATTTTCTTACCTAATGTTAAGCATCAGTAATCATTTTGTTGTGATTTTTTAGTTGTTTGATAGCAGCAAAAATGATTTAATTTAGATTTTTCGGTTGCTTGGTGTCAGCAAAACTGATTTTATTTTGATGATTTTGGTTGTGTGATGATAGCATTTGTGTTTTCTCAACACATCTTTTTTATTTTGGAATGATCCATATTATCTCCTCCACACCTTCCATGGAAGTAAAAAAGCAACAATTTTGTATTTTTTATATAGTTTTATTGCATCGCTAGAGCACCGATAGCTTTCGTATGACATGCAATGTTAAAAAATATATGAAGCTACATACAAAAAAGTATCGATGGTTGATAGCAAAAACATCGCTGAATTATTACTAAAGCATCGATATTTATGACTGCTGAGATGTTATTATATTGTGGCAAAATTGTCACAAGTCAAAATGAAACATTTTCTTTAAATGCATTTTTGTAGTAATAAAATCACAAGTAAAACAGACATTTGCACAAATATTGCTTAAAACTTCACTATTGACGCAATATGAAATATTTATGATATTTTTGGTAGAAAATATAATGGCCTAAAAATATTTTTTAACAATTTGTAGTCTATCTTTACAATTAATGATTTAATGCGGCGTAGAGAGGGTGTGGCGAGCGAGGCGCTTGCTTGGAGCGCAATTGGGACGCTGAAATTTGGTTTATTTTTAAAATTTTTCACTGAACAGCTCTTCGCTTCTAACAGTTCCATTTTGGTGGGTATGTTCACCACGTAAGCAACAAAACCATAATCTTCGCAGCATATCGACAAAATTTAATATTTAAAATATTTGTGAACATGAAATGCTATTTTTGCTGCACTCACGTCTATAAATCACTTCAATTTCTGATTTCTGAAGATTTTTCTAAAAATTAGTGATTTAAATGGCATTGGACTTTTGCAAAATGAGGTTGATAAACTATATAGTTGGTGCTGTAATAATGGTCTTTATTTGAATCTTAAAAAATGTGTTTTTATGATTTTCTCAAAATAGTTTTCGATCTTAAATTTAAATTTATTTCTCATATTCACTATATTATTCCCAAAACATATGCCATGCTAGCTTTCATCCGAAGAAACAGTACTTGCTTTTCAGATCCGTATACTTTGAAAGCTCTGTTCAACTTACTCGTGCGATCTAGATTAGAATATGCAGTGATTATTTGGAATCCATTTTATGAGTCACACAAAATTCGGCTGGAACGAATTCAGAAATCGTTCACGAGGTTTGCCTTACGCTCTTTTTATACTTCTGACTTACCTCCCTCATATAATACCCGGTGTCTTTTAATAGGATTAAAAACTTTGGAGAGTAGAAGAAGTGTTTTGTCCTTGCTTTTTGTCTTTGATTTTATCAATGGTTTCCCTCACTGGAATAGCAACCTTGACGCTGGTGTTGGGGCTTAGGTCGCTAGGATGCAATATGCTGGAATGAAGGAAGCGCAAGCTTCTGACAGGGGTCCTAGGTCATACAGGTCATTGCATCCTGGCGATGCACTAGGAGCTATTTACTCCTACCCTATATCCCCTTTTTCACTCCCCATACCTTTCCTATTCATTCTATATCTCACCTCTCCTATCCCAGACCTAGACCCTCCGATGGGCCGAATCAAGGTGTTATGCGACCCGTGCCGAGGATTTACTAGGCTGGAGGCCCATTAAAAAAGTCCAGTCTCAAACGGAGCGTACCGGATACCAGGCGCCCTCCGTTACTATCCAGCCTTACCCGCGCACAGGGAACTCTGTGGGGGTGTACCTTCCTTTGTCCTACACTCGTGGGAATTTTATGGAAGAAATAAATAAACAAAAAACACCAGCGTCCGCCGGCGGACACAATGAGGAGCAATCCTCACTGCGTGCCGCCAGCGGTCACACCTCCCCTATGGTTGGAGCAGGCCATAGCGGTTGCAAAGCTACTGCCAAAAATGCCGCTGGGGCGGGAGCAGGCCCGGGCATAAAGACAAATACTGCCAAAACATCTACACTACTGCGCAGGGGTGCCATAGTCGATACAGACTCGGACCACTAAAGCGCATACTCAGTTGAGGACAGGCTTCTCCTCTCTCAGGATAAGTCAGCGGGTTCCAGCTCCTCTCGCAAGGAAGGGCCCAAGACCAAGTCAAAGGAGGGGTTGAAGGCCAAGGCCAACTACAAAGCGGCCCTTAAAATCTGCAGCCGGCTGTCAGACAAGATTGATCTCTCTTCCAAAGAAAAGGAGTCGCTCGTATGGGCTAAGCTAAAGGTGGAAGAGGGTCGCATACACTTCGCGAGCAGACCAAGCTTTGCACCTACGACTTCGCAGTTCGCGGACAAAATAGAAGAGCAGGCTGCTCAAAAACGCCAAAGATCGGTGGAAAGTGCGAAAGTCGGAGCTCCAGCAAGCAAACGACAGAAGCAGAAACCGATCATAAGCACAATCCCGCAGCCTAAACAGGAGGTAAGAACCAAGGCCAGTGACGTGACAAGACGACACCTGATCGTAGCACTGACCGACCGGAGTGATCCCCAAGGCAAAATGACCCTCGAGAGATGGAAATCCGTAGAGATGAAGCTTCTCGAGGTGATGTTCGCGAGGTTGGAAGCCCAACCTGACGCTACCATGCCCACATTCGATGGAGCGGGCTGGCTCAATGGGGTTAAGATCCTGAAGTGCAACGATGATCCAACTCTGCACTGGGTGAAAGCAGTAACCCCGACACTCCAAGGCCTATGGGAGGGTGCCTAACTGGAAGTAGTGGACAGGACTAGTATCCCGTCCCTGCCAAAAGTGAAGGTACTCTTCCCAAGAGTAGTGCCACAGGAGTCCGAACTG
Source organism: Dichetophora obliterata (assembly GCA_963920525.1). Classification (NCBI taxonomy): domain Eukaryota; kingdom Metazoa; phylum Arthropoda; class Insecta; order Diptera; family Sciomyzidae; genus Dichetophora; species Dichetophora obliterata. The sequence goes on from OY986435.1 coordinate 91,378,638, forward strand.
AAGCTTCTCCAGAAACAAAATCCGGAAGTGCCAACAGCTGATTGGAGGGTGTTGAAGGTTGCTGATCCACTACCTGGTAGAAGCGGGGGGCAACACTACATCCTCCAAATCAACAAGGAGGCAGAGGATATCCTCTACGCACGTTACGGGAAGGTGGCGTGGGACGTTGGAAGTGCTTATCTGCGCCTCAAAAAGCGCCACCCTAAGGACAACAACAGGAATACACTAGAGTCCGGAGAGTTGGAAAAAGACCTCGGCCTAGAAGCCATGACCAACCAAGGACTCTGTCTGTAAGATCCGGGTGACGGAGGCACACTCACAAAAGTTGACCCCGTAAAGGAACCTTCAGCCTAATGCAGTTGAAGGTCCTTCAGATAAACCTGCATAAAAGCAAAACCGCCAGCGCAGAACTCCTTCTCGTATTGGAGGAAGGAGGCTACGATGTGGCTTTAGTACAGGAGCCGTGGATTGCCTCGGGCAACGTGGTATCTGGCCTAAAGTCACAAAACTGCAATACGTTTTTCGCAACAACAGTAAGTAGAACAAGAACAGCCATCCTTATAAGGAAAGGCTTCTTCACTTATCTAATGTCTCATTACAGCACTGACGATCTCACCGTCGTGACGCTAGAGGGCGACGCGGACGATCAGATCCTGGTCGCTTCATGCTACATGGCGCATGACGTCGACGCACCACCAGACGAGCTACAAATAATGGCAGCAATCGCCAACGGGAAGAACCAAGCAGTTGTCATCGGAGCAGATGCCAATGCACACCACCCAGTATGGGGCAGCCTAGACATCAATGATCTAGGTGAGTCCCTACTTAACTTTATTTTACAACATAAACTCAGTGTATCTAACATCGTCGGGGAGCCCACTTATGTAGGCCCCACCTCGTCGAACGTGTTAGATCTAACGATATCCTCCGACAACAACACTCTGGTCACAAATTGGAGGGTGCTAGCACAGCCCTCCTTTTTCCAATTATATTAGCTTCAGTATAAGCTTTAATTACACTCCAGCTCAAAAGATCTTTAGAAGCCCCAGAAACACTAACTGGAACCGCTTCAGAAGCATCATTGAGACCAAATTACCAGCTTCTAAACAAATTAATACGGAAGAGGGCATTAAAATGTCCCTGAAGATTCTCTCGGCCCATCTTCTCAAGGCCTATCATGCCTCCTGTAAGCCCACGCGAACAAAGTGAAAGATCAGACCACCATGGTGGAATTCGGATCTTACAGAGCAAAGACGTGACCTAAAAGATTTCTTTAAACTAGCTAAAATAGCTGGCCAAGAGGAAATTTGGGGGGAATACAAATGTAGGCTCAAACTTTTTAAAACAAACGTACGCAAAACAAAAAGAACACTCGTGGAAGAACTTCTGCTCAAGAATAGAAAAAACTACGGACACAGCAAGGCTCAGGAAGCTACTCTCAAAGCAGCTCTCCAGAGCCAGCAGCTCCATTCAGAGCCATCAACGCAAAGACAATGGCCAGTGGACGGAGAGCAGTCAGGAATCCCTCGAGGTGCTTTAAAAGGCGCATTTTCCTGGCTGTACCGAAGCTCCCAACACTGCTATAATACGAGAATACAGGACAACCCCGCTACAGGAACCCCGCTACAGGTCGGACGGAATCGTATGGGCTATAAACTCGTTCTCGGGATACAAATCTCCGGGACCAGACGGTATAATTCCTGCCATGTTGCAAACGGCCGAATCGCGAGTCATCCCATGGCCGAAGAATATATTTAACGGATGCATCAGGCTAAACTATGTACCTGTGGCTTGGAGGACAGCGAGGGTTGTATTCTTACCGAAAGCAGGTAAGAGCAGCCATCCCTGTCCGAGAGACTACAGGCCAATAAGTCTGACCTCCTTTGTACTCAAAACGCTCGAGAAACTGATTGACTTGCACATAAGAAACAATTCAATCCAGCTATCAACCAACCAGTACGCATACACGAAAGGGAAATCGGTTGAAACGTCACTACATTCCCTAGTAGTAACCCTTGCAAAAGCCCTCCACTACAAGGAATACGCACTTGGGGCGTTTTTAGACATCTCAAGTGCATTCAACAATATATCAACCACCGCAATCCTTAGTGGATTACATGCAATAGAGGCACCACCAGCAATAAACCTATGGTTAGACAAGTTGCTAAGCTGCAGAAAGGTGCGGGCTGAGTGGGGCACTAAATCCATGGTAAGGGAAGCTCGCAGTGGGACACCCCAGGGAGGGATCCTCTCGCCACTACTATGGAATCTTGTAGTTAATGAACTACTCGAAAAGTTCGCAGGTAGAGCCCCGAGGATAACTGCCTATGCAGACGTTATAAGCATAATTATGGTAAGGAAATGTCTATCAACAGTAAGCTTCATAATGGAGAGCACACTCAAAGATGTACTTAGATGGTCAAATTTAGTCGGTCTTAGTATTAATTCAGAGAAAACGGATCTGGTTCTGTTTACGAAAAGGTACAGGATACCACATTGGATACCACCGAAATTGAACGATATACGTCTCATACCGAAAACTCACACAAAATATCTAGGAGTCGTCCTGGACACCAAGCTGTCATGGAAAACCAACGTGGAAGAAAGGGTAAAGAAATCCAGCATTGCGCTATACACATCCAAGAAGATGCTAGGCATTACCTGGGGTCTCTCACTCTTTCTCATGCACTGGATCTATGTAACGGTAGTGCGTCCTATTCTACTCTATGGGATCATTGTATGGTGGCCGGCTGTTTTTAAACATTTTCCTTTTTTGGGATTGCGGAAGGGGCATTAACTTTTTATTTGCCTCGGGCGCCAGTGAAGGTTGTTATGGCGCTGGTGATGTCATTTCAAAATTTCATACGGCTCTCCTGAAAAATGCTAAATTTTGAGTGCTGACAGTATTGCTCGAAATGAGCGATATGATTAATGAAACACATTTTTTTCTATGCTAGTTAGAAAATAGTACAGCAAAAAAGTTACTCAAATCCTTCGTTTTTATGGCACTAGTTGGCAACTCATAGCAACCCAAGTTTATGCTTCAACCAAGATAAGGTAAGCTAAGGACTGCGAACGTTAAAATTGTCCACTATTTATTTGTAAGTAACCTTATTCAGAGCCATTTAAAATTAAAAATTTTAACGTAGTTACCTTTCAAATAAATGTAAGAAATTGCCGCTAAATTTGCGTGCTTATAAACGCTTTAGTTTCTTTAAAAATGGCAGATGAATTGGAACAGCGAAAACATATTATAAATCTTTTCCAAGACAATCCACATTGGACTTGCTAGAGAGGACAAAAGTAATCTAAAAGCTGTTTTAAAAGTTAGTGAAAAGTTTAAGGAGGGCCTGACCATCTCCAGCAAGGAAGGTTCTGGTCTAAAAAAAGGTGTTATTGATCAGCAAATAGCATCTAAAGTCTTTGCCATATTCAAAAAGAACCCTAAAATTTCGGGAAGAAAAGTCGCGAAAGAAGTGAATTGCTCGGAGTTTTTTGTTCGCAAGGCAAAAAAAGAAGCTAGGCTTAAAACTTTTATAGTTCAAAAAGTTCCAGACTGAAATGCAAAACATAACATAGATAAAACAACGAGCAAAGTTACTGAGGCAAATTTTTTTGGAACATTTAAACGCTGTGTCATGGGTGACGAAACGAAAGTTTTAGCCGATTTTTCACAACTACCTGGCCAGGACTTTTATGCTGCAGACTCACTGGGTAACGTCGAAGAAAAATGCAAGGCCAAGAAGCAATCGAAATTTCCTCAAAAATATCTTGTTTGGCAAGATATTTGCAGTTGCGGCGAAAAGGGCAGGTTTTTTGTAACAAATGGAACAATAAATACTGAAATTTACATTAAAGAATGCTTGCAAAAAAATTTTTGCCATTTTTAAGGCAACGTGAAGTTTCAACGTTCTTTTGGCTAGATCTAGCCTCTTGCAATAACAGCAAAGTGGCCCTGGAGTGGTACTCCCAAAATAATGTGATTTTTGTGTCTCGAGGGGCCAACCCACCAAATTGCTCAGAACTCAGTACAATCGAAAGGTACTAGGCTTTGGTCAAAAGGAAACAACAAAGAAAGTTGGCAGCGACTTCAAAGGTTTTTGCTGGAAGGGGTCTGCAACAACCCAGAAGGTGAAAGCAGCAACAATAAAATTGATGATAGAAAGGTTACCAGAAAAAATTAAACACTTTATTAATGATAAATAAAAAAAAAAAATAAACAGAACTAATCTGAAAAAAATACCTTTATAAAAAATTTGAATTTTGTTAATCGGACAATCGGTTTGGCAGATATTTTACATTTCATGGCGGACAATCTTTTCGAACGCAGTTCTTATGAAGCCAAGAAACCTGAAATTCGAACTTTGTGATTATAAAAACCTAATAAAATAAATATTTGAAAATATATATATAAATATTTTAATTTTTTTAATAATTTTCTTAAGAAAAAATAAATTAAATTAACGTTTAGCAATAACAAAATAAAATAAAAAATTAAATTTATGCTATAATCTTTATGTTTGAACGCAAACAAAGTTATATTTAAAAAATAAATAAAAAGTAAAAAAAAATTTTAAAAAATAAGATTTTATTTAAAAAAAAGACGTGAACTAAAAAGAAAAAATAAATTTAAGTGACATTTGTCATATATGTATATAGTAGGTATATTCTAGGTGCAGAAGAACCCCTCTCTTGGTTACTCATCATCATAGTATAAGCGTACGTAAATTGCTAAGTTCTAAGGACTTATATAAATTTAGAATTTTTCAAATACATTTATATTTAAAAGCTTGAGGTACCGATCCGCGATCCGTTATACAGGTTTACTACACAATATCAGTGTCTTAAGCTTTTAAATATAAATGTATTTGAAAAATTCTAAATTTATATGAGTCCTTAGAACTTACCAATTTACGTACGTTTATACTATGATGATGAGTAACCAAGAGAGGGGTTCTTCTGCACCTAGAATATACCTACTATATACATATATGACAAATGTCACTTAAATTTATTTTTTTTCTTTTTAGTTCACGTCTTTTTTTATATAAAAGCTTATTTTTTAAAAAATTGTTTTTACTTTTTATTTATTTTTTAGTCTTAAAGGTTTATTATTAACAACTTTTATTTTCAAAACCCATGGAGATATAGCATTTTTATTGATTTGTAGGTGGTAAAAGGGGGCGTGGAACCATCCTCTACTTGAAGGAAATTAACTGCCAAAATTTTAGCTGAATCAGTCCCGTAGTTTTGGAGATATAGCATTTTTATTGATTTTTGGGCAGTAAAAGGGGTGTGGCCAAATGTTTTTCATAAACCCACGCTTTATTTGATGAAACTTTACTGTTTAAATTTCAGCTGAATCAGCCCCGTAGTTTTAGAGATATATTATTTTTATGGAATTGTGGGCATTAAAAGGGGGAGTGGCAAAAATTTTTCCTTAACTATCCTCTACTCGAAGGAAATTTACTGCCGAATTGCAGCTGAATCGGCCTAGTAGTTTTAGAGATATAGCATTTTTATTGATTTCTGGGCGGTAAAAGGGGGTGTGGCAAAAAATTTTATCATAATATTGAATTGTCACCGAACTTACATATGTATGCTAAATTTCAGCTTAATCGGATACCAACAAGTTGTAAAAAAATGGCTTGCAAGTTTTGAAGACATATATATACACTAGCAAATACCCGCTTCTTTGCCTACGATAAAAATATTAAATACCATTTAAAAATTTTAAATCTTAAAATAAAAGTATTTAGTTGTATTAAAACAAATTCAAAATATAAAAATTATTGTGTTCGTTTTGTTTAATTATGAAAAAATGGTATCTATATTAAGAAATTACTTTATTTAATTTGAATAACTTATTTTAACGGTAACTGTAATGATGACAAAAATTTACCTGGCTTTTTTTTTCTTTTACTTTTATTAAAGTCCTGCATAACAGCATTATAAAAAAATTTGGGTAAAAAATTTTTAAAATTTGTAATCTAAAATATACTTTTTTTACATATAATCTGAAAATAAATATATTCTTCTTAAATTGTTGTAGTTAATCGGCCTTCTTCAGTTATTAATTGTTGTTATTTGGCTTCGGCCAAGCAACAGTTCTTCCTAAATTTAAAAAAAAAACCGATATAATGACATCAAACTTTTGGCGATATCTCAAAAACTATAGACTTTCTCAATGCATAACAATGCACTTTTGTATGGACAGTCGTTGAGTAATAAAATTGACGGTAATTTTCTTTTCTTTTCGGAAATATTTTGTACGATTATTAGGTATGTTTTAAAAAAAAAACCTGTTATTATGACATTAAAATTCTTGCGATATCTCAAAACTATAAATTTTCTTAGTATAACTCATAAGCCTCAGAATGAGAAAAAAAACGATTGACCACCTACCCCCCCCCCCCCTATGATTTTTTGATGAAAACTAATTTGCTTAAAATGCTGTATATTTTTTGCAATGTGTTACAGCTTAAAAACTAATTTATGTGAAAATATAGCTTAAAAAATAATTCTGTGAAAAATATTTAAAATATTTCAAACTATTTCAAAGTTATATACATAAATCTATGTTTTAATCTATTTCCTTATTTATATATTCATAGTTAACGTTATAGTTATAGTAGAATTTGTCCTGACCCAATTCAAGGAATTTTTTAGGATCGTTTTGTGAATTTGTAAAAGTGTAAATTGACCTTCGAACAAAACACATGCTAGACGTTTCCGTTTGAAACATCAATGCATGACGATCAGAATTTTCTGATATATACAGCATTCTTATTGATGTATAGTATTGCCCGGCAGACGTTGTCCTGCCGCAGACCACCTTACTGCTATATACGAATTTTCACGCTGTACAAAAAAAAATTTATATAGTCGCCATTTTTAGTACAGCTGCCGAAAGTAGCCGTATGAACTAAATTAATAAATTTTAGTCTAATACAAGCAAAACCGTTCGGAAGTATAACATTTTTGATTAATTCTGGGCGGTAATGGGGGTGTGGCAAAATTTTTTCACTTCAACCATCTCATACTCGAAACAAGAGAATGGCAGAATTTCAGCTCAATTGAGCTTAAATCTAGTGCGCTTTGCTTAACTTCAAGCTTATCCCCCGAAAATTGGACTTAACTAAAGTCGGTCATGCCCATTTTTAGTAAAGTTAGCGAAAGTAACCATACAACGTAGATTACCAAATTCTAGTCTCATACGACCAAAGTTGTCTGAAATATAGCATTTTTTGCAAAAAGTGGGCATGGAAAGTAGACGTGGCAAATCTAACATAGTATATTACGATAAAGTTGGTATAACAAATCGTTTGATACCTATATCGTGTTAATCTGTTCAGTAGTTCTTACGTGATTGTCAAACATCCGTGCAGTGTCACAACGCTTTTATATATTCGTATAGATAGACTAACACAATCTCAAGTGAGGCAAGGCTGGCTGGCAAGGCTGCAAAACATACTAAATGCTTATAACTAAATTCTGGCAACTCTGTTCAAAACATTTGCAAAGAAAATTAATCAACACTGCATGAAAGCAAGAATCTCCCTGAAAGTAAAGCTGGATTCACTGATCACCTTCAGCATGTTTTGAAAGTTTTTTTTTATATGAAGTTTTCGCTCAGAGAGAAACATTTCTGCACGCTTTCAACTTGATTAACATTATTTTAAATCACACAAAAACATGCTGAAGGTTATCAGTGAATTCAGCCTAAGGCCGCGTTCATAGTAAACGCTTTTAGCTTAGCCGAGAGGTTTAGCTGAAAAACGCTTTGTGTATAATCATATGGAAAAAGCTCAAAGTGTTCATAGTGCCAGCATAAAGCTAGCATAAAGCTTATTTTCAAATGCCTTTCAGCGCTTATATATCCATCTCGCTTGCTCACACAGAAAAATTATTTTGTTTTTTATGTTTTGTTGTAGAGCATTTTTAAAATGCTATTCGGCACTTGTTTATTTATTTTGCCTGTTAACAATATTTTCGTTGATTTTGCTTTATTTGTTGGATTTTTTTGTGCTGAAGTTTTAACTGTTGTTGTGTTGTTTTTGCGTTGTTGTTTCGTTTTGTGGTGCTTTTCAGTTGTATGCACTTGTGTATTCTATCTCGTTTGTTTACATAGTTTTTGTTTTTCTTGCTTACTTCTTGGGTATTTTTTGTGCTGAACTTTCCACCGTTGTTATGCTTTGTGTTTTCAAGTTCCTTTGAACTTTTGTTTGTTATTGGTTTGATCTTTCATTGGTGATCATCGCGAATCTAAATACTCATTAAACAAAAAATCTTTCATTTACTTTGCAAAACGCAATTGAGGGCATTATTTTATCAAAGAGACAAATGAAAACAAAGCATCTCAGCTACAAGCATAAAGCGCGCACTATGAACACCAATAAGCTCAATAAGCTACTTTATGCAGAGTTGAATAAACGTTCACTATTATCAAAAAAAGCTTGACAAAGCAGCTTTATGCATCAGCTTCAACCAAAGCGTCCACTATGAACGCGGCCTAACTGTATATATACACAACATGGCTGTCATGTTATATTGAGAGCAGCTCTCTCGACAAAGAAAAAAGCTTTATTTGCTGTTATATTGTGCTGCTGGTTGAATGTAGGCATCAAATAAAATGCGTGATTTTGCAATGATTAAAGAATTCATTTTTCGAAAAACTTGGTAAGCTATGACAATCTATATTATCATAGGAATCGCATAAAAAAGAATTATCAAAATCGGTTTAGCGGCTATCGAGCTTATTTTGGATCAAATTTCGTGAGTCTCCTCTTATATAATAGTATAGATACTTACATTGATACGAACGAAGCAAGTTAAATAAAAGCTTATAAAAATGAGTAAGATTATATTAATCATGAATTTTAAAATGCTACAAAAAAAAGAGAATAACTCTGTTCATCTCTACGACAAATAAAACAATAACAAATGCGTAGCTGTAATGTCAAAATATATTTTGTCAACTCAAAGCAGCCGTACATAGCGACACAAACAAATTGGTTACTGAACATTCATACTAGTCATGATACAAAGAACTACAGATAAAGTATTGCGCATATCCGCCATCTTTGCTGTAACGTGCAAGGTGCTCATTGGTTGCAACGTAGTCACAATTTATTCATAGGGTATAAAGATTTTAAAATGCCTACATTTTCTTATGAAAACTTGTTTTACTGAAATGAAATAAATATTGTTAAATAAAGCACATGTCCAAAATAAAGTAAATATATTTTTTAGTACTGTTTGTGAAAAAAATTTGTATATTTTTTCTAGGGGTGTTTTTTCTCCTTTTTACCGATTTACACAAAAAGCGGCTACGTTGCTTGATGTGCTTGACAGAATTCTGACTGTTTGTTCGTTTTCATTTTGCTATCTTCGCTACTTTTCGACATTTTCTTTTGAATGTATTCATCAAGTGTCACATTTGACGAGCACCGATGACGAGGTGCGCAGTAAATGTTGTTCGTTGCGCCGGGAATACTTTATCTGTAGTTCTTTGTATCATGCATACTAGTAGTCAAATGAAAATTTTATTAAAATTTAATTTTTATTTGCTTTGTTTACAGCCAAAATACAATTAATTCTGTATTATAACTACAAAAACAGCTCATTTTATTAAATTTGTAATGATTTTAATAATATTTCTTATATTTTCACACAAAAAATCTGGGTACTCGCATTATTTATACGGTTACGAGTAAATTATACATCCATATGGCTGAACGAATAAAAATAAATTGTCAATAGTGACATAATAGCTACGCCAATGTTTTGCTCTCGTTTTTTGCTCTCCGAATTGCATCTACCTGGTTATTCTGATTGAAACATAAGAATGTTTGTGAAAATAAATTTTTTTGGTGTGTTGTCTTTGTTTTTTTTTTCGTGTTTTTGGCGAAGAGAGATTTATTTGACGAATTTTTTTTGTTCTCTTCTATTTTGTGCGTCATAAGCAGCACACCTACTCCCATTGTCGCTTACTGTGTAAGATAGTTTTCATCAGTGTCCAAATATAATTTTTTAAACAATATCAAACATATTTTTATTAAATCACTTCAAATAAATATACTAAAATATATAACTCGTTTTTAAAATATATTAAGTTTAAAAGAAATCGCAAAAACGTATGTTTTAGGAACATAAAAAAAATAAGATATCATCTAAATAAAATTGAAAACAAAAAACCATAAAAAATTAGATCATAAATATAATGGGTGATTTTTTAAGCGTTTGGTTGTTGAAAATTAAAAAAGGACAGAGTTTTGACAGTGTGTCTTTTAGCCCTTTCATGTCAACTTTTCCATTTCAGGAAAAAAAAAATGTTTCTTACTTCAGATTTAGAAATTTAGGTTCAATTAACAATATACTAAAAGAAAAAAATAAATAAATTTCATGGAAAAGGGTGTAGAGCCTAAGGAAATTTGTACAATATATTAACCAAAATACACAAAAGGAGTAAAAAAATGTTTTGATTATATATATTTTTTTTATTATTTTTTTTATTAAATAATATAAAACATAAAAAATATTGCAATTCAATTAAGCATAAAATTGTATAACATAAACATTAATTGATGTTATGGAAAAAATATGCATTTAATACAAAGTTTAATGTCATTTCAAAGGTACGGAAACATAAATATCATATATTTACAGAAAATTAATTAATTTTTAAATTGGCACTGACTCCATGAAAAGTTTGAAAACAAGTTCTTTCGCGAGAAATGCATAAATGTACATTGCATTTAATGCAAATAAAAAATGTTCGTCCTGTACACCCAATATTCTTACACCTTGTCGGATTGCTCAGCCCATCATGAGCTGGAAGGTGTTCAAGCTTGTCTTCAATAATCTCACGTATAGGCCGAGCTTCATACTTTTTTTTGCTGGTTGTGGGTTCAATGTCATTGTCAAGAACACGCAGAGGTCTGCCACGCTTCCGAATTGTACCATCTTTTGCAGAAAACACTAGATGATTTGCCACACTCATCCGGAAATGGAGTAAGTCCAAAATGTTTTTTTTTGGAATATTCAATAAACTGCAATCTTTTTTATAGAGCAGCCAGGAAGCTACCATAGCAAAATCAATGAAATGAGAGATTAGGCGTAGTGTCCATTTTGTTGACTTCAGAAATATTCTATAGTAACTGATAAGTTGATCTAATAAATCAACGCCGCCCATTGAGAAGTTATACTTTTGTATAATTTCCGGCCTTTTTACATCCAAAACTTGCTTTGACTTCTTGCAATATCTCTTAACAATGTCTTCCTCACCCCTTGCTACAAAATTTGAGGCAATATGAATAGCTCTGCTATCCTGCCACTTTATCAAGCAAATTTTGTGATCATTGCTCACTAAGCTATCCATTGCACCACGTCCTCTTTTTTGCAACTCTTTATCTGAACTTAAACATGCTGTTCCAAATCTGTTAATACGTGCGGTTCCAGCAGCATTTATTCTTAACTGCGTAAGGATTTCAAGCAAATTGTATGAGTTAAAAAAGTTATCAAAATAAAGGTTATGGCCGGACTTTGTTAATCTTTTAATAAGGTGCAAAACTATTGTTGTTGAAAATCCATATTTTGCTAAGATTTCTGAATCAATTTTAGTTTGTTTTCCTTGGTATAGTTCAAAGTCATACGGAAATCCAGATTTTCCACATAAAACATAATTTTTGATACCCCACGGGTTTGGCTTTCCTTTATGATAAACTTTACAGGAAAGCCTTCCTTTAAAGGGAATTATTTGCTCATCGATGCAAACATCCTGCTCCACTGGTTCTTTCAAGCATCGGTTTCGTATCGTATTAATTAGTGGACGTACTTTTATGAACTTGTCATCACAACCATTAGGAATAGACAAATTATCTATGAAATGAAGACATTTTCTCAGCTGATTAAATCTCCTTAGTGTCATTGATTCTTTAAAAAGAGAAACACCCAATGTTGGGTCCCAAAACAAAGAAAGTCTGCGTAATTGCATGCTTCTCATAGCGATTTGAAGGCCTATCAGAACCTGAATCTCCTCCTTCGTGGCACTTTTAAAGCCTGCAATGGTGTTTTGTGTAGCATACAAGTTTGTAAAAAATGTAGTACTTTCAAAAAGTTCGTTGGTAAAGAATTGCTTAAAATATTCAAAAGGTTTTCTTAGATTGTTTTCTTGTGGAGCATCACAGGGTTCAAACAGAAATGGATTCGGTTCATACTCTAATCTACGCCATTTTATGTCTTTTTTCAACGTAATTTCGTATTCTGGCCGAAAAGAGTTTTCACATGTTGTTACGGATTCAGCTACTTCTACCGGCTCACTTGCATCGCTAATAAAATTTAATTCATGCTCACCGGACTTTTCATGTACAATATCGAAACCATCTCGAAATTCATCAAAGTTTTCCTCAAAAATTTGTTCGTTCGTGTTATTATGCCTTATAAAAGAATTTATAAGAATCTCGTCCTCAGGATCAATCTCCTCAATTTCACCTTCAGTACCGGTTTCAGCTGCTTCCCTTGTTTCACTTTCGTCATCCTCATAGTCCGATAAGTCCGCTTGTATATTTTCCAAAAAATCAGAAATTTCTTTTACTGTCAACCCCTTTTTACGCAAACTCATTGTTAAAAAGATCCTGCAAATCCTATAATTTACTGAAAAAATATTCGAAAAATTAGCAACCCTTCACGTATTTTGTGCAATATATTGACCAAATTATTTATGTACAATATATTGGATCTTAGCTTTTGCGTTATTTGTACAATATAATGTACAATATTTTTAAGTTGGTAAAACAATTTTTTTTAAACGTTTTTTAAAATTTTTTTTTTAAATAAGTAACAAATAGAATATAAGCTCTTATTTAAAACTTTAATAAAAAAGATATTGTTGAATTACCTACTTTAAATAATTTATTTTCTTTCCTCACTTGTTATAACACGCAAATGCAAAGAGGACTGTTTTTGAATTTGAAATAAAAAACTAACTATGCTCGGTATCTCACTCAAATTTGAATTTCAAAAAGTCAAAGCATGCTTGATTTTAAAATAATGTTTATTTTTTCGCAAAACTTTCAATAGCTACGAAAACAGATGAAGTTAAAATATACAATTTTTTGTACAATATATTGTACAAAATCAACGAAAGGGTTAGTAGAGAATATTTCTGGTTTTTTTATATATATTATTCAAAACTATTTAAAGCATTTAATCTTCTAAGCAAAAATTATTCAAAAATAAATTTTTTGTTGTTGTTGCCTTCTTCAAACTTACTTGATCTAATTTAAAATTAAAATTTTAGTTAACAAAATTTATTTTAAATATGGAAAAGATGTAATGCATAATATAAATAATACTAATTTATCATGGTATTTAGAAAATAAATAGAGTTTCCAAAGCACAATGCATGCTTAGTAACGCATGCGCAAACGCAGTAGTTATACATACATACTGGCTCTGTATCTACACGCATCCGTATTCTCTATTGTATTTATCTTGCTGAAAATAAACAACACCAATAACAAACGACAAAAACTAAAGCAACTGATGTGTATTTATATAAAGGGTGATCCAATATATGCAATGCATCAGTGTGTTTTATTTTGAAACTAGCTGAAACCCGGCGCGTTGCTGCCACGCCACCTTTCCCAATGCCCATAAAATGTTATCAGTAAAACGGCACGTGTAAATTGTGATCGAATACCAAATTCCATGGCTGAGCGAATTATAACGCAAAATCTTTTCAAAATCTCAAATTTGGGTTGTATGGGAGGTGCCACGCCCCCTTGTTCATTGCCCATAATATGTTATCAGTAAAACAGCACGTGTAAATTGTCGTCGAATACTGAATTCCGAGGCTGTGCGAATAATAACGCAAAAGCTTTTCAAAATTTGGGTTGCATGAGAGGTTCCACGCCCCCTTGTTCAACGCCCATAAAATATTATCAGTAAAACATCACGTGTAAATTGTCGTCGAACACTGCATTCCGAGGCTGTGCTAATTAGAACGCAAAAGCTATTCAAAATCTCAAATTTGGATTGTATGGGAGGTGCCCCACCCCTTTCCCAACGCCCATAAAATTCTTTCAGTAAAACGGCACGTATAAATTGTTGTCGAATACCAAATTCCATAGCTGTGCGAACTATAACTCAAAAGCTATTCGATATCTCAAATTTGGGTTGTATGGGAGGTGCCACACCCCTTGTCCATTGCTGTCCGTACTACCACTTAAGCCTGCGCATGAATGCGAGCGACCAATTTTGACAGTTTCATCGCGATCGGGTGAACGGTGTAGAAATGTTTTCAAAACCAACGAACCAGCAAACGTATATTCATTTTTATATATAGAGATGGTAAGCTTATTAACCAAGACTGCGCAACTATACTATTTGTAAGAAAATCAACAGAGTTGCGCAGTTTTCATAATTGAACTTAGCACCAATTCAAAATAAAACACACTGATGTATTACATAAATGCATAAAGGAACTCAGCCGTACTTGTCCAATGATGCCGCCGTCTCACAAACCGCACAAGGTGAAAAAAATTAAGTTTCAACAACTTTAACTTTTTGATCCGAGTTTTGGTTTTTGTAATTTTTATATTAAAATAGCTAAAGACTATGCTATAGCACCCTATTTTTGTATTTTTAATAAGTGTTGTTTCAGAAAATATTCCAACAACACTTCATTGCAATCTTTTCAAATTTGGATTTCCACGATTTTTTTATTAAAACAAGAAAGAAAATAAATTTTTTTTTTTTTAAAACTAAAATATGACTGCTCTTGTACTTTTCACCTGATTTTTTATGTTTGATAACTCATTTTAAAGAACAATTACATTAAAAATTAAATGCATACCAGTTTTTATTGAAAAATACTTACTTCAAGAGATGTTTTCATTTCTTCTTTGATCAAATATTAGGAAAAATCTTGTAAAACAATTCTCCATTTATTTAGCTCTTCATAGATTGGAACATTATAGATTCTAGTTTTATATCAAATTGATTATGTTTAGCCTATGGCGTCAATAATTTAAGCAAACATTTAATATACATATAAAAAATACCTTTCTGATTTATTGATATCAAAAACTATCCATAAGTTTTGTTTAAACCCCCCCCCCCTCCCCCTTGGGTAAATCCTGGCTACGGGTCTGTCACTGACCATCAATTTCGTTTTTAACATCACTTTCTGGAGAACATTTAAAAATATTTGAAAGAGAGTTTTGAAGGCATTTATCTTCTTTATCTCTTAGCGCTTTTCTTTTCTTATTTTGTGCCCTAGAGATCTTAATTTTCCTTTTTTAATTATTATAGCACAAAATTATAAAAAATTGCTAACTAAGGGCGCTTTTTTCGATAAGCTTAGGGCGTCTTTTCCAATTAAAAAATTGCACTACAAACGTTTAAGGAAAAAATAAAATTATTTCCACTGTAAAAGTTTGATTAGTTGAAGATGGTATTATTGCTATTGTAACTGTCAAACAATGTGAGTAAGCGTTGAAATTTTTAAGAGAAAGTACATAAGTACAGTGAAACCTCTACTAACGGACACCTCTCTCAAGCGGACACTTCTCTTAAGCGGACAGTTTTCCCACGACCAAGTTTTTCGTCCGCTTTTGCGAACAAATTAACCTCTCTTAAGCGGACCCTCTCTTGAGCAGACGCGGACAGTATATTTTCGTCTAATTGGGCGAAAAACCTCTGTTAGGCGGACGCGAACCTCCCTCAAGCGGACACAAACGTCTGTTGAACGGACGCGAACCTCTGTTGGACGGACGCAAACCTCTCTCAAGCGGACACGAGCGAGAAAAGTAGCTGACAAAATGTGTGTAAACATACAGATATGAAATTGGGAACTTCCCTCACAAAGCTCCTCGCTTATTTTTTTCATTTGCCTTGCCATCGCTTATACGAGATGGCGAACCCATATGCAAAATCGTTTTTTTTTTAAAGAAAAACAAAAAAACTTACGTCAGTCGACGATTTCTGAATTTCTTAAGTCATGAATTACACATGTAAAATTCAAATTACATACTATTTTTCATGATATGAACTGAATTTTATTTTAAACACATATGCATTTAAAGAATATAATTTTTTGCGAGATTTTGTTAAATACATAAATACAATAAATGTATTTTGCATTGAAAAAATTTCCTTGAACATTTGTTCATTAATCTATAACAAAATTTTAAGATATAAAACTCAGCTTCTCTATTAAGCGGACACCTCTATTGGGCGGACAAAAATTGGTTGACAGTGAGTGTCCGCCCAAGAGACGTTTCATGTAAATCTACGAATTTTTATACGATATGAAAGAATGCTTTATGAAAGTTAAAATAGATAAAAAAGCATACAAAATTGTTGATTTTGGCTCCCCTTAACATTTGGCGCCACAAGCGTCTGCTTCGCCTGTTCCAAGGGAGGCCCCTGGGTATATGTATTTGACTGGTATGTATATATATAAGTACAACTGCGGTCAAAATAATAGCAGTGCGTGACACTAATTCATAAAAATCAGATACAGACAAGAAAACAATTATATTATTTTTCTCTTTGCTGCGAAATGCGGTTACTTGAAAAAAGCTCAAAATAATTGAGTCACAAAATTTTTAAATCAAATAACGGTTCATTGTTATTTCGCTGTTCTGTTCAACATTCACTGAATTCGAGCAGTCAGAATAATAGCAGTACCCGGTACGTTAAGATCGTGTGCTCTTAAAAAATATTTTTCAAGATCCCTTTTGTATTTTTTTATTGCCAAAAACATTGATTAAAATGACCATTTGTTTTGAACTGCTATTATATTAACAGCCTTTTTTAGTAGTATTTAGCTGAGTTCTCAGCTAAGACAGAATGTGTTTTCAATTGAATTAATGTTTCTGTTTGACAGCCACCTCTCTGTAGACAATGGCAAATCTCAGAGAGTAAAAACTGCCATGTAAAGCTTCTTGAGAACGTAAGCCATTTGGAGTCGGAATAAAAGTCGTATAGTAGGTCCAGTTCTCGATCATTTGTATTCAAACATTTAATAACACGCACAACACAATGGATCCATTGAAGCTCGGTCAAAGTCATTTCTGGCGCTGAAATTTCCAATTAATTTTTTAAAATAAAAAAAAAATAACCTGGGCAACCTCAATCTATTTAATTTTTTTTAAGTAGGTACTCTATTTTGAATTAAATTAAGCATATTCTGAAAATAAAAACATGTACTGATTTTTCTAAAAAATGCTTTAATTTTTACTTTATTTGTTTTAATGCTTACTGCTATTTTTTGACCGCATTTTTTGGTAGTGGTGTTCAGAAGATATCCGTGGTCGTATACCACCTACCCTAACAAAATAATAGATTCTAACAGAAGTAAGCGATCATAAGCTATTGGGCAAAGTGCATAACGCTATTAATCTAGAGGGCGACATATGACCATACATATGAGGTGCCATACCACCATGGTTATCTTTTGAACACCACTATGAACTAGCATTAAATAAATTATATATACACGCAAAGAAAAGACATGGTTGAGACATGATTACTGCAAGAATAATTTTTTTACTAAAATTATTGTATTATTTCTGTAAACACAAATTTTTGCCTTAATAAAGTCATTATTTACTAATGGTGGTACCAAAAATAACATTATAGTTGAAATCATAGCATCATTGAAATAGTCAACCTACTATTAGTTACAACAAAAATGTTGTAGTTCTGGCAATCATGATGTATGTGAATATTATTATAGAGCCAAACATATTAGAATTTTGAATGTTTTTCTGAACTATTCTTTGCTTGTTAGCAAACGAAGCAGAACATAACCAAAAATCGAAAGAACTTATTGTGTCTGAACAGTTTGCAGGAAAAACTTTCACTTCATTCATACACAATAAGTTTTATCGATTTCTGGCTATGTGCTGTTTGTTTGTCAACTGTTCAATTATTGTGTTTTGTTTTAAATCGCCTTATCCTAAGAACAGCATGCAGAAAAGTGACATTTTCGACTTTAATTGTAGCAAACATGTTTCTGTTTACCGTAAACATATTTCGCAATTCTGACCATATTTTGTTTATCACAAATATGGCTATTTTTGTGACAATGCACTTAATGTACCATGTTTATGAATGGTATTAGTCAGGCGAGCGGTAGTAGCGGCTGTGGCTTACTGGTAGTATGCGTGGCTCATAAGCGAAAAAGCCGCGGTTCAAACCCCAGCTCGGACAGAAAATTTTATCAAAAAGATTTTTCAATTGAATTAATATTTCTTAATTAATTAATTAAGATACCTTAATTAATAGTTGTGGAAATTGGAGTGCATGAAAATTAATAATATTCAATAATATTCTGTATCCTAAAAATAAATTCATAATAAAGTGGTTGCAATCATTCTATTTTTGACCCAATAAGAGAATAATGATTGTTTCAATAATATTTTGGTTCCTGCAAAAAAGTTCCTTTTCTAAAAATGGTTGTTGTAATCATTTTATCATGATCAAAGAAAATATTATATGTTTAAGAACATGTTAGCAACAATCATAATCCGAATCATACTATGATCCTCTTATAACATGGTTGTTGCAACTATGTTTTTCTCTGCGTGTAAGTTGTTTATTTAATAGACAAAAAATATTGAATAGTTTGTACATAACACTTTAAAATGAGAATATTTTCTTGTTTCAGTTTTTTTGAATAATATTAAGACGTGTTACACTTAAATTTGCAAAACACAACATTTTTATTTTTCTTACATTTATTTCGACAAAATAAAATTTTAATGCATGTTTAACATATTTACGGTATTAGAAAATACAAATACATAAATTTCAATTTTTAACTGGTTGGCGCTGGAACAATCTTATCTTATATTTAATTGGTCTCATCAGAGCTTGCACAGTTGAGTTAGGTATGATATTAGTTGCCCGCAAGTACTTTTTTTAAATTCTTTGATGTTTTTAGCTGGACGAATATATTTTCGAAATTTAGTTTTAATTATTGCCCAATATCTTTCAATAGGTCTTAACTGTGGGCAGTTTGGTGGATTTAAATGTTTTTCAATAAAAGCAATTTGTTGGCTTCGATACCAGTTTTGCACAACTGACGAATAATGACAGGTAGCTAAGTCAGGCCAAAATAGTGTTGGGATCGAGTGTTTCCTTATTAGTGGCAAAAGCCTCTTCTTTAAACACTCCTCCAGATAAACTTCGGATTTTATTGACCCAGTTGTCACAAACGGCGTACTGCGTTTTCCACATTGACAAATCGCCTGCCATACCATAAATTTTTGCAGGAACTTTTCCCGTTTTATTATTTGAAATTTTTCTGGAATCTTAGACCTTTCAATTGCAGAAAAGTATTCCTTACCGGGCAGCGATCGAAAGTATTTTTTTATGTATGTTTCATCATCAAGTATGATGCACGCATGTTTTTTGTTCAAGAGGTGCTTGTAAATATAACTTTCGACTTCGCTGAACTGCTGTTTTTTGTTGCTTGTGTTCTCTTCTAGGTACAACATATTTTTTGTAGGATTTCATACCATATCTTTTTTTGATACTAAAAATTCTAACATGGTTAGTGCTATATTTTTTGCCAAATCTCATAGCGAGCTGCTAGGATTTATTTTTAAACTCCTTATCACTTTCTTTTCAAAATTTATGTCTCTTCCACCTCTATTTTCACTAGTTCCTTTTTTTCTTAATACAGTATTGTGTTTTAAAGGCCGATTAACTGTTCTTCGGACGGTCGCGTAGGTGCTAAAAGCTTGTTTTGCAATAGCATTATATGAAATTCATTTGCTATCTATATAAATTTGCATTATGTTTTTGCGCACTTTCTCTTGCGGTGACGACATTTTGAAAACTACACGTTTAAGTGTAACACGTCTTATTTCATTTGCAATAATAATAATTATAATATATTTCAATAGTAATAGTAAGCCCTTTGTAATTATTGTCTAAGCCAATATACTAGATATGCTAATAAGTATTAAAAATGTTTTTAATTCAGGAATCACTCTCTAAATCATTGCAAAATCTTCAAATTTGAAGTACAAAATTATTTACTTTGTTTTGTAAACCATTTTTAAAATATAAACCCAAAAAAATCTTTGTACTATGTACATAACAATTTTTATGTTCTACAAAACTGATTGTTCTTTTCTGCCAACAAACGACTTTGTGAATAATACAAATGACCGTTTGTACATTGTACAAAGAAAAATTTTTATATTTTACAAACGCTGCTGCCACCGCTTTGTTCATCAAACAATGTTCATTCAGTTAACAAAATTATACATTATAGATTTTTACAAACTAGCGTTTGTAGAATAAATAATGTTGCGAATTCAAAAATTGTTTGTCATGCGGCCAACACTACACACGTTTGTATTATGTACAAATCATTTGTACATTCTACGAATAGCCTCTGTTTGTATTTCTACAATGATTTAATTCGTAATTTTATCCTAAATATTTTTTGGTTGTATAAAACCAAATTTACAATATCAAACATAGTAGGTATGTGCATTAGACCGTGTCACCTCGTAAGGAAGAAAAAAACCTACTTTTGACACCGTCTCAATCGTTAGACATTTGAATGAAGTTTTCGAAAATATTTTTGATTTAAATGGTCCCTGTGGTGCTGTTTTGGTTTTTTCGTTATATCTTTGTGTTTCTCGTTCGATCCAAAAAAATTATATATCTGCGTGTTTGTTGATTTTTTTCAAATTGTGATAGTTGCTAACCTCAAATTATTTTTTTTTCGACTAATTACGCAAACTATCTCAGTTCCTACTATATTTTAATATTCCTAAAATTAGAAAAAGGAAAGTTCACAAAAAACCATTAAGACTGTAAATACAAATAAAATCAATATAATTGATTTTTGGAGAACTTCCGACCAATTTCATAAAGTTGCAAAAATGCAAAAAAAAAAATTAAAACTTAGGAAAAATCATTATAATCATGGGAACAAATGGAAATGATAAAATTGGTTTTTAGCATATCTTTTGGATCCGTTGACCAGCTTACCTCGAAGGACCTTACCATACATTTCTTCACTTATAGGAAATAAAACGCTTCACTTTTAATAGTGGGAAAACAGTTTATAAAAACCCACTTTTTTTATTCAAATAATTATAATTTCTTTTTTTCATTATAAATTTTCTAAATCTTTTCGGGATTTGAGCTGACTGTAGCGCTCGCAACTATCTAGCTTCGCGAAAATGTGCACCAAACGATTTTCGTCAGTAACTGCTGTAGCTGACTTGTGCACAACCTGAACTTTCTGGTTCAAAAGCTTTCACATTTTCTGGTATTTTATGTTCGTCGGCACACACGCACGGAAAATCATTTTCAATGGAGCATTTACATCGCAAAATGCGAAAAAGGGCTTCTCAATCGTTCGCACGGAACAACCGAGGGTTCTTCGTTTGAAAAGACGACTTCTTCAGCAGGTCATTAATCATTTTGCGATTATATGTTTTGGACACTGTAGGAATTTCTGCGTAACGCAACAATTTAAACACTTCTTCGTACACCTTTTCTGTGAATGCACTGCGCTGGATTTTTTATTTTTGCTGAAAAAACAACGCGTATTCCACAACATTTCTTCTTGTTGGCAACTTTGTTTTATCCAAGTCGTGCATTTGGAAATTCATTTTGTTTAAACGTAGAGCACAATGGTTGCGAATGAAAACTCGATATAAATTACTATTATAAGAGATAATAAGGTTTTGACACTTTGAGCAGAGGCGAAAAAAAACGTTTTCTCTCAAGTACAACAACTCAAGTTTTTGGAAAATTTTGAAAAATTAATAATAGGTAAGAAATTGAAAGTGTAATCCATTGAATAAAAACGGTCAAAAATGTGTTAATAATCAACTTTTTTGTTTTCATTTGTTCCCATGGCTATAATGATTTTTTCTGAGCTTTGATTTTTTTGCATTTTTTAAACTTCATTATATCGGCCTTTGTAGTCTAGTGGAGAGTGCGCTAGACTATCAACCCAGAGGTCCCTGGTTCGAATCCAAGCTCGGGCATGGTTCTTTTCACTTTCTTTGTTCTTTTCTAAATTTAAGAATTATGGAAAACTAAAAATACTCAACTAAATTTGTGGAAAATGTGGAATGAAAGCACAGGAAATGCTTGACCGAGGTTAAGGCATAACACTAGCCTTGGTAAAAGCAATTCAAATTTTCTTTAACGGTTGTTTCGCCTATCCAATAATTCACGTATAGTTTCAATCAATTCCTCTAAATAAATTTCGAAAAAAAAATAATTTCTAGTTAAAAATTATCACACATATATTATAGTATTATAGCAGATATGTAATTTTTTGGATCGGGCGAGAAACACCAAATATATAACGAAAAAACCAAAATAACACCATAGGGAAAAATTTTTTTTTCGAAAATGTCATTAAAATGTCTTCCGATTGAGGTGGTTCAAAAAAAGGTTAGTTTTGGTGATATGATCTAATGGGAATACTATGTTTAGACAGTCCAATATCTCAAAAACTATACATCATAAGGACTAGAGGGTGACTCTTTTAGATAGAGCAAAAAAATTAATATTAAGTTTCATCATAAAATGAAAATCCTAGAAATAGCGTTTACTAGAACGCGAAGTTCTAGTTAAGGTATAAAGTAATAAACACTACATTGTGCATGTTCACTCGAAATATTTAAATTTATTCTTAAAATTACGCTACACAAAAAATAAACGTGTATTAAAAGAAATGCATGATAACTAACAGCCGTTTTAAATTTTCATGTTAGTGGCGTTTTTACGCTTCTCATTCTTCTGAAACGAGAGAATTAGTTTTATGCTCTATTAAAATTGTCAACACAGTCCTTAAAATACCTCTTGAATATTTAAAAATATCATGAGAAGTTTGACTGCTGACTGGAAATATCTGGTTTCAAGAAGAACACTTTTAAAGCTGCGCCTCTACACTGCTGTAAGAATATTTGGCTCAAAATGTTGCTAAATTCTTAAAACTCTTGCATACGGTGCAGTTACAAAATTAAATTTTAAATAAACTTTTTACAAGCACTTACATTTGTTTGCAAAATTCATCACTTCTTCCACAAAATACTTTTAATCATAAATATGGCTTAAAACTAAAAACCTCAGTTAAAAAAAATGTATATCTACTTAAAACCAGAGAAAAGATAGCAGGTGAAAGGGTTCAACACAATAATGAAAACATGTAAAAGAATTTTTATTAATTTATTAATTTTTAATAATTATTAGTGTGTTCATTCATGGGTATTCCTTCAGCTACTCCCATATTTCTTTCATCGAGCGCTAATTTTTCAATTAACAGTACAACATATCTGTTTCTTTGTGTCTCTTTTGAACTAGACACTCTTGCAGTGACAAAAAAAAAATTAATAAAACGTGTCACAAAAAAAAATAACATTTCAAAAAAATAAAGTAACCCAAATAGAGTAGAAGCGGCAAAAAAATAAGTAAACTTTGTCGCTTCTAGTTTAGCCTTTTGTGCCCATTCCGTGCTTGTTTTTGTATCCTTTTTCGTATTCAGTTAAAATTTCTGATTGCTTTGCATGCTCGGAGATTTGAGACTTTTTTATATAGAGCTTTTTATGCAGCAGCAGTTTTGCTCTTTTAGTTGCTGATGCAGTTGTTGATGTTGTTGTTTTGTCTTTTATTTTTCAATCAAGTGCTAAAATTTGTTTCGAATTTGAACATTTGAATGTAGAGTGCTTCGGGTTGGGAAAAGGACTGAACATGAGGCTATTAAAGCATTGAAAAGCGCCAAATCCCATTCAAGCCAACAAATGCTCTTTTTCAAAGTGCTGCAATGTTGCATCAAATGCAGCATCGTCGTGTTTCTGAACAGAATTCATTGTGTTGTAATTTTGTAAGCTCAATATTGTAAAGTTAAACAATTTTTTAAGTAATTGTAAAATTCATTAACATCTTTTATAACTACAAAGAGAGTTTAGTTCCAATTGAAACAAATAGAATTTTTAATGCTAATTTCAAAAGAGAATGCAACTAGTTTTAACACAAACTGATTGTAGGCTTTATCGGAATTGCATCGAAGATAATGCGAAGCCTCGTTTGGTAGACCCTTTCGAGGCTTTTTCCCTCCAAGCATTGTTTATTTATTCTGAAGTTCTTCAGATGCTTGAAATTTAATAAGTTGAATTCATATGAAAGATATTGGAAACTACAAAATGTGTATAAACCACATAAAAATAACGCCCATAATAATAAAAAGGTGTTCATAAATTTTTAGATTAAATAGAAAACAAATAAGATGTTGAAGCTTCTGAAAGGAGTTGACCGACCGAGCACTATTATTTATTATTATAGCACAATTTGTTATTTTATTAAAAAACATTAGGTTGTCTTTTTATATTAGAAGCAATAGTTTTAAAAACTAACTGGCATCAAAAAAATATGGGAATTCTATTGAAAAATTTTTTATAAGGCGTTTACCGAATTATAGTGATAGTAACTTTTTCGGGTATCCCCAAAAACACAAAAAAAAATACCAATTTGTTCTAAAAACAAATTAGACAAATCTAAAAAATAAAACTCTTCTGTTTTTATATTCAGATCTATTATTATTTTTATAGTATTATTTAAAAGTTACACAAAATTTTTTAATTAAAAAAACTTTCAACCCCATATATATTAAAGTAAATCCCATATTTTATATTCACGGGACGAAAAACATAATATCAACAAAAAAATTTGCGACTTGTGTTTTATTTGTATTTTTTATGTTTAACATGAATCGGATGTAAAAAAAGGTCAATCTGTATATTTTTATTTTTTAATTCTTATATTAAACCAATTCACAGTGGAATATTAAACCCTTAAAATGGGTATCAATTCACCTAGAAGAAGACTTGTGACTTTTTTAAGTTGGAATGGTTCCAAATAAAAAATCGTTTTAACGTCCGTCCGTCTGTCATTCTTACGACACGGTAACAACCGTAATTTGAAAGCTATCGTAGTAATATTCAGTATTTAAGCTTGTACACAATAAATAAAAAATT
This sequence comes from Dichetophora obliterata, assembly GCA_963920525.1. Classification (NCBI taxonomy): domain Eukaryota; kingdom Metazoa; phylum Arthropoda; class Insecta; order Diptera; family Sciomyzidae; genus Dichetophora; species Dichetophora obliterata. The sequence goes on from OY986435.1 coordinate 91,403,669, forward strand.
AAAAAATGAATCAAATCGGATGAAAATCACGCCTACCTCCCATACAAAGTAACTTTATCAAAACTGTAAAATCTCTTTAAACTCCACAAAACTTAATTTATGTACTTGAAATTTTGCATATAAGCTTTGATATTTAAAATGCACTCTAAGTATGAAATTTAACCAAATCGAGTAAAATCCACTCCTACCTCCCATACAAAGTAACGTTATCAAAACTATAGAATCTCTTTGAAGTCCACAAAACTTAATGTATGTATCTTAAATGAAAAGTTAATGATGGCATATTTTAATTACAATATTGTTTTTAATAATTCTAAAAAAATAATATTTTTTAGAATTATATATAAGCTTAATGCCAATTGGTGATTTGTTCTGCAAAGAACTTATTGTTGTTGCAACCTGTTGCTTCATGAACTTAATTGGCATTAAGCTTATATATAATTCTAAAAAATATTATTTTTTTAGAATTAAAAACACTATTGTATCTTAAATTTTGCATATGAGTTTTGATATTTAATATGTACTCTAAGTATGAAATTTAATTCAATAGAGAAAAACCACGCCTACCTCCCAAACGAAGTGACTATCAAAACTGTCAAACTATCAATACCTAGGTATCTACTTAAATATTTACTCCTGAAACTAAAATCATTCATAAAAATAAACTAACACTTTCCATTCAAAGTTACTTCTTAAAGTTTACATCGCTTCCAAAAAATATTTCGTTGGAATATTTATATATATATAAGTATACATCGCTTCCAAAAAATATAAGATGTCATTGGATTCAAGGCTATTGCTCCGCTAATTATTGTTGATGTAACACAACAATATTGTAACACATCAAAATGAAGCAGTTAAAACGGGACTTATTGATGTACGAATTGAATTTTACACCGAATCAAACTAACCGATTCCAGATACAACGTCAGCTTACTGTTTGGTAATCCATGATGGTTTAATTGAATGACAAATGAAATCATAAGAATAAATTAAATACAAAATCAATTATTTTTCACAATTTATATATAATAAATCAATAAAAGAACAATAATGATTCATATATAAATCAACTCGTTTTGTTTTATTTATATCAGCATAGTTGAGTATGGTAATGGTTACGATGACGCTTTCAACCGCTAGCTTAATTTATCATTAACCCCAGCCGCCGCCGTTGCTGCTTTCATACTTTGTCTTTACGTTAGTCAACCAACTCATATTAAATTTATTAAAATGAAAAACAACTACACTGCTCCCTTATCTTGAACTTGCGGTTTTGGGTCCGCTTATTACGTTTACTATGAAACTTGGGCTTATCATCTTTATCTTGAAATTTGTAGCGACTTAAATACATAACCATTGTGCTTGCTATGAAGCTTGGACTTATCACCTTAAACTTGAAATTTTGATTTATAACAACAACAACAACACCAGCCATCCTACTTCAGCCAGCTTGACCAATCATAGCCCATCTAGCTATCCGTCCGTCCGTCCATCCGCCCATCTTGCATGCTTATCTCCAATTTATAACAACAAGAGCACGCTTCAGCCAGCTTGACCAATCATAATCCAACTAGCTATCCGTCCGTCCGTCCATCCGCATATCTTGCATGCTTATCTCCAATTTATAACAACAACACGCTTCAGCCACCCTACTACCGGCCAACTTGACCGATCTTCCGCGACGCTGACTGCGCTGCACCTCACATTATTGTGAATTTGGAAGCCCATAAGGAAATACACGCGTTTTTGGACTTTTAACTTCTTTAATTTTTATAACTAGAAAATAACTGGCAACCGATCAGTTATTTAAGGAACTTTAAAAACCACGTTTGTTAAACATATTATTAGACTATTTAAAATTACCACACATGGTTTTTAGAGATTTCATGTAAAACAACAAAAAATATAAAACCGCTCGGTAAAGTGTGCTATCAATACCACGGGGTTTTCAAACTACACTGAAAACAACGCAGTTGTGAATACCCTTAATGTGTTTTGTTTTTGTTACATAATTAATGAATTAATTTACATTTTTTAGTTTCAAGTAATAAATTAACAAAAAATTGTATTAAAAACGTTTTGAATTATTAACTTCTTAAAATTTTCAATCCCGATAATCCCGGGATCGAGAAAAGCTTTCGGGATTAGACTCCCTAGTGCTGACCCGACGTATGACACACCATTGTAATCTTAACATTGTATGTCATAGGAAAAAATGACTCCAATTTAGCTTACTTTGAATTGCTTTAAAAGGCCTCTCTTGGAAAGCTTTGGGTCAGCAGTTCATTCTTGTTTTAGAGTCTTTTAATTGTTCGCTAGCACAACAGCAAAATAAAGTGCTGACGTTTTGCTCCTGGAAGAAACTGGAAAAGCACTCCAATTTAGCTTACTTTGAATTGCTTTAAAAGGCGTCTCTTAAAAAACTTGGCTCAGCAGCTCGATTTTGTTTTCTAGCTTTTTGAACTGTTCGCTTGCACAACAAAAAAATAAAGTGCTCACGTTTTTCTCCTGGAGGAAGCTGCTGACATGCTGGCCCGTTGGGTACAAACTAGCAGACGAGTGCGCTGTGTGTGTCCGTGCGAGTGTTAAGATTAGCGCAGACTAAAAACCAAGTAGACGAGTGCGCAGCTATATGTTTCCCGATCTCTCTGTGCCTCTGCTTCTGACACGTAGATATTTCGTGAAAACACATTTGTTATTGAAGTGAAACTTCTTAAGCACAGTTGTGATTTGAAACTGAATGAAACGAAAAATGAATTGAAAAAACAAATAAATAAGTTGATTTTTTCTTTTTCTGTAACATAGATAACTCCTAAAGCACTTGTCAGAATATGCCACAATATTTTGTCAACAGATAGAAACATTGAACGCGGAAGTGCTTATTTAAAAAATGGGAGTTATTAGACGAAAGGGGCGTATCAATATTTAAAAACACTGTATCTCGAATAATTTTGACATTAGGATACAGAAATTTAGTACAAGGGTAGGAACAATTATGACAAATAACGGTCAAGAAAGTAGGCGTTATACGACATAGGGCGTGGCAATATTAGAAAACAACTTTATCTCGAATAATATTTAACACAGAGTGTTGAAATTAAGTACAGAAATTGGAACAATTATGATAAAATACGGTCAAGAAAGTGGGAGTTATTCGGCAATGGGACGTGGCAATATTAGAAAACCACTGTAACACAAATAATAATGACAATAGGGCACTGAAATTTTGTGCAGGGGTAGGCACACTTATAATAAAATACGATCAAGAAAGTGAGAGTTATTCGACAAAGGGGCGTGGCAATGTTAGAAAATTAATGTATCTCGAATAATATTGACAATGGGGTACTGAAATTCAGTACAGGGGTAGGCACTATTATGATTAAATATTGTCAAGAAATTGGGCGTTGTCCGACAAGAGGGCGTGACAATATTAGAAGACAACTTTATCTCCAATAATATTGAATATAGGGTATTGTAATTTAGAACAGGAATGAGAACAATTATGATAATTGACCGTATTGGTCAATAAAGTAGCCGTTATTCGAAAAGCAGGCGTGGTATCATTATAAAATCACTGTATCTCGAATAATATTGACACTAGGGTGCTGAAATTTTGTTCAGGAGTAGGCACAGTCATAACAATTCACGGTCGAGATTGTAGGCGTTAATGGAAAAAGGGGCGTGGCAATATAAGAAGACACTAGAAATAATATTGCTACTAAGGTACAAAACATCTTACAAAACACGATGAAGAAATATTTTTATTATTTATTGGACTCATGAATAAAAAAAAAATAGTTAAAGCAAATATATTTAAAAACAGCGGGGATATTTTCATGGAAAGTCTAAAATTTGATTTTCAAGTCGTCATGTCTCATTCTTAGGTTTCGAAGTTTTATGAAGAAGTCGTTGTACTAAAAATGTTGACAGTTTTCTTAATGTTTCACTTCTACCGTGAGTGGCAGCAGCACACATATTTTTTTTATATTTGTTTTAAATCATACTTGACAATCTTTATTGCAATTAAGTTTTAGGAAATGGAAACAGCAGCAACTGTGAGTAATACAGTGCATTCTGCTGTTAGAATTTCATATAGTTTTTTGACAGTAGGGTGGACCATAAAAATGTATTTTTTGTCTAATACTCTTTGTAGGTGCCTGGTCGCTGTCGAATCTGATTTAAGCATTTCAAAAAGTTTTTCAACTCTACGGTGAACTCTAAAATAATGTTTTCTTATACTCTAACGTAAGTACCTTGCAGTAAAAATCGTACTAATGATGTATTTTACTAAGCAACTCACTAATTAAAATAAAACTAGTCAAAAAAAATACTAAATGTTAAACTAGTGAAATCTTACTAACCAAAAAGTTACTAGATAAGTTACAATCTGTTTTCCTGCCAGTTCAAAAATACAAGCTATTTTACCAGTTATAAAATAACTAGTTGCTTAATTTATAGTTAACTAACTAATTGCATCTTGACTAATTAAAAAAATACCAACTGTTTTTCTAGCTTATAACGAAGTAGTCATAAACGTACTAGCTTCTTTGCTAATGGCAAACTCGCTAGTTCTGTATAAATTCGCCAACATTATATAAATTTAGTTCTATTTTCACACACATTCACCTTCAGATTCGTATGTTGTTGTGTTGCTATGAATATAAGAAATATTTAAATTTATTTTTTCTGCCATTTAGTTTTAACTATTTTTTTTACTTAAGCATTTTTTGTCATATTTTTCGACTTAAATAAAATATGTTAAAAATTATGGTATTAAGGATGTAACCGTTTTTTACAATGAAAGTACAATATATTGTGATTATACTGTAAAAATTTGAGACAAACATTTAAAATATTAACGATGTGATAGCACATAGTCGAGAACGCCTCATAGCTGTGCGCTGTATGTTATTAAAACTTTAAAAGCGTTTTTCTTGAAACAAAAATGTGTTTTAAAAAATTCTATCAATCCGATTCAAATGAAATTAATTACGTTATTATATACGCCAATGGCTCTCGCAGGTAGTAAAATTGAACATTTAAATAATTTTTTTCCTATTTTTCCCCCGATTTTCTTCAAAAAAGACGCGATTTTTTTAGAATTTATATTTAGATGTCCCCATTTTATTTTATTTTAAATTGAAAGTGCTTAAATCAACTACCTGCCAGAATGACAAGTCCACAGAACAAAAATCTATTTAAATTGCTTTAAATTTCTTCAAGTGCCGTTATCACCCGCGCCAGCAATACGCTTTCTTTTTTTTTTGTCCACTTTGGACGTACAAATTAAAAAAAAAATTGTAAAACAAAAAAGTGTATTTTGTACAGTTTGAGATGTTTATAAAACCATGTAAAAATATTTAAACGATTGTGCTTTATTTTCTTATAAAAAATCATTTCGAAATAAACCTTAAAAATTGGGGCGTAGCACCGGACTACATCCTTAATTTAACACAATTATTTGAAGTTATTTTCAATTTAGTATGTTTAAGACAAATGTGCAGCTTTTTAAAAATAGCAATGTGCTTAACCCGAATCACCCAGAGTAAATTTTTTTTAAAATTTTCAGAATGACCTGTTAACGCAAATATAAAATGGTTTTAACTAAAGTAAGCACATTTTATTTGCATTGCCATATGGCAACGACAGGGTTTTCCTGGTTAAAATAAAAAAAAATCTACGTATTGTTTCAATAATACAAGTATACACTCAGTTTACGTAGTATTAGCATACAACTAGTTTCAAAAAGACTAGAACAAAACGAGTACCAGAATACAGCTAGTATGAAAACTACTAGATTTGAACTGAATTGAGCTAAAATAATACTAATGTGATACTGGTCAATATTAAACTAGTAGTTAACTAGTTAAAAATAAACTAGCACAAAGGTGGCTTAAATCATTCCACTAAAAAGCCAAGTTTTGATTGTACTAGTATCTTACTGGCTCAAAAATTGCTACTATCACAACTAGTTCAAGTTATGCCAGTAAAAATACTACCTCAATTCATATCGAGAATAGGATAATTATCTTTTCCTATGACATCAACTCAGGGAAATAACCAGTTTGCGTAATGTAAAAAGCATTTGAGCTGAACTAGTACTGGCATTTTTTGACCTAGTACACTAACTAGTATTTTAACTAGATGGCTACACTACAGGGTAAGTACAGTTTTCAATCCAACTTTTCTATCAATTCAAGCTCCATACGAGGAATATAATGAATGTTCAATGCTTAACGCCTTGTTGCGTCATGAAACTAACATCGCTAGCAACGGTAACTGCCTATTTTCATCTCTAATGATAATTTTAAATCTTTTTACAATTTTTTTACAAGGTGGTTTTTCATTTACATAATTATACTTGAAAAAATTATATAAAATACAGCAATTCAATTCTAAATGTACGGGAACAATAAAAATTACGGAATGACCATCTTCGATTTATATAAAATTTTGCATTTTGGAGGAAAAAAGTTTGACGTAATTTTTGACGAAGTGCACAGGGTGCACAAAAATGAAAAAAAAAATGTCAAAAGCTTTGAAAATTGATTTTTGCTTAAATATTTCTAAACAGATTGTTTAGTTGGGACTACCGTTGGAAAGGTAATTAATTGGTCTTTCATCCAAAAATACTTTTGAAAAATTTAGTTGGAGGTTTTATCCCTTGCGGTTAAGTAATTGATTTCGATGTAGAGGTTCGAGGTACACCATTTAGTAAATTTAAATAATTTTTTTTCTTAAAGCTGGCAAAATTACCTTTCCAACAATATACAAATGGGTGGAGATGCAATGGGTTCATTAAAATTCGGTTAAAAAATTTGTTTGCTAAAGAGAAAAAAATTGTTTTTCTTAAATGTTAAAATTATCATATCTAATGAACCCATTGCGCCTTTACACTCATTTTTATTTTGTTGAAGAGGTAATTTTGTCACCTTTAAGAGAAAAATTAGTTATTTTTTTACAAATAATAGTTTAGATTTTATATGTATCAATTTAATCAATTCTAACAATGAATCAATGACAGCACTCAAAATCTATCCACAGATATCTTGATAGTGAGGATCGCATTAGAAATAATGAGGTTATTTGAATTTCAATGAAAAAAAATTCAAACAAATACACGAAAAACAGCATTATTTTTAGTGCGATTATAAAAATTTTTAATTTTTTGATGCAGTTTGTAATAACTTTTTTAGTACTATAATTTTTGATCGTTGGTTTTTTTTTTAGCAACCGCACCAGTCGAAATTTTTACGAAAATCATGATATTTGGAGGTTATTTTAAAATGTTTTAGCTCACTGGCGGTTATCGTGACAGCCAAAATATTTTGGGAATCGTCAAAAAAAGATCAAGGTTTACGTTTAGTCGGTGGCAATGGTAAATTTTTTCTATTGCGGCATCTTAATGTATATATGTTTTTCTTTTCGCGATGGAGGAACCTTCAGAAGGCCCCACCGTTCAGGTGCGAGTGTACGATTCTTACACCCAGAAAAAAGATTTGGGGAATTTAACCAAATTTTAACTAATTTCAGGTTAAAATTTGCCAACATGAATCGTAATGTCAAGATTGCCACACGCCATATAGGTGAATTTAACCTGTTTTTGTGGCTTAATGAAACTGACGAATGTAGTTACCTTGACAAAATTAAAACCAGTATTTGTGGTTACATCGAATTGAATCCGGTTAAATCAGGCAAAAATGTTGTACCTTATTTTTCGGGTTAAGAATACCACAACATTTTGGTGAATTTTAATGGTTTTTTGATTAAATCCAACAATGAAATCTGGTTATTTAAAAGTATTTCATCCAGTTTTTTTGGTAAAAAATCAGTGATCAAATTTAACCACATTTTAACCAAATCTGTGGTTTAAATTTTCCTACCTAAATTTGAAAAAGAAAAACTTTCTTTATTTTTGTTTAATTTTTTTATTAATAAATACATTGTGTTTTAAAAAAATAATTAAAGGAATACAAAAAACATAAAAATTAAATTAATTTTACCAAAAAAATTAATTGTAACAAAAATTATATAAAAACTTTAAACAGAAAAAAATCAAAACGTTTATAATACAATTTTTTATTATTTCCTAGCAGTTGTTTCGGAGTCAACTGGAGAAACCAACTAGTTTATTTCTAGCGCAATTTTTACTTGAACTAGTACAAAAAAATGCCAGAGTAGAGTCCACTTTAATTTTATTTTATTTTCTTGTCAAAATTTTTACTGACAAAAATAAATAAAATCTGAACATGTGTTCTGGCAATTTTTTTAATTTTCATACTGAAAATAAGGAACTGTAGGAATAAATTTAAAGAGTTAAAAAAAGGTAAGTTTTTGCAATATATTTAAAAAAGGAACTACATAAAATAAGAGTAATTCATTATATTTTACTTAATGCACTTCTTTTCGTGCTAGAAAAAATAAATAAATGCCACTAATGTTTGAACACTTTGAAACCACTTTAATATTTACTTTAAGACTTTAGAAAAAGTACCAGTTTGGAAATGTTCATAATGGAACTAGTTGAAATAATGGAAATAAAGAATGTTTTTGGGTAGAGTTGTCTTTTCCTATGAAATCAACACGTAAAAATCGTCAGTCCTATCAATGTAAAAGGGTACTGTGGAAGGACCAGTACCGGTCCTTTTCGGAACTAGGTCAGAACTATTTAAAAGTTGTAAAATGTAAATAAAATCATTTGTAAAGTATTAAAAACAAAATAAAAAAACACATTAAGGTTTTTCACAATTGCGTTGTTTTCAGTGTAGTTAAAACCGTGGTATTGATATCACGCTTTACCGAGCGGATTTTATATTTTTTGTCGTTTTACATGAAACTTCCAAAAACCAAAAATGTGGTAATTTTAAGTAGCCTAATGATATGTTTAACGAACGTGGTTTTTAAAGTTCCATAAACAACTTATCGGTTGCCACTTATTTTTTAATTGCAAAAATGGAAGAAGCTCAAAATGCAAGTTAAACTTTTTTATGCCACATATTAATAAAATATATCAAATTACAAAGTTAATTTATTTGCATAGGAACAAAAAGCTATAGTGGCGGTTTGATACCACAAAGTATAGTGATACCACAAAATTGTGAATACCCTTATTGTAAATAAAAGCAAAAAATTCAATAATATTAATGATTTGCAAATTGTTATAATGAAAAGAACAACAAACATAAAAATAAAATACGGAACAGTTTAAGGTATTATTATATTTATTTTTCATTAGAGAGTTTTGTTCGGATATTATTACAAAAACTATAACCCACTGATGAGAAGCACCGTTCTGATTCTATGCTAGTTTGGGAAATAGTTGTACGATAATCGTAAGCAATTTGTAAGTTTCGATCACGATTGCCTTCACCACAAAACAAAATAAATTATTTCCTAAGTCAGAATATTCGACAATTTTTAAATATATCTATAGCTGACATCCCAGTGTTGCGAATTCTTCTAAGACTTTGCAAAGTTTTTGCTCCAAAGATTGAGACTCATCATCCTAACAACCTTTTTAGACTCAATTTTTCTAATTCTAATTTCATGTCAAATTAAATTGAAATGGATTCATTTACATGAATATTTAAAAATCTCGGGATATCGGAAAGACAATCGCAGATTTAAAGGGGCTTAAGTTGTCTGGGATTCCAGGATTCCGAAATCCGGGATACCGGGATTAACTTCCCTGGTATGTATGTATTTTTGTTTGTATGTATGTATGTTCATCTGTTCCACTCTCACTTCTAAACTACGTATTATAATTTGACAAATGAGGTATCCTTGGAAGCGTTTTGATAGTCTTCTGGTTATTGGATATGTGACGTCACATTGAATTTAATAAAGCGCCCTCTAGAGGACATAAGGTTATAAAAAAAATTTTTTATTGACATAAGCAAATGAGGTATCGTTAGAAGCGTTTTAATTGTCCGGTACACTAAACTACTTATCATAATGTGACAAATAATGTATCATTGGAAGCATTTCCTCGTCGGCTGATTGTAGGATATGTGACGTCATATTTAATTGAATGTGGCGGCTTTTATAGGACATAAAGTCATGAATTACAAGTTATATTAAGTGACATATTAAACATTTCTCTTTATAATTTGACATCAAACAGTTGATAAGAAGTTAATACTTTTGATTATATAAAAATTATATCCCCAAAATAATTAAAATAAAAAATAAGTTAAAAAACTAAAACCCGACTACTAAAAAGCACTCTCTTAAAAGTGTGAAACAAGAAAATATTCTCCTCTGAAATTGTTCAATATTTACAATATTGTTCAATATTGCATTGCAACTATTCAATATTTTTTGTCTATTAAATGAACAACTTACACACAATTTATTTTATTGCATATAATACTAATTTATAGTGATGTTCAGAAGATATCCGTGGTCGTATGCCACCTAACCTAACAAAACCATGCATTCTAACAGTAGTAAGCGATCATAGGCCTTAGGGCAAAGAGCATTACTCTTCATCTAGAAGGCGACACATGATAATATGTATTAGGTGGCATACTACCACGTTTATCTTCTAAACATAGCTATAAATTCGTATTATGCACAATAAAATATATTATGTGTAAGTTGTTTATTTAATTGACAAAAAATATTGAATAGTTTATACATAACAATTTCAGATGAAAATATTTTCTTGTTTCACTCTTTTTTTAGAGAAAAATTTAAAAAAGTAGAAGAATACTTCTGATGGGAATTTTACTATTTCTTCTGCGTAGAATTTTACGTCGCTTATCATCATTAGAATGCAATTTTGAATAAATTCACCGCATATTATTTGCAAAAGCACATCTCTTTGCTCTGCACCAAATTTCGTTGACTCATAGTCTTTTGCAATCTCCTATCTCTTCGAAGATTTGTTGAGCAAAGTTTGAAGAGGCGTCCATTGGATCGCATTGATGTGGATGCAATATTTGTCTATAATAAAAAACGCTAACAGTACACAAGAAAGATGGTGGCGAAGTGTCACTTGAAAGTTTACAAAATTGAACACTTACTGCCACCTCGTTGAACTTTTAGTTAGTCAGTAATTCCTCAAAATTAGTTAAACGCGTATATATTTTTTCTAAAATTTCTTTAAAACATTATTTTTCTTCCGCACTCATATTTTTTTATATTTATTAACATCAGTAACAAAACAAATTTGTACAGCAGTATATTTTGACGTTGCCTTATTGCTTGATTATAACTTCAAAGAAGAAAGTAAATAACAAAGGGTACCTAGGTAAGGTAGGATAAAAATAGTTTTATTTATGATTTTCGTATATATGCGGTGCATTTTTTCAAGGACACTTCATGTTAATATGACCTTGAAAATAGAGATTTTCGTTTTTAATGTTGTTTAGTTTTGTATGTTAAAAGGCTGTACAAAATTTTATTTAAGTATTTTATCAATATTATAAATTACTACTTTCATGAATTTTCCATTTTTTCGAGGGGTGCGATCTTTTTAAACATGAATTTTTTTGGTGTTTTCTAACTTTTTAAAACTCTATAATGGATTTTTTGTTTTTCTGATTAAAAATTCGAATTGTACGAAAAGTTTTACTTTGCAGAACACTATATCTCAAGATTAGAAAAATTTATTTTAATCGGGAATAAAAACCTAAACACTTATTTTAACTGTAAAATCTATGGAATTCAATAAATTAACATTCTCCAAGATACCTATATCCATGAAAAATTTCAAATCTAAAAAAATGAGTTTAGAGTCTTAAAAAGTCGAAAAACTTCATATTAAAAATTGATGCACATCCTGGAAAAATCTGGAAAACTTATGAAAGTTGTAATTTATAATATTGATAAAATAGTAAAATAAAATCCCAGCTAATTATTAATTTCGATGTATTCTTTGAATTTTTACATGAATTTTAATTGTGAGCTTTTTAGATCAAATAAGATTAAAGAAGACAACAACAACAACTATGTATAGAGTCAATCACTTAGCAAACGAGATAGCCTGTTTCGGAAATCGCTACATTTCCTCTTCAGTAGTCTTGAGTGATTTAGCTGTGACCAACCCACTGTTTAAGTCTTATATGATTTAATACCTGTTTGAATTAACTTCTATGAAGTACATTCTCTCATTGGCCATTTTTTATCATATGACGATTAAAGCAGTAAGTAATTTGGACCAAGCCTAAAACTCTTCCAGCGATTGTGTGTTTTAGGTTTAAGGCACGCGTTGTACAAATGGGCAAACTAATGCGACTGCGACTTAATGGAAATCTTTAATGCGGGTTCAGAATACAAATAGAACCGGGCCTCCACCAGTAGACCGGAGCTTGCTTGCACTTGCTAAGTCACTTCAAAATCATCACTACATCGCAAGCTCTTCTTATTTGGGAGAAGCGTAGCAATAATAACTGAATTAAATAATTCAATGACTTCAAATGAAGAGCAAAAATAATATTTGCTGCAAGTGTTAAAACTTCTGAAAACATAGCAAAAAATCATATTTTAAAAAAATTAATATTAGGGTCATTAAATGTTTGTAGTTTTTATATTTTCTATGGTTCAAAAAAATGTGCAGCATGTTTTATAACAAAAAAGATTAAGTTTTGCATAAAAGTCGATTCCACTCTCCCACAAAATATACTACACCGGCCCTTTTGAAATTTCGTACACTCTTTCTTAAGACAAATTTCGAGACTACACTGTCGTGTTTACGTTAAAATATGTTTAAATAAGAGAATGAACGATTTTTTTTTATTATAAATCAGTATTTTGACCTCTAAGTAAGATAAAAACAGGATTACCCGCAGAAATTTATCAAGTAATTAAATCTTTTTTGCTTCCACATGATCCAGTGATTAGTTATGAGGAATACCGCAATGAACTTTTTGTTGAGACGTCTGATAAGATTTAATAATTTTACAGAATATTTTTAAAATGTTATTTAATCATATTGTTATTATAGAAATATATATATTTTGACTGTGTCAAATTAACTATACTCATTAGAGTGGGGCGATTAGTATGAAAGGAAAATAGTGTTAATGGGTGCTTCGCGTTTCTGATTCTTGGGACTGTACTGAGCGAAAAAGTCCACTAGACCATACGTCTTCGGTGAAAATCGAGCTTCACTCGCGTTTCTGATTCTTGGGATTGTACTGAACAAAAAAGTCCACTAGACCATACATCTACGGAAAAAATCGAGCTCCCAGATTTTGACTTGCAGTTTTTTATCAGACTTTTGTCACGTTTTTTTTTGGATATTTTGGCCTATAACAGCCAAACCATTGAGATTTCTGTCTTAGTATTGGATCGAAAATCTCAATGGTCCAAAAAAAAAAAATCCAAAAAATATCCAAAAAAAAAAACGTAACAAAAGTCTGAGAAAAAACTGCAAGTCAAAATCTGGGAGCTCGATTTTTTTCCGTAGACGTATGGTCTAGTGGACTTTTTTGCTCAGTACAATCCCAAGAATCAGAAACGCGAAGCGCCCATTTTGATGTTCAAATCGCCCCACCCTAATACTCATCCCTTAATACAATTTACTCGTAAACCCGTGTGACGTTAAAACGCAGAAATTAAACATACCTAGGTTTTATTTTAAGCTATTGAATAGATTTTCAGCTGATCAAAATTGAAATGAAATTATTTTTTCCTTTTTGCAATATACGCGGTATTGCACGCGCAATGACGATATAATGATGTAATGTAATGTATACGATGTAATGTAATGTAATGTAATATATAATATCAAACCTATAATCAATAGTAATTTTATATATACAGGAGTAAGAATATTTCTTGATTTTCAGTTGAAAAATGCTTGAACAAAAATGTCTTATTACCAGTTTCCAATTTCTTATTAAATTTTTGTGTAAATTTTTAAAAATTACAAAATTTTCCAACCAACAGTTAAAAAATCTTTTTTCAACTGTAAGAAATCATTCCAGTATCACTTTGATATTGAATGCATCAATTCATAGTTTTAGCTGTGAAATTTTAAAAGATTATTCGTCAGTATAACAGTTTGATAGCTATTGGAAAAATACCTCACATATTTTTAGGCATATGCTAAAATTAAGAAGAGAAAAAGCAACATAACAACAATTATAAGCAAACTTTAACTAGCTATAACTTAAAAAATATAAATTTTTAAAAATTAAAAGTCCATTTTGCACATCTATAGGTCAAAACCTACCAAACCATACTAAATTTATTAAGATTGTATTTGTACTTAAAAAGCCTTACGCCGTACAAAATTTGCGTTTGCGTAATATATATAAAATGAATTAAATTTCTCATGTATAACTGTATCTTGCTCAAAGTCTCCCTTTCACTATCGGCATCTTGAAACTATTTAGATAATCTCTGAGCACTGTTTGTTTTGTTATTTCTCCCAAATTAGTCTATAACTTTAAGAAACAAGTTTTAGTTGCGTTTACATTATAATCGTTAATGACTTTTTTTAAATATCGTTAAATTTGGGAAAAACTCCAAAACTCACAACCATTTTGATGTTGTTTTTTTCAAATTTAAAAAACTTACTTAACTTATATTGTAGTACACTTTAATTTATACTAACGCTTAAAACCTTTAACGGCTAAACTAAAAACCATTTCCAAAGATATTGGAGCCCTTTGATTTAATGTTTCGTCCCTCTCGAATGTGCAATCAGACACGCTACAAGTACATTTTATTGGCTACAACAACCCCAATTGAAAGTAACGGTACACTTAAATAACAGTTATTGCTGCCACGAGGTCATTTGACGATGCGAAAAACAAACAAGCCAACACACAAACAAAAACACAAAATTACGACTAGCAACTCTGACGGGATGAACGTGCGGCTGGCATTGCATTTTTTAGCCACTGGAGGGAGCGCTGCACGAGCACAACACAAATACACAAAAACTGTAACACAAACAGAAAAACAGGAACACATCTCCAGTACAAATTGGTGGTAAGTATGGCATGAGGGATGTTAAGCAAGCTTGGAATGGGCGTGGCAGCAGTATGTAGTTCTAAGTGAAATTATTTCCGAATTGAGTCACGTCGGAACCGGATACTGCAAATTTAGGTGAGCTCATGAAATGTTTAACAAAGAAGTGGCCAGAACTGGATGGTAATCAGAGTACAGCCATGCTGGAGTGCAGGAGTTGATGTGGCGATTGTTGCCGCCGACATTTTACGGCGATAGGCGTAGTGAACACAAATTCGACTGCAGTTGCTGCTAATTAGTGGCTCTGATTTGTTTAACTTTTCAATTGAAATGCAGGCAGGCTGAGAATGAAGCACAGTGAAAATTTATTTGGTTGATTGGCGAAGCATAGTCCTTAAATAACAGAAAAGGTGTGCAAAAGAAGCGCAAGAGGAGTGACATCAATAAGTCTGTGTGATACTGTAAGCAATTTTAAAAGCCAAAAATACTGGGACCAAAAAAAAACGAACTTTTTTGTGTGGCTTAGTTAATCCATCTATCAGGCTTGATTTTAAATTTTTTAATTTTCTATTTTAGACAATTTTTTGGGTCTAGTCTGCCGGATCTATTGTTCTCTAATGAATTTTACGTTTTTATTCATAAAACGTACTGCTCATAAAAGATCTGTTATAAACCGTATTCTGTGTCTTGAACTATTATTTTAGCTTCTTATGAATCTTAGTTTTAGTAATCTTTTCAGATAAAAATATTTTGTTCTACAAAATTTGTAAGGTACAAAACCAGGAAATTATATTAAAAATTGTAAATTTTACAATAGGGCGTAACTATACTAGAAACAAATTCAGTTTGATAAGCGATAAGACTTGCAATTGGATAAAAAAAATTTGGGATAGTAATTTTTTTTAACCCATACATGCTCACTTCCGTGACCTTTTGTAAACGCAAGAAATCGATTTTTTTCAAATTTTGCTACATAGCATCTATTCTATTGAAGTGATGTCATTACAATGTATTAAAATATTGTAGATAATTTGGATACAAACATTTTAGTATACTGTCTTACTATCTGAGACATCTGATTTTAGAAATATATATTTTTAAAGGAAAAATCGGAGAGTTATAAAATTTAAAATTTTTTTAACTTTTTGATTTTTAATAAAAAAACTATTTAAGATACGATATTGAAATATTCTACACCAAATTTTATTAATGCATTATGCATTTTTTGGTACAAACACTTAACTCTTAGACTTTTTCTTAACCCATACCGAACCAACTGCTCCACTATACCCCACTTTTTGGGTATATACATTACTATCAATCAAAAAAATAATTACCTTTTCCGAGGTAAGTTTTATATCTTTCATTGAACTTGGTATTAAATGATGGAATCAATCACGTTAAGACTCGCTCGAAAAGTGTTTTGTGGCCGCTGTCATAGTTTTGGCGCATCTTTCTATGTCCTGCAAATGACACTGTAAGCTTTGAAGCTCAATATTGAATTTATATTCTTCTCCTGCAGAAAAATGATATTTCCCTCAAACAGAGGCTCGGTGATTTTATATTTCACCAGTCGTATAATGTTATCTTTTGTTTTCAAAATATCTTGAAAATTGGTGGTGCTTGTTGGCTGGGCGAAACTTAATGCCAATAAATAATGTCAACGTAGTCCGTGTACGAATAGTTCAGCATTGGAACCTTTGACTCACGGGCGAAGAGAACTGCAGCCACAGATATTGCATTGCGCGCACCTAAAATTCGGCGAAACGCCAACGAACGAATTGGTTCTCGAGAGTTGTCCTTATTTTTTTTTTAAAAGTTACGATTTACGGACCAGAGTTGTGTTCCTTAAAAAAATTTTGGTATTTAAATGTTCCGTTTGCGACTTTAAAGTTGAATATCTGATTAATATGGGAAATCTGTTTCAAAAAAATCCCAATAACTTCTTTAAGTGCGAAATGTAAGAAACCTGATAGTTCCCCTCGTTTTGATATAATATTTGCTCAAATTGTGCTATCAAACATTAAAATTAGACAAAAACTACCAGAGTTGTGATGTTTTACTTTTCGAAAAAAATATCATTTTGTTCCTTGTTGTATTAAAAAAAAATTGCAAAAATCCAAATTTGAAAAAATTTCATGGAAATATTATGGAAATGTTCTCTTAAACTATCTTCAAAACAGATACAAAAAGTTGTGCGATTACGTTAAATAACCTGGGGTGGAATCGGTTAAGGTGATAGTTGATTGTCGCTTTTTAATTATCATTTTTGATTATCAACTTTGCAAGCGATGCTCTGTGTAAAGCGATCACTTAATATTTTCAATACTTGGCAGCACTTACCATTCTCTCAAAAATTAAATGTCATTTCGGGCAGCTGTTAACTGTTATTGTTTTTATTAAGCGAACACTTTTAAAAAAATTAAACAAAAATAATAAACAATTTAATTCGACATATTTCTTAAATTTATTCTAAGAAGCCGAATTTTCCTATAATTTTTATTTTTCCATATCTCAAAAGTTTTTAGCACACTTTTTCACTTTAAAATAGGGGTATTCACGACTCATTGCACTTGCCTGTGCAGTTGAGGACTTAAGGACTTGTGCACTTTACAAAAATAAAATACACGTACGTCCAAAATCTGCACAAGTACTTTTCTACTATTGCTGTAAATTTGAGGACTCGAGCAGTTGTGCACTTGTGTGCATTGAAAAATTTTGACAGCTTTGAAATAGTGATGGTAGTATGTTCACGAAAACCTAACTTTACAACTGCACAATGAAGTCACCTCCATGAACATACAATCACCTCCATGGACATAATTCCAATAAAAGTGCTATAATCAAGAAATTAAAAGTGTTTGATCTGTCCCACACCCACAACTCAAATGCAATATCCAAATAAATAACTGGAAAAAATTAAATATTTATTTTTTGACTTGTTGAAAATATTAACGATAATAAATAATGACCCATATTTGTAGCACTCAGTGTTAATTAAACCACACTATACGGAATATCAGTGAAAAGAAGATCTCAATGTTTTTCCAATAAGATAAAACTCATGTGAATACCATGAAAAAGACATATTTTATAGGCGTTTAAAAACATCTTTCCGAAAATTAATATCGATTTTTATGGGTCTGAAAAGAGTTTTTAAAGAAAAATATTTCAACATTTTTTTGGTCAAAATATGTATGCCATCAAATTCTTTATTATTTTGCTAATCTTGGTTATGCATTCTGAAAAAAGTAACATGCTAATTTGTGTGCCAAAAAAGTCGTTCAGGAGAACCAAAATCGCTCCATGGGGATTTTTCCGATTAAAAAAAAAATATTAATTATGGATAAATAGTTTTTAAGAGTCCCTCTTACTTTTGAGTCAATTTCCGGCGAAATCTAAATTTCTCTCCGGCTTATAGTACAATACAATTTTTTAAAAAATTGAAATACAAACCATTTAATATAGTAAAGACCAATTAATGGGCTTTCAGTTATAGTGTTGTTTTTAAATTTTGAGTTTTGAGAGAGTCACATTATAGTTAACACAAGAATTTGCCCTTGTTTTGTGTCTTTTTATCAAAATTCGTAATTGAATAGTCAATTTTCGCAAACTATTATCAATAAAGGATTGTGTTTCCTTTGTTAGGTTGGTAAGATTGTTACTTTTGAATAACTGCATGAGGTGACAGCTGTACTGTTTATATTTGGGGTGTAAGAAAATGTTTTTTAAACTAATATATTTTAATTAAACTTTAAACTTAGTGAAATAGAACTTCTAAAGGATTAAAAGGATCAAAAAAACTAAAGCATCCAGATAAAGGCGAAAGTATACTCTACAACCAAATATATATTTAT
Organism: Dichetophora obliterata; assembly: GCA_963920525.1. Lineage (NCBI taxonomy): Eukaryota > Metazoa > Arthropoda > Insecta > Diptera > Sciomyzidae > Dichetophora > Dichetophora obliterata. The sequence goes on from OY986435.1 coordinate 91,422,454, forward strand.
ATACCCGCCCGTAGAACACTTTTTCATTTGAATGAAATAACTGAACAAAATTATTTAAATGACGCTATGCTTTAAAACGTTAATTGTATATAATTAGCAAGGTGTCAAAAACAGTTTTATAAAAAACGTATATTTTTTGGGTTTATAATAGATATGATCATAGCCAGCAACTTTTTTCTACAATTTTGTAAATATTTGCAATTAGGGGGCGTGGCCCGACCTTTATAGTTTTTTTTAATGTTAATTTTATTGCGGTTTAGAATTGATAAGATCTTAGCCAACAATTTTTGTTCTGACGTATTTCAAAAATTTTAAACAATGGCGCGTGGCCCTACCTTTATATAATTTTTTTTAATGTTAATTTTATTTCAGATTACGATAGATATAATTTTAGCCAATAACTTTTGTTCTCATATTTTTCAGAAACTCTTAACTGGGGGCGTGGCCTAACTTTTATATCAGAAAAAGTTTTCTGAAATATTTACATTTAATTATTTATTCAAATAAGTAAGCTTCCCTAAAGTATTATCGCATTTAAATTAAGATTTTGTAGTTTTAACCTAAGCTGACCTTCCTGAGTTATTTCTTTCTAAAGTTATGCAGGATTTCTTGAAAGCTTTTATTTCCAGTTCAGCCTATTTTTCCTCGAGGTCTATATAGTTTAACGCAGTTTTTTGACACATAAGGGAAGTATATAACAATTTTGAGTCGATTCTTTGTTTTTTTCCAACACACTCAATTTCTTGTTTTTCTAATCTCTTTACTCTCTCCTTAGAATTCCACTTCTTATTTTAATAATAAGAGCTTTTTAAAATTTAACTTTTTTATTTACCTCGGAAATTAGTCTCTCTGCTCTGCAAAATTGATTTGTCACTGAGGTAAGAAACTGAGCGATTGCATTGGCCTTTTACCTGCTGAAATCTTGTCTTGGATGAGCCATATCCTCATTCCTCTGCACCATCGCAAAAACACGTTCCAGATTTATATTGCTGCTGGAAGATTTGACATTATCTTATGGTATGCTAAGATATCTTTTATAGATAGCTGCAACGGTCAGTAGGATATCTTTGTACAATTCATTTATTTTTACAACATCAATCATTGATATTTTTTGCATGCAAAATGCAAATTTAAAATAAGCAAGTATATTTTCATAAATTGTGTTGGATTGTACACCTTCTTCAGCTAAAGTTGCAAATATTTTTTTTAACACATCTTTAAATTCCGAATGTTTTTCATTGTCAATAATTGCACTGCCCGTAACGATTTTAATCGGTTCAACATAAATAGAATTCAAAGCAACACATAATTTTAATTGATCGATGAATTCTTTGTCAATAGTGTTAAGTATGATCTCTGCATCCTTATACACACTCTGATATTGGTTGGCGAATTCAATCAAAAACATAAATCTGTGTCCTTGCCCATCATTCTACTATTAATTTTGTTACATTATTGGCTGCACGAACAAAACATTGTTTTAGACTTAAAGTTTCAACATCCTTTCCAGCTACCAGAAAACTTGAAGTGTTAATGATTTCTCGCCGATAATCATGCAGGCATTTATTGAAAGCTTTAGATGTCGCTGCGTTATCTGCCATACATGCATTTAACTGCAACAAGAACTTCAATTGAAGTGACTCCGATGGATTGATAAGATGATCCATTCCTTTTAGACTATCGAGCAGAACTTTTAGTTGATATTCAGTGCTTTTCGTTGGCACTTTTTTAATTGCAACAACAATTTCTTTTAATTTGCCTTCACATAAGGCAGTTAAAATAAACGCTTGCAATTTATGAATACCCATCGCTGTAAAATCTGTCATAATTTGTTGATTATGTATATTATTCGTTGTACTATAAAAGATGTTACTTTATCTTATTGTACTAATCAAGTGTCAAATAAATAAATACAAATAACTACAAAAAAAAAAATGAAGCGTAAAATCTGTCCCATGATCAAGTAAATAATTTAGTTGAGACGCTGTAGTTAATTTCATAAAATACAAAAATTTTTCTTTACACCTGTAAACAGTACTCTTTGCTATTCTTAATTTCAACAAATTCAAAATTTTTACTATTTTGTTGTAAGGAACAAATCAGGAATTTTTGTTTTCAGATTTAAAAATAAATCTAATTTTCTGGTAACCAACCGTCTGCCACCCGAGCCCTCAACATCTTTCAAAAATGAAATAATAGCAGATGGATCATAATTTGAACTTTTACTGCTCTCTGTTCGAAAATTTGAAAAGAGTTCAAGAACGTCAGAGTTCTTTAAATTATTTTTCCATCGGAATATTCCGTTATTGTCTTGAAAAAGACATTTAAAAAAGATTTTCCAATCATAAACCATTTTGAAATATTTATGCGCGTGTAATATAAGTATACATACACAAAACATTATGTGACTACGTTGCGCATTTCAACTACAATATTTTTTTTGTATTGATCGTGAAAAATGGATGGGTGATCGAGTTTTTGGGTGTTGATGAATGCTTCATGAATGTGTTAATTGAATGTGCTGGATGTGCTGCTTTCTGCGAATGTTTTCTTGTATTTTATTCTTTGATTAGATTAGCTTATTTTCGAATGAATTTTAATTATAAATTGAGGAAGTTATTGTATGAGAATTTATCACATGCCCGTCGATTATTAAAAAAAATTTTCGTTGGATAATTTCAAAATAATCACGGTAAATGACAAAAATTAAAAAAAATTTAAATTAATTTTTAATTTAAATGGCTATAACTTTTTTTCACTAACTCTGTTCTAGAAAAATATTATAAAATGTTTCTCAGTAAATGTTATTAACTTTTAAAAACCGCTAAAAATTTTTAACAAGCACAAGCCGTTCCGGAGTAGTAACCTTTTAACTTAAGGGGTCTTTAGGGTAAAAGAGTGACAAAAGATATCCTTCTAATAAATTCATGATATCGAGGCAGCTTCTTAAAGTTGATCCTTCAATGAATTTACAGCATACTTAGTTTTTAATTCGAAGCAGTTTTAAGGGTGTACACCAGGCCCTGAATATGCCCAAAAACACCATATTTTTTGTATGGAGGATTTTCTTTTTGTTCATCTTTTTTAAGTTATTTGTCTTATTTTCCATATCGACGCTGTTTGGAATAGCTGCTTAGAATGTCTTTTCAAAATGGTTAAGAACTCTAAAATCGACTTAGTTTTAGAGGTGTGCACGCAAATTGGAAATTTGAGGTTTTCACATTTTTGCTGTTTTTGAGCTATATATACCTGATATCTGATCTGAACGATCGGAAAAATTTTTATATAAAAATATATCTAATATATTTTATAAAGACTCATTACTTACATCGAATTCCATCAATAAAGCTTGTCTGAAGAAAAGACTTTAGCAGAAAAAGACTACTGAATGAGAGTGATTTCTTCCAAGGTACACCATATACAACCCCATATCCCCAAAACTATTAAATCAAAAATAAAAAAAGATCACTTATTGTCTCTACAGCATTGGTTTTCCATAAAATTATCAACTTAAAGTTATATGCTTATCTCGAAAATTCTGAAAAAATTACACTTTGCTACAAATAATTAACCGTATTCCAACACTTAGAAAAAATTCATAATTCTACGTTGATGTGTAGATTTCTACATCAATATACTTTGCATTGATTTTGTTTTAAATATAAATACTCTTTTAAATGAATAAATATAGTTTTATTAAATGTTTAAGCACATGAAATATATATAATAAAACTACATGTATTTGCATTGCAATCCGTGCATACATTTCGGTCTTGATATGCTCTACAAATAGTATTGGGGGTTGGAATTAGTTTTAAAGGTTTTCTAAGAGATGGCGTAACTATCAATAGATCGCATCGGGCACACCTGTGACTATATTCATTTCAAAGCACATTATCTAAGCTTCATTTTTTAGTATGTGCCATTCCATTGAAGTGTAAACAACATATATTTTTTTCTCTGTGAACATGTCGACTTTCGTTCCAACAAAACGCAATTTGCGGGAAGGTTTACTTTTGTGCTTCCATTTGAAGAAAAAAGCGGTTGAAGCACAACGCACGCTTACTGAGGCTTACGGGGACTATGCTCCATCGTTTCTACTTGTGAGTACTGGTTCCGTCGGTTTAAAAGTGGTGATTTTGATACGGAAGACAAAGAGCGTCCGGGCCAGCCGAAAAAGTTTGAAGATGAGGAATTGGAGGCTTTGCTCGATGAAGACCCGTGTCAAACCCTTCAAGAATTGTCAGAATCATTGGGAGTCGACTTATCAACGGTCGGCAAACGCTTGAAGGCCATGGGAATGATTCAAAAGCAAGGAAATTGGGTGCCGTACCAGTTGAAGCCGAGAGACGTTGAACGGCGAATTTGCATGTGCGAACAACTGCTTCAACGGCATAAAAGGAAGAGTTTTTTGCATCGTATTGTCACTGGCGATGAAAAGTGGATCCATTACGATAATCCTAAGCGAAAAAAATAGTGGGGACCACCCGGCCATGCATCAACATCGAGGGCCAAGCCGAATATTCATGGCGCCAAGCTTATGCTGTGTATTTGGTGGGATCAGAAGGGTGTCGTGTACTATGAGCTGCTAAAACCTAACGAAACCATCACTGGGGAACGCTACCAACAACAATTGATGCAATTGAGCCGAGCATTAAAGGTTAAACGGCCGGAATATGCCAAAAGACACTACAAAGTGGTTTTTCAACATGACAACGCACGGCCACATGTTGCAAGAACCGTCAAGGAAACGTTGGAGGCGCTGAATTGGGATGTGCTACCCCACCCGCCTTATAGCCCAGACATAGCCCCTTCCGACTACCACCTATTCAGATCGATGACGCATGGCTTGGCTGAGCAGCGCTTCACTTCTTACGAGGATACCAAAAAATGGGTCGATTCGTGGATTGCCTCAAAAGACGAATCGTTCTTCCGGCGCGGAATCCATATGCTGCCAGAAAGATGGAAAAATATTGTAACTAACGATGGACAATACTTTGAATAATATACATTGTACCGTTGTTTCTAAATAAATGCTCAAAAACCGAAAAAAAACCTTTAAAATTAATTCCAACCCCCAATATTTTGGCAGAGACAGCAGTCATGTATTGCCGTTATATATTGTAATCAATGTAATTGCCATAAAGGCATGTATTGCCGAAATGAACAACGGCCATGGAAGCCGTTCATCTACTGTTACACATTCCATAGGATTGAAGTACATTGGTAATAGTTCAGTACTGCGGTCACGTTGAATTGGGGCGAATTTATCTGTAGATCGGTTCAGCCGACGATTTTCAAGCATTACCAAAACGAATAATTTTCGTTGGTTTTTTAAACTTTTGTTTTTACATATTTGCTCTTAAAATGGGAGAGCCGAAATTTCCTTCAAATAACTCTGAAATTGTGTGATTTTTTGACCTTATTGCACAATTAAAATTTTAATTCTATTTCAAATAACGTTACTCTTACACTTCTATGTAAACGCCATTGAATAGTAAAACTGCAAAATATGTACTATATGTAGCACGGGCGTAGCCAGGATTTTACTCAAGGGGGCCATTTTTTTTTCATGTATCTGATAAATAAAATAAATTTTTTTTAATATTGGCTTTATTGAGAAAAATATAAAGTTAAATTGGAAACGAAATTGAATTAAACACGATTTAACAAAAGCGGAAACCAAAGTATTCATCCGTGCGAATCTTCAGAAAAGAATTTAAAAAATCATCCCTCAGCTTCTCTTTTTTCTATTGCATCAAATTTCTTTGCAGGCTTTATAGGAATAAAAACGCCGTTTTAAGTATGGTTTTAAAAATTCGAGAAAAACAGCGACACCTTCCAATATTCAAAAGCTGGATGGATTGTAAGTTGATTTTAATTTTTGCGTGAAGCAGTATTTACTAAACTGGATGATTGGAGGATTTGTCTTTTTCACCAACTGGCAAGTCGTGAAATTCACAAAATACAATAACCGAAATAATCGAAGAAAAAACCTTTCGATTTTGTTCCAGTAATTTCTCGTAACCAGACTGCATCATGACATCAACAAGCAGGTCGGTAATTTATGTGTTAGCTGCTTCTGCTGATCCTGCACATTTTTATATTTTGTGAAAGGCTTTATAAAGAGTAATCCTAAAATGGCTTGAACGTTTTAAGGTGGAAAGAAGGAACAGTACAAACAAAGTGCACCTTTTAATTTGTTTGAGAATATTAACCACGGCGTATAGGTTTGTAGAAAATTGTGACAAAATTTCAGTTTGGTTCCAATCCGTTTGCAATTGCAATTTATGAGATAAACTCATAAGGCCACACCAGCCAACCAACTTGCCCAAGTCATGTTCACAGAAAATGTCACTATTACATGTGCTAGAAGAAGCAGACGTAGATAGATTCTTTTGCAAATAAAAGCTCGCAAGCAACTCATCATCCTCTTCCATACTGCTCTCATTGTCACTCAATTTTATTTTCTTGACTATTAAGAACATTGGTTAAAAAAAAACGTAGACCTTATAATTTCCAGTAACTTAATATAAACTTACCACCAAAAAACTTTCTTATATTTCCATTTATAAAAAAAAATATCAATTAAAAAAAGCACAAATAAATCCAATCAGAAATTTAGTTTTGAACAGCTGATTTGGTTTCGTTCGTTATGACAACAAACGTAAGTGTTGGTGAAAAATTGACTAACGAATTGTGCAGCTTAGATATCAATATGCATATATGTCAGAGTTACCAATCAATTTCAATTAAAGCTTTACATGAACGTTTTTTACCAAATAATAAATGTGTCGGACCCATGTTTGTAATAAAAAATAAATTAAGTTTTTATAAATATTAAAAACTTCAATGCTCTTATACTTATATGAAAAACTGTTTTGAATTTCTAACATTAACACTAAAAATTATTTTTCTTAAGTTAAGGGGGATCGTGTCCCTTTCCCCTTCGCTACACCCTTGATATGAAGCAACTTTTCTTTACTTCTTTGTGCTTTAAGCGCCCAAAATCATTAGTACTATTCAATATGCGGCGAAAAAAAAACAATAAGAAGGCTTTATGCTAGTCACTCGAGATGACTTTAAGTATTTCCAAGTCCCAATCTCAGCACATTTTAAAACCGATAACAATCCGCAGATTGTTAATGTTGATTTAGGAACCAAACAGTTTTATTTTTGGTGCCTGCTACAGGTTCAATATTTATTGCGATATTTGGATAGCAATTCGAGATCTAGATTTAAAAATATTTAAATATTTGACGATATATACAGAGAGAAAAACCTATGGACTCACTAAATAAATGTATGTACTCATGACATAAATTTCTGCATACATAAATTTGGTTGTACTAAGTACATGTTGAAATCTGTATTATCTACATAAAGCTTTTAAGCATTGCTGCATATAGTCAATAAAGAATTTGATGTACTTATCACATAATTATGTGTCGTGAATGCTCTCATCATAAAATTATTTGCAATATTGCAAACTGTATTGAGTACAGTTTCAATGTATGCAGTATATTGATTATTGACCGATTACATAAAATACTAAATATCTGTATGTAATGAGTACACAGATTACTGACCCATTACATAAGACTATAAATAATTGTATGTCATGAATACAGTTTTGATGTACTTAGTATAAAGATTATTGTCACATTACATAAAATAATAAATAATGGAATGTCAAATTTTGACTTTTGGGCAGCAATTTTATTTTGTACAAGTAGTAACAAGCTACCATCGTGTAGCTCGGAGATTGTTATTATATCTTTGCTTGTGAGATTTTAAGATTTTAAGACAGCAAAGCAGATTTTAAGGTAAGCAGAGCGAATAAAGTTGTGGCTAGCTCGGTCGAAATGTCAAAAGAGATGAAAAGGAATTAATATAATCAATACATAGAACAAAGGAAAAAACAGTTGACAGTTCAAGCAAAGGCGGAAATAGAGCGCATTTCTCTCAAGTGCCGCAACCTTATAAATTAACCTTGGTTATTTCATATAATACTCAGCACGAGTATTAGTCAGTGACAGGATTTCTTTTATAGTGGCTCTTTTTTTATTACTTTTGAATTCAAGCGCGTCGGAAGCTAATTTCATCTGGGGGGGGCAGTACAAATGGTGGTGCAAAAAAAAGTTCACCAAAATTTCTTCAAAGAAACATGAATGTGAATAAACAAATTTTTTATTTTAGTTTAAAATACAAAAAATATAAAAATATATAAAAAATATTAAAATTTCATTATTTTTAAAAGTTCTTCCAATTTCAATATTAGAGATATGGTTGCTTTTATAAAGCAAGACAAGGTATATCTTAACAAGGTTTAAATGCAATAAGGTACAAAAAGTTATATCAATTTAAATTATTCCAAAATTTTTCTTTCTGTCCTTGCGAGAAACAAACTCTTTCACCACCTTCATAGAATTCAATTCTTCGGTTTTATTTTTGTGAATGTGTATAAGTGCCGCATGAGTGAGTCGTTTCTGTGTCATAGTTGCTCGAAGATACGTTTTAAGTCGTCTTAGTGCACTAAAAGAACGCTCAGATGAAGCTGCTGATGCAGGCACAGTCAAAAGCAAAGCAATAAGTTTTTCAACTTCATTTAATAGTTTTTTACAGTAACCGAATTTTTCGCAAATTGGGATACAATGCCACTACAATTTCAAGGTGTTTGGCCAGGAAATTGCTTCAGCAATTTCATCTGCAAAAAAGTCATCTGCATAAAGATCAAATTTTGTTTTTAGATTTTGTTCAGAAGGCACTTTTCCGTTGAAGGCTTCAATTACAATATTTTCCAACGATTCCAGAGTGTCAAGATCTGTTTAAATGTACAGAAAGCCACTATGTTTTTAACGTTGACCCCTGCCGCGAAGGCTTAATTCAACGGCGCTCCAATGCTTGGGACAAATATGAAGCGTCGGTCAACGCCCCTTCGGAATTCAAGAAGGACCACTTTTGAAAGGTTCCTCTAATCACATGCCACAGAACCCCAGCACTGATGTCAAAAAGACACTATACATGACCGTGACTCATTCAGCCACTCGAATTAAAACATGACTTGGTTATTTTAATAACCATGGGTTATCTCAGTATACTATACCAATAATACAACCCATTATTTGATCCGCACAAAATCATCCCATTCATATCAAAGGTCATCACTCTCTGACATGAAAAATTAAGGCGGCAAATAGGCCTGTCACTCATGCAATCAGGTTCCTCAATCTCCATGGTCACAACTCAGACTATTTAGGTTTCCCCGTTGCCTGTACTCAAATTCCAAAGGTAACAGTATATTGATCCGGTAGTTGCTTACCTTCCTAACATTTACTGTTTGAAATTGGCGAGATTCAATCTACCATCATTCTCTTAGTAATTTAAGGAAATCACCAAACCGAGTTCAACTTAAGTGTAACTCACACCGGCCTTTCTGGCCTAACCACCACAGTCAGAGCGCATTAAAACCCCACGTGGGCCTAACCCATACGACAGTCAATACCTGGGCAAAAGGCTCCAAAAGTTCTTAGAACATTTATATCTGACTGTGACACCTTCAGCCACTCGAATTGTACTTGGCTAGGTTAAAAAATAACCATAGGTTTCTCAGTAAAACCGGGTAAACCTCAATTCTACTTATGCAACGTCGTTATCCTAAATTAAGACTTAATAAAAAGCCTTAACAGAAAACTAAGAAGCATGAGCCGTTGTATACAAATTTGCTTATACAACGGTCCGAAGGTTAAATGTTTCCTGCATAATAACCTTTATTCTAAGATAGGTCTGCAGAACAACGATAGATCAGGTCTCCTCATCATTGATGGATGACTGTCCCCGCTCTTCAAGTTATGTTGGATTGATCGTCCATCGAAAGCATATTACAACAACGGTGTTATGATAACTTAATATCAAACAATGCTTTCTACAAGAATTTGGCAGCAACATCCAAGGCTCTAGGTAAACCTTTTTCTTTTACAGTTATCAGACGAACATTCAGGAGCCGTGCCTCCAGAAAGAACTCATTATGAGATCAGTTCATGGGCCGTGCCCCATGAACTGCCCATCCAATAACAAACCCTCACCCTTCCATTCCTGGCTTGGGACAGGCAGATTCCCCGAAGGTCCTCTGGCGGGTTTGTTTAAATGTACAATAAGATTTACAAAGTGCCAGTTTACACTAGCTTCACTCAACCGACTCACTGTATGTTAAATCAAAGTGAGTCGGTTGAGTGAAGCTGGTGTAAACTTGCAAAAATAAAAAAAAAGTAAAATATCAACCTGTTTGATCGAATCTAGCCGTTATCTCATTTGAGAGAAGATCTAAAATTTCGAAATAATCTTTTCGTAGCCGATCATATAATGGCAACTGTACTGAAGGAACCGGATTTGATGTTTCTTCAAAGTGTCGAGGTGGATTTTCATCAGCTAATTCACAGTAGGGGCTTTCGCATGGTCCAAAACATTGGACCAACAGGGCAGATTGTACAACATGTAGTACCATGCGTAGGCTAAAACGATAGTCGAAATTTTTGGTTTTTTTCTGCCGATTGTACAATATTGTACAACTTTGTAAAATTACTGCTCAATTGTTAGGGCATCTAAAAGTTGCTTGCAATTAGAGCTTGCAATTAATGATGTTGCTTTACAAGTTGGATCGTTCGAACGCTCAATCAAATAGTCCCATTAGTTTTCCATCTAACTTATCGTACAACATGTCGTCCAATATTTAAAGCCCCTAAGAACATGTCAAATTTTTTCTTACCAGAGTTGCAAAATTAACAAGCATTAAGCTACATACTTAAGGGTGCTTTTAAACTGAATTGGTGGGTTTGCAGTAGAAACTCTACATTTTGTTCTATCTTTTTGCAAACACAGAGAAAGAAAATGGTTATTCGCAAGCATGCTTATGAAGAAAAGAGAAAGAAGAGGAAAATATATAATACAAAAATATTATCGTTGTAAAAAAAAACTGATATTTTGAATAACTTTTGAAGTTTTCCTTTTAAATTGTTTATCTAGCAAAAAAAGTGGGGGGCAACTGCCCCCTTTTCCCCCGCTTCCGACGCCAATGTTTGAATTTCATAATTATAAGAACTTTTTTTGTATCAACAATTTTTTTAACACTATTTTTATCGTTAATTTTATTTTTAGCAAATGTATAAATTGCAGAAAATTTTTCGTTTGATCTTGCTGCTTAGCAACTGCTGTAACTTTTTCAGTCTATATTTATTTTGTTGTGGAGGATTTTCATGGCCAGATTAACCAAATTTGCCGCTATGGGCTAGACTAAAATGCCGCCCCTAAAAAAAATTAGTAATAATAATAATAAAAATAATGACACAGCCCCACCAACAAAAGAAGGTACATTAGACCGTCCCACTTTTTCAACGTTTTTCGAAAAGTTCCCGGGAATCGTTGGTTTCTGATTCTACTCTTAAAAACATGAATTTTGGTGTATAAAACTTTAATTAACTAACGTTAAATGGTCGCGCAAAGTGCTTAAAGCGTTTTTGGCTACAAATTCAATATTTCGAAAAACAAGAAATTTCTTTTTCGGTATTTTGCATATTACTAAGAAAGTAGTGAAACAATTGTCATCAATTTACGTTTGTTTGAAAGCTTATACAATTTTCCATCTTTTACTTTAAGAAACATTGCATTTTGTTTGGTACATTCTTTAAAAAAACACTGCAAAGATAAATTTTGATGAAAATTAATACGAAAATTTGATGACTTCAACTCACATTACACCGAGTTACAAGAATGTAATGAGGAAGAACTTTTTTATTTTATAAATTTTGTATTTTGAAAAATTTCCAACCAAAAATTGTAGTGTATATTTCGAAGATTAAGAATACGGTATTTTTTCCAAAAAGTCACACAACTGCACTGTGAATTTTTCCGAATATATTTCATTTTATTTTTATTAAACGTAACTACATAAGAAGGTATGTAAATAGTCATAGGAAACAAATTTTACGATATTATTTTAAATTGCAAGGTATTGTACGGTTTCTGTTGTTTGTATGATTTTTTTTTTAATATTTGACTACTTGAATTACACCATTTTTCTCTTCTGGATACATTGTCAATTATTATTATTATTTACCATATTTAGAAGCCCTACGTCTCGTTCTGCTGAGTTTTTTGTCATATCCAAAAAAATTTTATTCGTACTCCACAGTTGCATTTCAGTAAATTCCTTGCAATATTATATTTTGAGAAACTGTATAGTAAAGCAGAGCCAGCGAAGAGCAAGTATGGAAAAGCAAAATTTTTTAGAATCTAGAAATTAGTCAAAGAGTTGAATATTTGCATTCATTCCAATACCAAAGGAAAACTCATAGCAACAAAGCTTTATAACAACAACAAATAACAGTAGAATGCAATGCAATGCATAGCAATGCAGAGAACACAATCTCTTGGCTGTACACAATCCAGTTATCAATTGGTCTTGCATCATAGCATTTGCAAAATGGTAATGTATATTTTTACTCTACACTAACAAAATAAACAGGCACACAATACTAAATTTACATTGCAATACTAAATTGGAAACTGACAGCTAATTATGAAAAAAAAATATATACGGAAAAAACCTGATATGGAAGATAACCAAATAAAAAACGAATTAACTATGTCTTAAAGCTTCTTTTCGATTGAGTTGAGCAAAATTTTCAATAGAAAGTAGTTTTACTTTTCATCAATAAACTGTGAATTTCATGTTTTGTTGCGATTATAGCAAAGTAAACCAAAAAGACCGTTCACAATTATTAAAAAATTATTAAAATTTTTGAAAATGAACAAATTTCAAAAATACACGAGATTGTGAATGAGCTCTACTACAAAACAAAAGCATTAAAGTCCGTGTTTTTTAGATTCTTATTGTTCCAAAGAGTGATCAATAGCAGATTAAAATCAAAATATCGTAAAAAAGCTATACAGCATTTTCTTTATTGCCAATCTTTGGAAGGATGCAGGAAAAGACTTTTTACACAAAATGGATTACCACTTATGTCTGCAAATATTTCTTTTGTAACGGTTCATATATTTCAGGAAAGCATCGGACTTAGTGCAAAAAAAATATAATAGCAATTTAAATAATTGCACATTTCAAAAACAGAGTTAAATATTTTGCAACTAAAGTTTATATTATATATATAACTTTTACATACCTACTTATTAGGGATGTCAATCCCGGGATCCCGGATGATTTAAGCCCCTTTAAATCCCGGGATTGTCTTTGCTGGATCCCGGGATTTTTAAATAAAAAATTTATATCACAAATATTCGTGTAAATGCAAATATTTCATTTTAAGTTGATATGAATATAGAATTAGAAAAAACTTTTATTGAGTCTGAAAAAGATTGTAAGGACAATGAGTGTGGATCACTGGAGCAAAGACTTTACAAAGTTTTAGAAAAATTTTCAAAATCGGGAAGTCTGCTATGTATTTCAAAATTGTCAGATATTTTGACTTAGGAAATAATTTTTTTTATGGTGAAGGCAATCGTGATCGAAACTTACAAATTGCTTACGACTATTAAACAACTATTTCTCCAACTAGCATAGAATCAGAACGGTGTTTCCCATCAACGGGTTATATTTGTTATAATATTCAAACAAAACTATCCAATAAAAAATAAAACGCGTTGATCTGCTTAATGTATTACTTTAATAATAATTAAAACATTAAACAAAAATCTAATTTGAAAAGTCTTTTCCAACCTTAATTTGTCTTAAATACAAAAAAACATGAAAACGGTGTACAAAAAAAAAGTGTAACATTTATATAGCAATACCTTAAACTGTTCTGTCTATTTTTTATATTTTTTGTTCTTAAACCCTTTAATAGCTTGGCTAAACTAAGAAAAAATAATTTTTTTGAGGCAATATTCCTATCATTTAGGTCCCTAAAAGATGAAAAAACATGCCTTACATTTTAACCTTGCTGAATTTGCTGAATCGAAACAATTGATTCAACTAGAGAAGGAACCCACTTTTTTCCTCAAAGTGATATCCTTAACCTTTTCCTGAATTCGCATCATGAAAAATATAATGTGAGTGACAACGCACCTCTTGGTAACTCGGACCATTGTACCATCTCCGCTGTCTTTCCATATTCTAACCTCTGCACCTCTACGTCTAAAGACCCGAAGCGGACTGCATGGTCTTATGGAAAGGCAAATCGGACTGCGTTAAATAATTTGTATCGCAAATTGAATTGGAAATTATGTTTCGCTGATAAAAATATGAATGCCGCGGCTGTCATGATACAAGAAATTATTTTATTGGGTATGCGGTCTTTCATTCCCAATAGGATGAGAAGCATTAAACCAAAAGATCACTCATGGTTTATTTAGACTTGCAGGATTGCAGTCAGGTTCAAAGAAGAAGCCTTTCAGAATTGGCGTTCTCACAAGAATACTAATACAAAAAGACTTCGCATTGAGGCAAGGATCACTGTAATGCAATTTTAAAAAGCGAATAGTTTCTGCACGATTCTCGTATTTGAGAACATGTTCTTCTCTGCCCCAAAGGGAGCAAAAATTTTTGGTCATTTGTTAAAAGAGTAAAGAATCAGATATCATTATCGATTCCAACTCTTTTAAAAGATGACCAAATCTTCACAGATTCGTATGATAAAGCGAACCTATTGACTAGATTGTTTGCACAAAATTCCACTCTCTTGGATAGCAATCAGCCACTGCCCTTTATTGGGGGCGGATCTTCTGCAATGGAGATCTAGTTTCGAACTAGAGCAGTTAAAAGAGTCCTTACAAATCTCAACGTAAACAAAGCCTCTCGTCCTGATGACATACCGCCAATTGCGCTTAAAATGTGTGCTTCTTCGCTGGCTCGGCCTTTGCGCAACCTTTTCAACATCTCCTACAAAACAGGAGTATTTCCTTCTTGTTGGAAGGTGGCAAATGTCCAGCCGGTACCTAAAAAGGGCGATGCCACGAACCCTGCAAACTACCGACCCATTGCGATTTGCTCTACACTTTCCAAAGTTATGGAGAGCGTATTAAACTTCAACGTTAGGAACTATCTGGAGCACAACCAACTGCTCAGTGACCGTCAATATGGTTTCCGTGGGGCTCTCTCTGCTCGTGATCTGATGGCGTTCTTACAGGCGAATTTACACTATTCACTATCATCGTTCACTTTGGATCATCTGATTTGTAAAATGTAAATTGAGTTTCATCCTTAAAATTAAGATGATTTTCATCCACATTGAACATTGAAAGAAGTAGAAGGTCTTCCTACTTTTGATGAACGTGAAAGCAAACCGAACAGATGTCTCATTCGTACTAAAACACAATTGAAAGGTGTTCAAGCAGAAAGTTTATATTTTTTTTATTTAATTGCTGAATAGCTTTTATTTATTTATTTTTTTTTAAACGTCAATAAAATTAATCAGCCAACAAATATATTTTGACATTTAACACCTAATCATCCATCAAATTTCAAATTTACACTTTGAATAATGTAAATTAAAAATTGATTCACTGTCATCGTTCAGCGTTCACTATCATAGTTTTGAGTGAAGTGTGTAAATTCGAATTAACCGAAAAATGGAATCAATGCTTTCATTTTTTCGGCGAGAGTAGGGTTGATGCTCTAGATATTTCAAAAGCGTTTGATCGAGTGTGGCATAAAGCGCTCGTGTCGAAACTAGTTGCATATGGTTTTGGTGTGAGCTTTGCTCGGTGGATTACGATTTTCCTCAAGGACAGATCGATTCGTGTCGTAGTTGACGGTATTTCATCCGAGGAGCACGCCATCAACGCAAGAGTACCGCAGGGTTCAGTTCTATCGCCAACCTTGTTTTTGGTTTTTATCAACGAACTTCTGTCGTTGACACATAACTCAATACATTCGTTTGAGGACGACAGCAGCATTTTTCATTTATATTCATTAAAAAAATGCCCAAGCTATTTGGAGATTGAGAGAAAAAGTCAAAATATAAATGACACACTCTTTAATGATCTACAAAAAATCTCCGAGTGGGGTCTTGCTAATAGAGTAGAGTTCAATGCAAGTTAACCCAAAAGCGGCTGGATTGTCCCTTAGCTCCTCTTAATATGAATGGTGTGGATCTTGTGGAATCAGCCACTCTTGACGTTCTGGGCATATCGATCTAGTCTGATCTTCGTTGCAATGATCATATTTTCGATGTGTCGAAAGAAACGGGCAAGTGCCTAGGTTTTTTTAAAACGGTGCAAAAATATTCCACTTCAGCTGATCTTCGCATGATTTACACCTCATATATAAGGCCAAAAATGGAGTACAATTCGCACATTTGGGCAGGGGCTTCAAAATCTTTTTTGGAGCTTCTGGATCGAATTCAAGGTCGTGCGATAAATTTGATAGGGGATGAAAGTATTTCATTCTCTCTTAACTCTCTTGGGCATCGACGTAATGTTGGTTGCCTAACTAAGCCTTCTGTATAGGTATTACCATGGGAAGTGTTCAAGGGGGATACATGGCCTGACGCCAAAAGCTCGTGTTTTTCCCAGGTCTACTCGGGCATCTGTCCAAGCCCACCCCTTTACCATTACATCGATACCCAATAGAACCTCGCATTACCACGATAATTCGTTCTTTAGTCGCACGGTTAAGTTGTGGAATAGTCTTCCTGCGAGCGTGTTTTCCGGCAGTTTTGAGCTATGCAAATTCAAAACAAATCTTCACCGACACTACTCCATCTATCCACCCTCCAACTAACTATTACCCATCTTCTGAATCAACACAATGCTTATACATTTATAGGGTGCATCCCCTGAGAGTTGGTTCAATCTAAAAAAAACAAAGCCTATACTACTTACATTTTACAAGCTTGTACAAAGACAAAATTGTTTTGCTCCTGCTCTGCACAGTATTTTTTTTAATCCCTTAATGTTTCTCAACCCTTTAGATTTTTGTTTTTTAAACCCTATTAATATTATTATCATTGAAGCCATAAAAAGATAAAAAACATAAATTTAATTTTTATCCGGTTGAGTTTGTCTTATGAAACAGACAAAACAAAAATAGATTTTGGTTTTTTTCGGCACAAAATCGAAAATCCAGCTGAATTTATTGTCAAATATCTCTCTAAATTTATTTTTATCAGGTTGGTTCATTTTTTTTTCATAGAGCCAAACGATTTGATTTAAAAAAGCTTTGCATAATAAATACATATAAAAAATACTTTCTCTCGTGTCCAATATATTAGGCAAATCCACTGAAAAGGTTAAATTAATACAATGTGCTAGTCATTTATATTATTTAAGTTTTTTGTGTTTATTAAAAATAAGGGTATTCACAATTGTATGGTATAGTAGTATTGTTGTTTTTCTTTTGCCATAGTTGAAAATCTCATTTATGAGCACCCTTTTAAATATTATTTGTGGTTGGGAATCTCCCACTATAGCTTTGTGTTTGTAAGCAAATAAATTAACTATCCAAATTGATACATTTTATTAATTTATGGCATAAAAAAGTTTAACTTGCATTTTGAACTTCTTCCATTTTTGCAATAAGAAAATAACTGGCAACCGATCAGTTGTTTATGGAACTTTAAAAACCACGTTCGTTAAACATATCATTGGGCTTCTTAAAATAACCACACTTTTGGTTTTAAGAGATCTCATGTAAAACAAGAAAAAATATAAAAACCGCTCAGTAAAGTGTGGTAAAACACCACGTGGTTTCTTAACTACACTGAAAACAACGCAGTTGTGAATATCCTTACTGTGTTTTGTTTTGTTTTTGTTACTTTATACTTAAATTAATTTACATTTTTTAGTTTCAAGTAATAAATAACAAAAAATTGTATTCAAAAAGTTTTAAATTATTAACTTCTTAAAATTTTCAATGCCGAACTAATCCCGGGATCCCGGGATTGAGATTTTCAATCCCGATAATCCCGGGATTGAAAAAGCTTTCGGGATTGGAGTCCCTACTACTTATGTAGCTACGTTTAATAAAAATAAAAAAGAATATTCTTCGAAAAAATTCACCGTGCAGTTTTGTTGCTTTTTGGAAAAAATACCGTATTCCAAATCTTCGAATTATTCATTAAAATTTTTGCTGTAAGATTCCTCAAAACAATAAGTTTACATAATATAAAAATTCTTACTCATGCTCTTGTAACACTGGGTAATGTGAGTGGAAGTTATCAAATTTTCGTAATAACTTTCTTCAAAATTTCACTTTGTAGAGTTTTTAAAAAATAAGATTTACCAACCAAAAAATTGATAAAATTTTTTTATTACTTTCTTAGTTATATGCAAGATGCTCAAGAAGAAATTTCTTGTTTCTTCGAAATAATGAATTTTTAGCCAAAACCCCTTTGCGCGACTATTTACCTTTAATTAATTATAAAATATTATATACCAAAATTCATGTTTTTAAGAGTATAATCAGAAATCAACGTGTCCCGGGAACTTTTCGAAAAAGTCAAAAAAAGTGGGACGCTCTAAGGTACATACTGTGACAATATTTTTAAAAATGTTATCGGCTAACAATCCAACCTAAATTGGTGCGCATTGCATTGCGTTTAAACGCGCCACACAAATGTTCTATGAGCGCTACCGAAAGTGAACGCTGCGTGAACTTCGACAATCATTGTTTTTGTTCATGTTTTTTTTTCGTTCTCTTTGTTGCAGCCAACTATGAGTTGGTTTGAAAAATATAAATCTTTAATAACACTAGGTAAATTTAAAACTTTTGAAAAGACACAAAAAACGCCGAGACACGTCAACTAAATTTTCGGTCGTAAAATTTGGTGGCATACTCAGTCTTACCAAATCAGGTCAAAATATCTAGATATAAAGATTTTTGATATTTTTTTAACAAATTTGAGTGTTGAACGTAAAAATTAAAAAAAAATCTTAAAATTTTTTTACTCAAATAAGTGTTTTTATTTCCTTAGTAGAATAAATTCTGAAAGTTTAAGCAAAATCGGAGGTGGTCAAAATTGTTGGTCTCTAAAAAAAACAAAAAAGATAAAAATGGGTCTGAAAGTGACTAAATTTCAATCACAAATATATCGAGTTTTTGAGCTGATTGAGAAAAACTGAGATACCACTAAGTTCTTTTCGTGTGTCTTTTTGACGTCCCTACTACTTATTAACTAATAATTTATACCTTAAGATTTTTCTTTGTTACGCGGAAGTGAATGTAACTTTTTTTTATATATTCTAGAAAATGAATGCATTCTGATAGACAGGAGTCTTCTAAATAATAAGGGCAACAGTTTTTAATTTTTTAGCCCTACTTTAATAACCTAAGTCTGCGAGGCGTATGCTTTCTAAATTTTTTGGTCTCTCTCTCGTGAAATGCTTTCACTGTAAGTTTTTATTCTCATTTTAAAATAAAAATAGTTTTAATAAAATGTATTTGAATAACAAGGGAATATGTAATAATATTATGTAATTAAAAAAAAATGAACACAACATTAAGCCATGAAAACAATGGTACGTCTGAAAGACGTATGGTTGACTTTTGAGCAACACCCAGCAAGGTTATCAAAGCAGGTTTCATTTCATTTCAAAACTTCATAATTTTCATAAATTTGTTTTTATCTGGAAACTCTTTAAGTCAATTCTATGCTTATTTTGTCTAAAATTGTAAAAAGTATCTGCTCTAAATTTTTGTTGACCCATTCATAACTCTGAGTAAATCTTTTTTGGCTCATAAGCTTTTTTAAATTACGTTTTTATAATTTTAGCAAAAAAAAAAACCAAAAATGCAATATGTTCTATTGCCGCCCCTAAAAATGTGCCTAAAAATATTGCCTTGAGTCCACTCGCTCCCTAGGGTTAATCCACTACTGCGGATTTTAGCAGCGAATTGTCTAATGGATTGTTTTAAAAATGTTATTGAGGTAAAAAGGTGTAATTTAACATCAGATTAAGCAGTGAGGTTTCTATTTTCATTTTCAAATAACTTAAAATATAGCCCAATTAAAAAAATCTATTTCTTAAAAAAATAGTCTAGTAAATTTTTTACTAAAAAATTATGATATGTCTTGAGGTTGGTGTAAGTCAAAATGTTTTCACACAAGTATCTAATTTTTTTTTTGGAATTTAAAGCTTAGTAAATTATAAAATGCCTACGTATACCCGATATACATTTTTATGATTCATTTGCAGTACATTTTACTGTCAAAACGGAACAGAAAAAGCCTATTCAATCCAATTAGCAGTTGTTTAAAGTTTTTACCACACAAAAGTAGCAAATCTAACGTACGCAATACAAAATTTTAAGCAGTATAATTATTTTTTCCATTTATGCATCACGTGCCTCAAGCAGAGAGTGCTTTAGAATCTACTGAATAAAGAACAACAAGATCAACACAACAATTGTAGTAAAATAGGTGAAAACAGGCACTTTTAGCCGAGTTCTAAAGCCTGCCAGGCAACACGGGCGGCAGCAGTTGTGCTAAGATTACAATAATTTTAAGCACTCTGAATATTTGTCTGTCTCGCCATCTATCAGCCTCACCTGCAGCGCATTTATCGTTTGTTCATTTTGACTGTTTGTCTCGCTTTGTTGATATAACTATTTTCGTTGTCAATAAACTTCCTTCCTTCCTTCCTGCCGGACAGACTGACTGTATTTCACGATTCCTGTAAGGCTACATTCAGAAAAAATCCATTAAAAAATATTCGAATTTGTGTTGAATTGTTTGGGCAGTTCATGATCTAATTTGCACTAGATTGCAAAATTATGCAATTGCATGCTCGATTAGGTTTAAATCGGGACTTTAGGCTGTATGGGATTGCACTTTTTTACTGTTGCATAGCAGCCACAAGAGAGAAATGCTTTGAATTATTATCGTGAACGAACCTAAAATTATCGCAGATTACCAATTTTGTAGCCATCTGGCGCAAACCATTCTTTAAAATATTAAAAAAATCAAAATATATGCATTGTGCCTTTAATAAATTGGTGGTATTCAACCTCACTAGCTCCTATTGCACCCCAAACCATAGCACTGCCACTGCCGTTTTTGACAGCTTTAACAATATTTTTGGGGTTCAATGCTGTACCCTTCTTTCTCCACACAAAACGTCTTTCATCCAATCGAAATATGTTGAATTTTAACTCTTCTGTAAATATCACTGAGTTCAAAACTCTGCTGGCCTCGGGACATCATATTTTGCATACTCCAGTCGCTTATTTATATTAAATGCTGACAACAGTCCCTTGTTTCGTTGTGTGTACCCTGTAAAGCCTTCGGAATGCAAAAATCTTCTTACTGATTGTGGGTGTACCTGAACATTTCCGTGTTCGCTTAAGTTTTGCGCTATTTCCGCTGCGTATAGTTCGTTAATTATTCGAAGTATTTTCTCTTGCATGAATGAATTTTTTTCGGCCTTCCACTTCGACTTGGTCTATTTTAACAACCCTTTTTCTCATAAATATCAATAATATATTTAACAGTAGAGTTCGGCTTACTTCAGAAATTTTGTTCAATCTCTTCTCCTCTTCCAAAAGTTTTATAATTAATTTCTTCATTTCTATTAAAGTTTTTTGGATAGATTTTTTCTTCTTTTCTTTCGCTTAAACTGCCATATGTTCATTAAAAATATTAAAAGTGAACTGCATGTGGCGTCGACAAATACAAAAAAAAAAATATGGATTTGATAACGATACCATTCAGACTGCGTATAATGAAGAGTGTACAAGGTTTTCTTTTGGCTTCATGAAATGTCCCTGTTTTGCTTTTTGTTAATTTGTTTTAAGAAGACGATATTTTCCCAAGTTTTGTTAAAACTATTTGAAAAAAGAATAAAATAAAAAATATTTAAGTTAGTATACCGTATTAGTTTTTTTGTTCACTGTATACAACAATTTTTTTTTTGTAATCTAACCGGTGAGGATACCGAATTGTCATTTCCAATATCAAAACGATATAAATTTTTCGACTCAATTAACTTAAAACTCTGTTATAAAGAAACAGAACTCTCTTTTTGTAAAAAGATAGTTTGGAATGTCAGTACATGTTATCTCTTAAGGGAGCTTATGCACCCAGATTTTTTTTGCATTTTCTTAAAGCTTCAAATCTTAAGAATATGTGGTTAAAATTTCAAGTCGAAAAATAAAAAAGTTAAAGCTTAGTGAGTGAACTGCCTTCGAGAAAGTATATATTACCTTTGAAATTTTCAAACGCGTTTTTCTCGAAACCATGTTTTTGTATTACCATGCTTATTCTAATCATAATAATCTAGTACTTTTTACAGGGTTTTTTTCGTTGCTTCTTTCATTAGTTAAAGGCAAAACAATAACGACGTTTTGGACGAAAATCATTACTTTACGTTTTGAAGTCCGCCATTTTGTCAGAAATCGATATTTTCAAAATCGGCTACTACAGGTACTAGTTTTAAGGATCTAGTTTAATAATTTTTTTTTTATTTTTTTTCAAATTAATTTTGGAGGAGCAATCTTGGTCACCGCTTTTAACCTTTCTTACGCAGCGCTCTTAAAAAAATGCTGTATCTACCATGGTATTTTAATAAAAAAAATTTTAAACATACTCTTGAATGTGTATATTTTTTGGTATAAAAACCCGCATTCAAAAATATTCCTTAGGTTTCCTTTAAAAAATTCACAAACATGACCTTTTGCTTTCGGCTTCTGGGTGTATAATCCCCCTTAATGGCGAGAAATGAGGCCAGACAATTCTTCAAAAATAATAAGACGGCCGATATTTTAACCCAGGGCCTCTTTTTGCAAAGATGAAAACGGGAATCTAGTGACCGACATTCAGAGTACACTAACGTTATTAACCAAGCCTTCATGCAAAAACCATAGACACGCACAAAAACAACAAAATAAGCAAATTAAATTAATACCATGTGAAAATGTTTCGAGAATAAATTCCTCGCAATGATTTTTCATATTGCTTAATTCGATTTTTAATCAAAAAATTAAAATTTTAAACTACTGCGAGTGCGAAATTTTAACAGTCGTACGATAAATGTACGATATGTATCCCAAACGTTGCAATATTAAATAAAATTCATATAGAAACATATTTCTGTGGTCACGAGTCATAACAGCTTAACTCAAATTATCGTAAAAAAACGATAAAGTTTTTAACCTTGCCATGTCCTATTTTCTAAAGTTCAGGGTCGTAGCCAGCATTTACCGATGCTGGAGATTTAATAAATATTTTTTTTTTATTCAAATAGAAAAAGTTTCCCTCTAAAAATTATCCTTGGTATTTTTTATAACGATGCCCAAAATATTTTGGCTGTTACGAAAGCCGACAGTGAGCTAAAAAATTTATTTAAACCTCAAAAAATCATGTTTTTCGTAAATATATTGGCTAGTGGAATAGTTGTAAGGTGGAATAGTAGTTGTCTGACATCAAAATGTCAGATATTAAAGACCGGAAAAGGCTCTTCAAATCTGCATTAAACAAGTTTAAAATTTTGCAATAGCATTAAAGATAATGCTGTTTTTGGTGCCTTTTTTAAAATTTTTTTATTTATATTCACTAAATTTGAAATAATTTTACTATTTCTAAAGCGATCCTTACTTTCAAGATATCGTTGGAAAGGTTTTCAGTACTTGCATTTATGGCCAGAATTTGTATAATTTATACATATTAAAGCTTAAATATTAATTAGAAAGAAAATACCTTCTGAAAAAATTTTGAAAGAAATTAAAAAAAAAAATTAAGTTATTTGAATTTTGAAAGTTTTTGTATGGAAATAAAAAAAAATATAAAAAATTAAGTCTTTTTTTTAAATTCTACCAACAAATCCTGCTATGCTACTGTGCGATCACTGTGTATGCTAAAGGATCTCGCCCATTGAATTGCAGAGGTATGTTTTCAGTAATTTTAGGGATCACGATATCTCATTTATCTCAAATTAAAAAAATTTTAGAGAAAGAAAAACTTTTACATAAACTTCATAAATATTAAAATCTAAAAATTCACAAAATTACTTAAACGATTGACTTAAAACTTTCCCTCAGGTCAGAATTCTGGAAAATATAAGTCAACTTTTTATACCTCATGAGTAGTTAGTTAGTTAGTTTATAGTGAGCACATGTGCACCACGACCCATAGGATCTATTGTGCATGCCCTTGATTAGCTTTCCAGATCTAGGCTTTTAATAAATTTTAGATTGCCGGACATTCACATAGAATGTGTTCATGGGTTTCTTCGTCCTCCTCGCATAGTCTTAAGACGTCTGATTCAAAAAGACCCTGTTAAACCTGTTAAGTAACTAGTTAAATTCTAATGTCTGCTTTGGTAAGCTTGAGTAAGTCTTTGAATTTTGCTTTACTGAAGTTTAAAATTTCTTAGGTTGCCTCTGTCAACTAGTTTTGTTTCAGTAGCACTAAAATTTCTTGTCTTCCCATATTCTAATTTATTCTAGAATGCAGCCTTTGGCTAAGCTACAGAATGGTTCGGGTCATGTAAGATTTTGAGACGCTCCTCGTTCGGCAAGACAGTCCGCCCTTTCGTTGCCTTCGAATCCTTCGTGACTTGGATCCCACCATAATTCTATTTTATTGCTTTGTCCCAGCGTGTTTAATTAATCTACGCAGTTGGAGACTAGTCTTGATTCAATCTCGTAGGCTTGAAGGGCTTTTAAGACCGCTTGACTATCTGAAAGTAAGTAGATGTGAGCCTCCTTAGATTTCCTGTGGAGACATTCCCTTACACATACTTCAATGACATATAACTCCGCCTAGAATATTGTTGGTGTGTATCCCATTGGAAGAGCTTTTTGGAAATCTTGACCATATTTCCCCGTTCCCTTTACTCCATTTTCAAGTCTTGTTCCATCAGTGTAACTCATGACTTGAAGTTACTCATTAACTTAAGTAACTTCAAACATTACTTTAAAAGTAAACAGGGTTTTGGCTCATATCTTTAATTCAAAAGTTGATTTTTTGAAAACTCTTGACAATAAAAGAGTCACAATTAAATTGGCGAAAAAATGTAATTAATAAAAACTTGTTTTGTGCCGTAAATTATGAAGAGGCTGTGGTCCAATGCAGCCATAAGCAGATAGATCTAAAGAAAACGCAGAACTTACATAAGCTACAAATTTAAATTTTCGAGAACCGCTCGAGGAAAAAATTAAATCACTTGTTGGCTGACGTACACTTTAAAATCTTTCTAAGTGGTTCGAATTAGAAAGGTTTTTCAGTATACATCCACGTAGTGAAAAATTGTACTAGTTATGAATTTAACTAGTTAACTCACTAGTTAAAATAAAACTAGTCAAAAAAATTCTAGAAGTTAAACTAGTGAAATCTTACTAACCAAAAAAATACTAGATAAGTTACTATCTGTATTCCTGCTAGTTCAAAAATACAAGCTGATTTACTAGTTATAAAATAAATAGTTGAATAATTTATAGTTAACTAACTATTTGCATTTCGATTAGTTAAAAAAAATACCAACTGTTTTTCCAGCTAATAACTAAGTAGTCATAAATGTATCAGCTTCTTTGCTAGTTGCAAGCTCGCTAGTTCTGCATAAATTTGTAAACATAAAATAAATTGATTTTTAGTTGTAAAACAGTTGGGGATGTGACGGATGCTTTTTTGCGGATGCAGATCTGTAAAGAGCCTTCCTTGACGATGCGGATAATTGAAATGCATATCCGCGGATGTTTTCAATTAAATTATAAATCTATTTTTTATAATTGTTAATACTTATATTTTTTTTTAAGTAAAAATCTGTTTAAGAGGCAGTTTGGTTCGACACGTTTTTCTCGAAACAACACTTTTTGAACTCGTTGACGTTATTACGAAAAAACTATTCAACCGATCGGACCAAAATTTTAAATATTATTGTATGTGTATGTAGTACAATTATATATATTAAATAATGTTTAACCTTTTTTTGGTGCGACCTTACATAAAAATAAAGGTTAAAAAATATGCGAAACTTCACATATTTGTTTTGTTTTTGCTCGAATGTTGAATGAGTGTTACAATATAAATTAAAAGTTTAAATAAAAGTTCATCTTTTAACCTTTAAAAACAAAACCTAAAAATACTTCAAGCTTTCGATTGCTTTAAGATACAAAATAAAAAAAACCCATTATAACAAAAAATATATAAACAAATATCATTTCAATTAGTATAACTTAATATAAATATTAAATGTGCAACTTTTTAAAAATAACAATCTGCTTAAAAATAGAAATCTAAACATATTTTCAATAGTACAAGTCAGCCAGTTTACGTAGTACTAGCATACAGCTGGTTTCAAATAGACTATAACAAAACGAATACTAGCTTACAACTAATATGAAAACTATTATAATTGAACTGGCTAAAATAATACTAATATGATACTGGTCAATATTAAACTAGTATTTCACTAGTTAGAAAAATACTATAACAAAGGTGCCTCAAATCATACCAGTAAAAAGCTTAGTTTTGATTATACTAGTATTTTTACTGGTTTAAAAGTTACTACTATCACAACTAGTTCAAATTATGCCGGTAAAAATATTACCTCTATTCATATCGAGAAGAGGACAATTGTCTTTTCCTATGACATCAACACAGGAAAATAAACAGTTTGCGTAATGTAAAAAGCATTTCAACTGAACTAGTACTGGTATTTTCTGACCTAGAACATTTGCTAGTATTTTAACTAGTTGGCTACTCTGCAGGGCATGTATATGTCATTCTTGTTGGCTTCACTGTCATCATCACAACCATCATCTGCAACTGCCGATGTCAAGGGTAGTGAAAACAATAGGGGTGGTAATTTTTAATGTATCACGTTTGATCCGATAAATCATGATACATTGGTTTTAACTATTGCTGTTTACACGATTCAACTCATAACAAAGACTTTTATACGTAAACACAACTTCATTACATGATTTGTTAAGTTTTTTTAGAACATGTTTAAGGTACTATTACAGTGAGTAGCTATTAAAAAAACACTTTTTTTATTAATTTTCTTTACCTAGTATTATTAATTTTAATGAGTCAAATTTTTAACGTAATGAAAAATTATTCATGAGAAAATAAAAAAATTTTGTTTTGTCTTTATAATTGTTGTTAGCGTGTTTGAAAAATTGTTGCAATTGGCTTCTCGTCTAAAGCATTCTTAAGTTAAGGGTTGTAGTTGAGCACTTTAAAACTAAATAAATAAAAAACAAATAAACCTAAGCAAATAAAAATATATAAAATAAAAAAATGGCATGCGTTGAAAAGAAAATGTACAAAAAACCACATTTTTTTGCCGAAACTTTCATCTATATAAAAAAAATATAAAAGTTTTTTTGGTTTTTATAGACCTAGTGCTTAACAGAGTCTATGAGGATCACAATGAATCAAGATTCATCGAAATCGATCAAGTAGAATTCCAGATAACTTAGAAGCCGATTCGAAAAACCTTGTTTCGAGAAAAGCGCAATTATAGATTCAAAGGTTCTTGATTTCACAGGACATACGTTATGTTATGATTTTTAATTCATTATACTCTTTAATAGTACCTTAAGTGATTCAAGGAAATAATTATTTAAATGCATTAATTTCTGTTAAAATTTCGACCCACTTGTGGGAGGCTTAAACCCCGAAAACCTTTCCTTGGCTACAACCCTGCTGAAGTTAGAGAAGTAATTTTTTTGAGCAACTCTTTCTTTCCTTTGTTGGCCTCGTGACTGCATTGAATTGGTTGATAGTCTGTAAGACATGTGTAGAATACACTCTAAAAAATGTATTCATGTAGTTTTTAGTCAAAAGTAAAATAAAACAAATTGGGCAAAAATGGGCGAAACATTTCTTTGTTTTATCAAAAAGACAATAAAACTATCATCAAATTTTTTCTTCTATCTCCAAAGTAAAAAAACTCTCCAAAAAATACTCACATGTTTTATGCTGTACTCTTCTTAAAGTAAAATGTTTAAAGGTAATCTTTTTATATCAATTTATTTATTTATTTACTTATTTGCCAAGCAATTCAATTTTCTTATCCCAACAGGTTTTTTTTCTCCTCACCTACATTCTTGTTTTGGTCTTCGAAGATATGAAAATCGAAGTGGGCATAATCCGCCCACCTGAATGGCATGAATTCAAGAACACGTCAAAAAGAAAAGAAGAGAAGAAAAAAAAGGAACTTACATACTAACATATTTTATACATAGTAGCATAGCTAAGAATTTTATTTGATGTGAATAGGAGAGATCTGAGAAGGGAATAGAGAATTGGAAAGAAACGCTTAACAAACAGGGTATTAATTATCTTAACATTTAAGTCGAATAACTAAAAGGACAATAATGGAAGAACGCAAGATCATTGAGCTTATAGTAGGGAAAGGAATTTGGAGAGGGCATGCTTAAATGTAGATAAAGATTTTCAAATAAACAAGCCAAGTATTAATTTATCTATTAACCCATCCAAGGTTATTTTAAAGAAACTTAAATTTAGATTAGATTACGATGTTGGGCGATTTGTTGCGTGAAGGAAGGTATTAGGACGGAAATAGGGAATTGGAAAAATTTTACTTAAAAGTTAATTTCGACATAAGTTGTGAATAGTACTCGCTGATATTATTGAATTCTCTGCAGCATCTATAAATTGGCTCATTTTTTGCGTAGACAGTGTGATGTTGATATTCATTTAATAGTCGTGTATTCCGTGTACGTTTGATCGAGTAATTAAATCGTATATTGTTTTATATATACTCGCTATCAACAACAAATTTAATGACATCGCAGGTAAAAGATGAACTAAGCAATGTTCTTCTTGTTAAAGGGGCATTAAATTCTGAAGGCATACCTTTAATCATAAGGTGGCCATATATTTTACTCACAGGGGTTATACGTGCTCTAAGCGCAAAAAGCAGAAATTTCTTTTGAATAGATTCAAGTCTCTCACTGTGTGATTCAAAAGCATGATTCCAAATAATGCATCCATATTCAAAAATAGAGCGCACTAACGCCCAATACAATACCTTCGTGACCCATACATTCGTTTACTCTTTTGCACTTCGTTTTATAAAACCAAGTTGTTCGCTGTTCCTAGATAAATTTTTATCATAATGTAAGTTGTACACAAATTCTTGTCCAAGACTACTCCAAGATCTACAATGTGGTGAACTCTTTTAAATTTGGCCGTAGGTTGAAGAAGAGAATTCAGAAAGGTTGGGGCATGGCAAAATTAGACAAAGTAGTGTTAGGGCGGAGGAGAGCCGGTGACCGAAACTGTCAAAACGAAGTAGACATTTCATACAAAATCTGCAACCAATGAGAATGCAATATGAAAGCAAAAATACCAAAATGGCTGAGTTTGACAGTTATGGTCTCTAAGAAAAAGAACACATTTAGCCCTAACACTACATAGTTCTACTATGGTTGGGGGTACATTAGCGTAACGGTGTTGTGGTAGCCGTATCAACTGAGGGCGTAGTTGCTGGAGTATGAGAAAGAATAGAATCGGAGGGAAGGTTGCTGCTTTTATGTTCAGAGGTATATTGGTATGACAGGTTTCGTTGGATCCTATATCCTTTACTTAAGAGGATATCTTAAAGTATATTGGATTGATCGGTGAGGATTTTAATGCTGGACCTGACGTAATTCCTTCCGCAGTGTTAACACGATGTGCTTCCGTTCTAAGCCAACCACTGTTCATGTTATTCAATAAATCAATAAGCAAAAGTATTTTTCCACTTTTTTGGAAACAATCTTTTAGAAGTCCTATTTATAAAAAAGGTTGTAAGAACGATATAAACTACAGGCCTATCGCGAAACTCTCGTCGCTTCCAAAACTTTTTGAGCGGCTCGTGTATGATCGTGTAAGAATTCACTGTGGGAAGGTCATAACAACTCGACAGCATGGATTTATTACTGGCAGATCCACTGTTGTCTAATCTCCTCGATTTTACAACATTTTGCTTAAGTTCATTTTATTCAGGTAACCAGGTCAACTGTATTTACACTGATTTTAGTAAAGCATTTGATAAACTACCACACAACTTAATTCTACTTAAACTAAAGTTAATGGGTTTTCCCCAATTTTTGGTACGCTGGATTCAATCGTATCTGACAGAGCAATCTTATCAAACACGATTTCGAGGCGTATTGTCAGCTGAATTTATTGCTGAATCAGTTGTTCCTCAAGGTAGCCACCTTGGTCCACTTCCGTCTATTTTAGCAATTAATGATGTAGCCCACATCATCAAACACTCTTCAGTCTGATTTGAAATTCTTTGAAATTTGGTGTTCTAAAAATAATTTGTTTGTAAATCCAGATAAATGCCAAACTATGACATTTTCGCGAAAAAGGAATAATTTAATTTTTGATTATAAGATAAAATATACTGCTTTAAGTCGTGTAGATGCTGTCAAAGTTCTTGATATATGTGTTTAGCTGTCATCAAATTCCAGCCATCAACAAAGAACAACATTGGAATCAGCTCTTTTCTGGTCATCAACCTGAGGCAACAACAACAGCTTATTAATAACAACAGCATGTTGTTATTGTTGAATTGCAATTAATATTTTTGTCAATTAAGCTTCGTTTTACTTTATTCATTGAACTAATTTAATTTGCTAATTAAGCTTTATTTTACTTTATAAGAAATTAATTTTCAATACAGTTTTACTGTTTTACTTAGACATTCGAAGAACCATTGTGTTTAATTTACATTCGGAATTGCTCTACAGTCGACATCAACATTCAAGGAATTGGTTCAAGTGCCAAATTCCTACATCTCAACAACAAATTTAAGGAAATGGTTTATGTGCCAAATTCCAACATTCAATTCAAACAATATGCATAGATTCTAAGCTACCGTTTAACGTTCATGTTGATTAAATTTTCAAAAAGCATCTTCTATGCTCGGGTTTATAAAACGCTGGGCCAAAGAATTAAATAGTATGATCACAACTACAACGCTGTATTATACAATTGTGCGACTTCACTTAGAGTATGCAAGTCAAGTTTGGTCCCCAAGTTACAATGTACATGTTGAACATATAGAGAGAATCCAAAAACGTTTTGTTCGGTTTGCTCTAAGGGGTTTAAGTGCAACTGACACTTTAAACCTTCCTCCTTATGAGGATCGTTTAAAACTATTAAAAATGCAATCTTTAAATGAGAGAAGAAAGTCTGCAGATATCGTCTATTTACACTAACTCATAACTGGTGTATTCGATTCACCAGAATTCCTAACTCTTATAAATTTTAACACTAACCATAGAAGCAGTAGAAATGCTAACAATTTAATTTACTTACCTTTTAGTAGAACAAATTATATGGCTACTGCTCCTTTACATCGCATGTGTACCTTTGTTAACTACTGTAGCTTTTTTGATGTTAACTTATCGAAAGGTCAACTCAAAAGTAGATTGAAAACTAATGCATGATTAGATCTATGTAAACGCATGGTTAGTTGTTATGTTTTGTGTTGTTCCTGAGCCCAACCCATATTATGGTGGGTAAATTTTTCTCACTTTAGATTGTTTTGGACCACTCTTATCGATATCATTGAGATATTTTAATGTTATTTGGGCTGGTTCTTAAGATGATCTAATGCGGAGAAAGTGCGAAAAAGCTGTAGTAGCTGAACTCTATTGTTATGGCATGTTTATTGCACCGATTTTCAGTTTCTTATAGGATTCCAGAAGAAAAAACTTAGACCTTTCCAATGATATTGTTTAAATGATTGTTTATAAAAACTTAATAAATCTATGTGTATTTGTCGGGCAAACTCAATTTTTTTTAATATTTTCCAACTTCCACTTTTTGTATACACTATTTTATGTAGACACCACACTTTCTGTTAGTAAGAAAACACGTTTATTAACAATTACGACGCAACTTAGTTTTTAAAAATCGGCTAATAATTGACTGAATTATTGATGAAAACAAAATTTTTGCAAAAATGCCTGCACAACGTTTTTCGTGTTCTTTTGCGCATTTTTTTAGGAGCACAGACAAGCGCGTCGGAAGCTAATTTCATCTGGGGGGGGCAGTACAAATGAGGGGGCAGTACAAATGGTGGTGCAAAAAAAATTTCACCAAAATTTCTTCAAAGAAACATGAATGTGAATAAACAAATTTTTTATTTTAGTTTAAATTAAAAAAAAATATATAAAAATAAATAAAAAATATTAAAATTTCATTATTTTTAAAAGTTCTTCCAATTTTAAGATTAGAGATCATTCTTTAAAGGATCTTTCATATGGTAATATGAAAATATAAGAAATAATGGTTGCTTTTATAAAGCAAGACTAGGTATATCTTTACATGGTTTAAATGCAATAAGGTACAAAAAATTATATCAATTTAAATTATTCCAAAATGTTTCTTTCTGTCCTTGCGAAAAACAAACTCTTTCACCACCTCCATCGAATTCAATTCTTCGGTTTTATCTTTGTAAATGTGTATAAGTGCCGCATGAGTGAGTCGTTTCTGTGTCATAGTTGCTCGAAGATACGTTTAAAGTCGTCTTAGTGCACTAAAAGAACGCTCAGATGAAGCTGCTGATGCAGGCACAGTCAAAAGCAAAGCAATAAGTTTTTCAACTTCATTTAATAGTTTTTTTACAGGATCCGAATTTTTCGCAAATTGGGATACAATGCCACTACAATTCCAAGGTGTTTGGCCAGGCAATTGCTTCAGCAATTTGATCTGCAAAAAAGTCATCTGCATAAAGATCTAATTTTGTTTTTAGATTTTGTTCAGAAGGCAATTTTCCGTTGAAGGCTTCGATTACAATATTTTCCAACGATTCCAGAGTGTCAAGATCTGTTTAAATGTACAATAAGATTAACAAAGTGCCAGTTTACACTAGCTTCACTCAACCGACTCACCGAATGTTAA
This sequence comes from Dichetophora obliterata, assembly GCA_963920525.1. Taxonomy (NCBI): domain Eukaryota; kingdom Metazoa; phylum Arthropoda; class Insecta; order Diptera; family Sciomyzidae; genus Dichetophora; species Dichetophora obliterata. The sequence continues at coordinate 91,455,276 of OY986435.1, forward strand.
ATCAAAGTGAGTCGGTTGAGTGAAGCTGGTGTAAACTTGCAAAAATAAAAAAAAAGTAAAATATCAACCTGTTTGATCGAAACTAGCCGTTATCTCATTTGAGGGAATATCTGAAATTTCGAAATAATCTTTTCGTAGCCGATCATATAATGGCAACTGTACTGAAGGAACCGGATTTGAGGTTTCTTCAAAGCGTCGAGGTGGATTTTCATCAGCAAATTCACAGTAGGGGCTTTCGCATATTCTAAAACATTGGACCAAATTGGCAGATTGTACAACATGTAGTACCATGCGTAAGCTAAAACGATAGTCGAAATATTTGGTTTTTTTCTGCCGATTTTACAATATTGTACAATTATGTAAAATTACTGCTCAATTGTTAGGGCATCTAAAAGTTGCTAAGCTATTAGCCGGATGTGATCTGCTTGAGAGCTTACAATTAATGATGTTACTTTACAAGTTGGATCGTTCGAACGCTCAATCAAATAGTCCCATTAGTTTTCCATCTAACTTATCGTACAACATGTCGTCCAATATGGAAAGCCCCTAAGAACATGTCAAATTTTTTCTTACCACAGTTGCAAAATTAACAAGCATTAAGCTACATACTTAAGGGTGCTTTTAAACTGAAGTGGTGGGTTTGCAGTAGAAACTCTACATTTTGCTATATCTTTTTGCAAACACAGAGAAAGAAAATGGCTATCCGCAAGCATGCTTATGAAGAAGAGCGAAAGAAGAGGAAAATATATAATACAAAAACATTATCGTTGTAAAAAAAACTGATATTTTGAATAACTTTTGAAGTTTTCCTTTTAAATTGTTTATCTAGCTAAAAAAGTGGGGGGAAACTGCCCCCCTTTCCCCCCGCTTCCGACGCCAATGAGCACAGATGACTTAATATGATATCTTTAAAACTATACCGAATACTGATATCTATTTGCTACAAATTTATTAGGTTTTTCTTACATTTGACATTAGTTGCACACTATTTTTTTAAAATAGTAAATTTGACATTAGTTGCACACTATTTTTTTTTAAATAGTAAATTTTTTATATGAAAGGATTTCAAAGTGATAAAGCTGTGAGAAGCAAAACGTAAAATGAAGAAACAAATTACATATTGCTGACATAAGCTAAGCTCTCAGTGCATATTGTGGTTGCAACCCAGCAAAATATTTTTATAATTTTGTAAGGCCTTTACTTTAGTTTATTAATACAAACTGTAAGCCTCATAATAACATTTGTTTATTTTTGTTCTCTTTGTTATTTGCAAGAATCAAATAATGCCAAGTGTAAAGTATTTGCTTTTTTAATAAGTTCTCTGTACGAATTAAAAAATGACTTGCGCATTAGATATTATTTATCCGCCTCCGGTACGCATACGCATAAGTACTTCTCTGGTATAAGAAAATGCAATCGCCTACCGCCAATGACATGCCAATGTTAAAATAATGCATTCTGTAAGCCAGAAGGTAAGTGATTGTTGACGTTTTCTAGATTATTTTAGGCATTACTTGTAAGCGAAGTTTTTGCTGGGAATTCTAACTTGTTCTCTCATTTTTAAATGCAGAGTTTTTAAAAGTTTTACTTAAGAGATGCATTTTGTTTTTGTGGATTTTTTCTCTCGCGAATCATCAAACAGCAGGTTGCGCTGACGAACATTTTACCTGCAATCTCTTTGTTTTCTATACTCTTTGCATTCTCTTAAGTTAAGCTTTAAAAAAATCGGAACATTTAAAAAAATAAGAAGAAAAAGAAGAAGTAAAAATTAGAACAATATACAATGAGAGCTTTTTTATGTAAAAAAATGGTTTGTTTCTTTATTTGACGTTTTGTTTTTCTCGTTTTTATAACTTTGAAATATTTTATATAAAAACTTAGGCCAGTTCAGCGATGAGCAAGGAGAACATGTTCACCAAAAAATGGCAAAAATAAAAAACAGTTTGAAGGAAAAAATAAAATTAAAATGATTTCGGAGTATTTCTGGTCACAACAACGCGAAATTAATAATGCCGACTTAAAAAGAAAACGGTCAAGCAAACATTTTTGAGTTGTCATGCTGAAAATAGATTTTTCAAAAAAATTGATTTTCATGAAAAATGAATAACTTTGTCAATAATTTTTCAAAACTAAATTGCGTTTAAATTGTTAATAAATATTATTATAGATTTATAACTGAAGTATGAATCCATACAGGTCTAGTGTATCCGTTATATATAGGCCTATTGCGTAGGGCAACTAAACAGAGTTGCGTAGCCAAATAAGCAATGTTTGCCACATAACATAAATTTCCAAAACTTACGCTGCATCCATTTCTTGCAACAAGTAATTAGCAGTTGCTGACTTTTGACAGGTTCCGCAACCAAACCAAATAACAGTGGCTATCGGTAATAACACAAAAACTTGACAAGCAACTGTGAAAGCGGCGAGTTGATCAATTGTTCTGAGTGTTGCCATCGATAATAAGAATTTGGCAACCGCAACTCAACTGAGAGTAAAGTTTCCATACACAATAGGCATAATAATTTAGTATATAGAAAAATCGTCAAAGTTGAAAAAGCCAAAAAATTGAAAAAAGTTGTATTTGCAGAGTAAATACACACAGCTTTCTCAAGTTGTCTTTAGTAGTATAAATATCATTGGAAAGGTTTAAGTATAGTCTTTGAGGATCTGGTAAATTTTTCAAGTCTGTTGACAGTCAGGTAAGTTATAGGCTAATAAGTGGGCAAAGGTAGGCAAAATCGATTTTTTTACCGTAAGTCCATATTTTGGGGGTGTCTGGCAAATGTTGTTACATATGTTGTTGTAATCTATGTTGTTACATAAAAATCTTTAACTCGACAAAAACAACCAGAAAAATTGCATTATCTCCCAGGCATTTTAACTTCGTTTCTTTTTGTCGCACTGTATTATAGGTCAGCAATGTAATGGAAATGGGTTAATTGCATAAATAATGTATTTTTTCCGAATAACTGGTATTAATTCTTGTTTTGTTGTGTTTTTTGGTTTTTTTTTTTTACTATGTATAGTCTGTTTTTGCACTCGCACTGGATTGACACATTGACATTTTTATTTTGCAGAGTTGCAGTTTGGTACTTAAATTAGTTTTTTGATTTTTTTATATGTTTTTAGTTTTTAACTGCCTTTTAGTTTTAATTATTCGTTATTTCTAGGAAACAGAACTTGCACAGAATAATAGGGAGTTAAGATTTTTTTGTTTGATTATGGTAACAACGGTACGCGAGCTTGCAGAGCTATTTATTAACTTGCGTGTTTACTTGCAAATACGTAATAAAATTGATTAAATATTGAAAAATTAATAAACAATGTGAAAATCATCGAAACTTTGATGGGAAAAATTCGTTTTAATTACTGTTATAACGGTGTTTGTTTTTTTTCTCTTTTTTGACCATTTTTGTAATAGTGGGACATATTTCTATATAATATATGTTAAAATAAACCCTTTTTGTTTAACTTTTGTTTCGATTTTTTCCACCTAAATTGTTACAATTTTGCTCTGTGCACATATAAAAAATAGTTGTGAAGTAGGAAGTGAACAGGGATTCGGGCTTTTGTTATTGATGTCAAAAGCTATCGTTTGAGATTGGCTTGGCTCACCCCCGAAAATGTGTGTTGCACTGTGTGTGCCACACAAGAAAGCTGCCACGTTATCAAATAAATTTAGTAGGATATATTTTATTAATAATGCTGTGCAACTATTTAGATATTTTTTGTATCGGAAAACCGCTGCTTGTTTCTAGTATAGGAGCACACCCAGAACACGACCTCATACTCAGTTTTGTCTGAGAGAGTCTCAGTTTTTTTCTGTTCTGCAGGTTGGGGGGGCCATTTCGAATTTTTATAATGATTTAAAGTGAGAAAGAAAAACATAAAGAAATTTGTAAGGGATTCATTTGCTCAATAAAAGTGTACGGATAACAAGATGGAGGTACTTTCAACTCCTCCTGATCCACTCCCGTCATATTTTTTTTTTCTTACAAATTGTTTGCCTGAGTAGAATTTTTTTTAATAGCGAAAGTCTTGAAAGTGCCTCCATAGTGTTTCTAAGCAAATTTTACTAAGTAATGGCAAAAACAAAGTTGAATAAGGATGCAAATGTTAAAATGTTTAAAAAAACTTATATGTAATAAGGACATACAACTTAGATCTGCACGCGTGAAAACAGGAGAACATCAACTATACACAAACAGAAGAAACCATGAATCAACAATGTTATTTAAAATTAACCTATTAAAATAAACAAGTAACAAAAAAAAGTGAAATGTTTAAAAACAAACAATAAAAAATAATGTGAAAAGAGTGATGGATAATTTTTATTGGGCAATGAATCCTTTATATTTTTATTTCTCATGCTAAGTAATAATGAAAATTCGGAATGGCTCCAAAATCTGCAGAATAAATTGACTAATTAAAAAAAATTGAGACCCTCTACGACAAGACGGATTATGAGGTCATGTTCTGGGACCGTTCCTCTACTAGAAACAAGCAGCGGTTTCTCCGACACATTTTGGCTATCGCGTTGTATAATTAATAATATTTGTCTGTTTAAATTATGAAAATATATTCATACTTTTGATATAATATTGAAATTGTGATTGTTAAAATAGTGCACAGTGTTGATGTAATAAGTGTTTATTTTTTTTAATTTTAAATAATGGCATAAAATACTATGAAAATAAAAACATCAACAAGAAAATGCTATTGTTTCATGTACTACTCGTATTATATCAATAACTTTCACATTTAATTTATGTTTTCTGAGTGTAGTCGAACGCTCTGTCAGTCTGTCGATTACCCTTCCGCCCAGCGCTTTATTTTGTTTTTGTATTTTTATTTACACGAAAACAACAAACGATGCAAATTTCTGTGGGAATCGGAAACGGAAGCGTTGATTGCAGCTGAACATCATGGCGACTTCGACTACGCGGCAGAATGCAATGAACATTGATTTGCCTGGAAAAGCTTTTGTTTCGGGAGCGTACACAATGTCTATGTTGTTACAATTTTTGTTTTTTTTTCTACCCATTTGTTTGCTAATTTATTTTTGTGCGCTTCTCTGCCTCCCTTCAAGCTATTGTGAGCTATTATGGATTACTGACACGTAATGACAGCTAAGTGGTCAACAGTTGCAAGCCACCGTACACAGTCGCAAGTATTTATTTTTTTTTTATTTTTGTTACAGTTGTCATCGTGACGTGACTCACGTCGTTATAATGATATTTCTCTGGTGCTCCATTGGTACAAATAAACAATTGTCCGTCATCGCATTTATTGTTTAACATCAGGAACAATGGCGGGAAACCAAAATTCAAAAGAAAACCCCACAAATGTCAAAAAAACATTCTATTGTTGGTTTATTTGTGATTTTGTGTGAGGAGTATGTTTGTGTGTGTGTTTCTGTATAATTGTGCGTTTTTGCGTGTGAATAAGGCATTGTGTCTAATAATGAGCCTTAGCTGCTGGACCAACTAAACTCCGGCTGATTATCAACCGCCGTTCATTAAATTGAAGCCATCGTCGTTGTCGTCATTATCGTGGTCGTTATTGTCCTAGATCACACTGCGGGCGATTTCTTTGGCCTTAATATGCGGCTCATACTCCACATGTGCTCACTGTCAGCTGGTTCGCTCTCTCCTATACTACCACCCTCCCTTAGCCTACCATTCTCTCTCTTCCTTACCATTCACACAATAGCTAGCGCATTTGTTGGCATTTTGGCCATTTTTGGTATTTGCTAGATTTGATGCTTAATTAAGCTTTCAGCTAATACTGTTTTAGCCTACAATAGATTGATCGTAAAAACTTTTACATTTCTGTATTTTGTTGTCTTTTTTTCCATTTCTTAACTTTGAAGTGAACAACTAATGAAATGTTTCATGCCGTGCGTAGCTTTTGTCAATGACACAATTTATCTTCTAAATGAAACTAAAAAACAGAATATGTTTTAAGGACGCTTGAAATACCCAAATTATGATTTTTTTTTTCAATATATAAATTTAGGGAAAACATAAAATATCTTAATGAAATTATGTATAGAAATGTAAACGTTAGTTAAGTATACCAAAACTACCAGAGCGCTTATGCATAAGTATTATAGAGTGTTTTTACATATTTTATTGTGTTTGTATGTATAAAATCAATATTCTTTTTGTTAAGAATTAATTATGTAAAACAGACTCCAACTCATTTATATAATAACTTAAACTATTTACAAAAACCTCTACCTAAATATAAAGAAACGACAATAAAAGTATATTCTTATTCACATTATGTTACTTATGGCTTTATATTGTAAAACGAATGCAGTCACTTTCGCTAGATTTTTTTATCTGGCAATATATTTTAAAGAAAAATTTCATTTAGAGAGAGAGGTTTTGTTGTAATTGATATAGAAATGGATTTGCCAAACTAAAAACCCCTAAATGAGGTGATTGCTTGCGATGTACAAAATAAGACCATTAATATTGTCCGGCTTACTTATCACGCATATTTAATAGGCAAGACCTTAATGTTACATAATTTTTCATGCAAATATCACAGTTTGTGTAAAAATTGTTAATGTTTTTTGTCAGATTTTTCGCTGTTTAAAGGACTTATCTTTTTTGTATCTGTTTACTACAAATATGTCACAAGTGTTCGTGCATATTTTTATAAGTTTAGTACTAAATTCTCACGATAGAATAATTTTATATTTTTTACTTTCTTAAAATAAACCTTATGTTTCTCAATAAATTTCATCAGTTCATGATTTCAAATTCATGTTTTCAAATGGTGTATGGCCTAAATAAACTGTAAATGATTTTCCGAAGCCGCAATATTGCTTAAATATTATTTCTTCCTTAATTACCAAGCATTCTAAATCGATGGCTCTTTTTTGTTTGTACTCCCAGAAATTGACTTTTATTTTTCAGAGTTTTTAGAAAAGGAAAATTCCGTGTCGAAATAAAATTGCCTGTAACTGGTTTGATTAAATTGTTATTAATTATATGGCCAAGTTATTTTCCCATGTCTGGTGCAAAGGTAAATGTTTTTAATTGTAACCTAATTTCTTTTTCATCCATCAATTTTGTCAAATGATCAGCATATTCCAAAAGAGACTTTGAAAAAATGAGAATGAATGAAAGAACTTATATAATTCACTGCAAACTCCGTAAGTTTATATTTCCTTAATATGCTACTTAGTATTCGTTGAAATATTGCTGGTGGCATTTAGTCCAAGAGTTCATTCAGTGGAAATGAGTGTCTTGTGTGACAAAACCTGTCTCTTTTCTATCTTCAATTCGTAGAGAGATTGATCAAAACGCAGAGTTTATGACCAGTGTTGAAAAAAATTTGGAATTTCTTATGTCTATAACCCAGTCCTCAATCAATGGAAGATGCTACGCTTATGGCACTGCAATCTAATTTAGATCTAATTTTTATTTTATTTTCACATAAGTTTTTAAAACGAAATTCCAGCCTACTATGTATAAATTACTAACATTTTAAAATTTGACACTATTATCTCTGAAAGAATTACAAAGTGCCATAGTATAATTACTTTAAAGTAGGAGCGACAATTTTTGCTGCGATAAACGTGTTTCAAACAAAAGACAACCAAAACGAGAGCGTGCTATGGTTGCTATGGAGATATCAAAAATGTTTTGTGTCACACAAAGAAAATGAATAATTATAAATTTAATTTAAGTTGTAAATAATGTACGCACATTAATAAATTCCATAAATAATCCTTTTATTTGTTGATAGAAAATGAAACTCCACGATACGATGTCAGCGGAGGCGGTGGTGCATTAAGAAAAGTATTGAAAAAAAGCTGTTATTGAACGTTCGTTTTGTTTTCTTTTGTTTGACGTTCGTTTATCGCAGCTCGTGAGAAAATAGGTTGTTGTCAAGGCTACCTGATTAGTTTTTGTATCATGCACAGTACGACAGCAAAAATGGGAGTAAGAAACCAACAACTGCTTTCAATTTTTTCCTGCTCCTTATCATAAATCTGGTTACCAAATTTTTTCATTACGTCAGGATATTGAGAAAACCGTGGTTCAATGTCAAAGAATGCTCCTAATGCCGTGGTTATGCTAGCCAACGTGTTTGCCGAACATTTTTTGTTGTTATAGGTTTAAGTATAAAATGAAAAATGAACTAATTCTCAAATTCATTCTCTCGCTCTAGGAACGAACATTTTTGATTGCTAATTTAAACAGCAAACATTCAGAACTTTACGATGTTGCCTTTTGTCATTTTGCATAATAGCATCAAAAAATAGCAAAAAGTATTAAAAGTGAAATTACCGGTGTGCTCAAGCAACCTTAAACACAAACAGCCCGTATATCAGAAAAATGCCAACATTTTTGTTAAACAAATTTTAATAAACGAAAAATCGTATTAATTTGAAGTTATCTAATAGTATTTTGAAAGAAAAATAACAAATACATTAACACTAATTGCATATCAACTGAAACTAAAAAAAAAAGAAAAAGAAAGAATAGCAAATGATTTAATACAAAAATAACCTCTGTGATTCCAGGCAGAATTATTTTTATTGGACGCCATCTCCAAAGAGATGCTGTACTTGGAAGGTTGAATTTTAGTTGATCTCTAAGGAATCTGAAACATTTTGTTGAATGGAAGTTAATGGCCTGCAAAATCTCTCGCTTAATTTCAAAGTATTCGTGAACTTTTCTTTCATTCACTATAAGTCTCGCAAAGATGAAAGCGTAGTTTTATTTCTTATTTTCTTCTTCGATTTCCTTAGCAGAGTTCTTCAAATTTTGAATTTGGTGCTCAAGAGACTTCATTTTATTCATAAGTTCCTCTTTAGCTTTTTGATGCGAAATTTCCTTATGCATAAATGATGTTTTCATCTCAATTTTTTGTTTTTTACAAAAATCAGCAAGTTTGCAAAATTTGTGACAATTGTCGCAAACTTGATTTTCTGTTTCTATTTTGTCACATTTTCTACTATAACAGGGAAATTATGTGAGATTCCAAAAACGGGAAACGCATTTTTTTTTTTACTCTTCTCGCACCCACTTCGCTCTGTCGAAAATGCTTTTCGCAGATAAATAGCTTTTTACGGGCATCATCAACCAAGCCGCAATCTTCGATCCATTGCTGGCGTCGAATAGGGAACTTTAGAAAGGAAAAAATTATACATTTCCTCTAATCGTTGCTGCATTCAGGAACAGAGAAATTTTTCCATTGTTCTCGAAGATTACAGGTAAGCTGAGGTAAATGAATATCTTCAGCATCTTGACCTTCAAGTTGAAAAAAATAATTCCAACAAAGGATTGGAAAAACTTATTATTAGAAAAACAATAAAAAGGAAGCATGCTTATTAAGAATTTGTAGCCTAATTCGGCTATAGTGTGTGTATAAGAGTACAAACAAGCAGCATATTTTTTAAAACATAGTGCTTTTGGCTATAAACTATTGTTATTAATTATTATCTATACATATAATAAAACTAAAATATGTAAATTGTGTACATTGAATATTTTTAAAAATTCCTTTTGCGATCAACATTTTGAAGGATGTGGATTTTAAAAATGTAATGACATATGGTACTTTTTCTCACAAAAAAGGATACTCTTCAAAATAACGGCTCAAAAAGAAAAAAAAAATAAATTAAAAATTGAAGATATGTTTAAACAATCGTTGAAACAAACTTTTGGTTATTAAAAGGGCTACAAACTCCACCTGAATTTTTTTTTTCGTTTGTCTATAATACCCTACATTTTTCTTAAAAAACATCTTTTCTCATTTTATAACATTTTCTAGAAAATCTTCCCTATTTTTCAAAAAATTCAAATGAATCCTCAAAAAAATTTATTTACCGGGTATTCTAGTTTATTTATAAATTAACATAGAAATATATATCACGCATTCCGTAAAAAAGTAAACCGCAAATCGTAAAAATCAACTTTATGCAAAATAAAAATGTTTTGTACCGTACTTCAGCACATACTATGTGCAGTAAGAAATAAAAGAAAATACGGTTTTTCTATTATTTTAGTGTGTGAATTAAAGCATAGTAAACGCATTTTTAGTAAGCGAATTTTTTTTATTTTTCGTGGTGAAATATCAATACGTAATATAAAATTTAAGTAACAGTAATTAACAAATAGGTGTTTATATTTATATACGACATAAAATATTAAACGGAAAGTTCTTTCCTCTGTACTCGACAAAAAATAAATTTTTTAAATTGTGTAAAGCCTCCTTTAACCGTTTCGGGACGACAGGGATGTTTTTATCCCAGAAAAATTTGAAAAATCATATCTCTGAAAATTCTCACACGATTTGGTTGAAAACCGTCCCAAATCATTATTTATATTCTTCTCTACAAAAAATTTAATATAGCTGTCAATATAACACATCAAGCTTATGTCAAAAGTCATAAATCAGTTCGCGCGGTTTGAGTTGCTAATAAGACCATCGACAAAAGCTCAAAAAACAAGTGTTTAATTTGTGGAAAAAAGTGTTCTTTAGTAAAGTTTTACTCAAACAGTTGTTATTTCATAGAAAATATAATCGAAAACCAATAAAAAGATATTTTTCTGAATTTGCGGCTAAGGTAAGTTTCGTGGGATAAAATCATCCCAAAACTGTTTATTTGTGGGACGTTAACATCCCAACCGTACTCATTCACATTATTTTTCTTAGAAAGATATGGACGGAAAACGTAAACTGGCGACTCCAGAAATTGAGGATTTTCTTAATAATTCAAGGAATGATGAGGATGATCCATTTGCTGCTAGTGATTCTTCTTATAGTCCCAGTCAGGAAGGCAGTAGTGCTTTAGAAGTGGAAGAAGACACGGATCATAGTAATGAAGGAATGGAAATTGTTGATGCGAATGAAACTGCAAATGATATTTCCGATGACTCTGACGAAGAAATATTTGAAGTGGAACGTCTGGATGAAGAAATTGTTTCTGATTGGCCAAACAATGTTATAACTTGGTCAAACCCCCTACCAACATTCACACCACGATTTACAGTTAGTGAAGATCGCACCGTTAGCCATGGAGGATTGAGGATTGAAGCCTGTGGAAATATTTTTCAAGCTGCTGCCTAGAAGTTTTGTTCATCACATTGTTCATTCTACTAATGAAAGGATTGATATTTTCAATAGCAGCCATCGTAAGAAAAAACGTGCAAAAACCGATTTCGGCGAAATACTTATATTGCTTGGATGTACCTTTGTTATGTCATATAATCGAGTGCCATCTTTGAAGGACTATTGGTCGAATAGCTGGTTGGGTAATGCTGGTTGGGTAATGCATACATAAAAAAAGCAATGTCCAGAGACCGGTTTTTACACGTTATGTCAAAACTTTATTTTTCTTCCTTATCATTCCAACCTGATCCAAAACCAAAAACTTATTTCGTTGATGATTTGGTAGATTGTCTAAAAAAAAACTTTCAAAAATATAGATCAGACTCTCCGTTCCAAAGCATTGATGAATCTATGACAAAATTTCTAGGCCGCTCTACGTTGAAGCAGTATATGCCACTAAAACCTGTAAAGAGAGGCATAAAACTATGGATGCGATGCGACAGTTTGACAGGCTATACGTATATATTCCGGAAAAGAAGACCATTCCTATCAATCATCCACATTAGGCGAACGCGTTGTCATGAAATTGTCAGCGACTATCAGACACCCTGACACAACGTTGTACTTTGATCGCTTTTTGACGTCAGCAAAATTAATTAATAATATACCGTTTCCAGCCTTAGGTACTTGTATATCTAACAGAAAAAATTTACCAACTTTTACTGAGAAACTAAGCAGAGGAGAATATGTCTTCAAGAGCAATTCGTCTGGTACTTTGGCAGTGGTTTGGCAAGACACAAAACAGGTTATGCTGCTTAGCAACTGCCATAAAGCTTCAGTGGACACTGTTACAAGAAAACAGAAGGATGGCAAAAAAAATAGATATAACATGTCCGGATATTGTAAAAACGTACAGAAATCTAATGGGTGGCGTAGATTTGGCGGACAAAATGAGTACGTTGTATGAACTTGACCGGAAGCCAACGAAATGGTGGCGAAAAGTTTTCTTTCGGCTTATGATGACATGCGCTGTCAATGCGTGGATAATTCATGCGGAAACAAATCATCCACGGCAAAAAAAAGAACCATTTTTGGGATTTTTAGTGGAGCTTTATTTTAAAATGTTGCATTTTTGGATTTTAGGAATTATTTTCGCTAAAATACTCAAACTCGAAATTTTCAAAACGGTACACTTACAGGAAAAACTTTCAAAACGACCAGGTTATCCAACGTAATCTCATAATTTTTTGCGTCAATATTAGTAATAGTTTTAGAAAGTATTTGCACTTAATTTTATTGAAATACTGACTAATTTGAATTTTTGTGATTTTTATAAAATATAGCGTAAAAATTCTCAGTTTTTTATTACAACAGGAAAGAATTTTAAATTTTTTCGAAAAGTAAAATACCACTTCTCTGATACTTTTTACCTGATTTTTATGTTTGATAACTCTTTTTAAATAAAAATTAAATATAAATTGAAGTGCATACCAGGTTTTTTTTTAAATACTTCAAGTGCTGTTTTTATTACTTCTTTCTGTAAGATAAAAACTTATATAGACTTTTTGTAACCTTAAATTAAAAAATATGTTAATTTATCTTTCTACTACGTTACTTTGTCTATTTTTATGTTACTTTATTTTTAATTCTTTTACAAACATAAAAACAAGTCTTATAAAGCGCAACAGTATATAGAAAAAGTTATGTTAAACAAAATCTGTTAATTTTCCATTTCATTTAGACAAGATATCTTCATTTCACATAATTTTTGAACACATTTTTCTAACTGTGACGAAATTTTCTGAAGTCTATATTGTAAAAGAAAACCATGAAGTTTTCTTTTAATGGATTTTTTCGCAATCCTTTTCTGAACTTTCCAGAGATGGATAAACAGATAGGGATGAATAAACATGTACGAGAAGAATAAATAGATAAGCCCAGATAAAATACACAAATGTAAATACATACATATGTATAAAATTTTAATTAAAAATTATAAATATGTATGTTTAACAGAAATCAAACAAAGAATAGTGTGTCGAATAACTTTCTTCGATTCGATTATATGTAACCAAAAAGTTGGCTTTGTATATATGTCATTAATGCGGTAAAGACTTTAATAAGTTAAATTTATAAAATTGTTGAAATAGATTTTTTGTATTAAAAATTATTTAAAAGAAAATTTCAAATGCAAAGATGTTTAGAATTCTTCGCAATAAATGTGATATTTACTTGGTGTTCTATCTATTCAGCTAAGAACAAAACAAAACAATATCGGCTAAGTTAGAAATATTCTTATAATATGGTTGACAACAAGAACAACAACAGCAACGTTCAGCTGAGGATAAAACGAAACCAATTCGGCATAGAAAAGGAAACATGCAAATAAATGCCGTAAAAACAGTGACAATTCTATTTTTTTCATTTTCATTTATAAAAGACAATTCTGATACTCAATAGTTTCCAATGGCCATATGATCTGTGCATTTGTTTTGTTTTCGTTGTTGCTTGGCTTTGCTGGTGTTTTCATTCCTCTCCTCCGGCCGCTCATCCTCACCACATGTCTTCATTAGCAAACCAGTTGCGAGTTTACTACAAAATTCCCTCAGCACGATTTGTTTTCAGTCGACTCATTTCATTGGCTTTCAGCTCTGCTCTCAATATCGCCGCCATATTTCTTTGCACGGGCTGCACCTCAATGGTTATAATTTTTCGCCTTATTCAACTAATCTCTTTACTATTATTTATTCTCCTTGTTGGTGGTGCGCACAGTGAAGTTTATTTTAAACTTTAAGCTTAAAGCAAAACTTATATATTATACATATATCCATTCTTAGGTAACCCTATATGCACGGAAAATTTTTTTAGCTCGAATTGTTGACGAAAAATTTGAATAAAATATTCGATTTTATATTAAACTGAAATCTACAAAGTTTCGTGACGACTGATGATTTTTTAAAAGTCGCTCAAGATAGTTGGACAAGCGTTTTACAAGAATTTTTGTTATTTTTAAATCAATGAAATATTAAAATCAACGCTTGGACCATATTTATTTAAAAAAATGGGTATGCACATAATTTTTTACTGCTGTAAGATGAGCTATTAAACATAAAAATTGGATAAATAGTACAAAAGTTGTGAAAATTTACTTTTCGAAATAAATTTATTTTTTCCTTTTTTAATAAAAGCGTAAAATTGCAATAAAATGTTGTTTAACAGAAGTGTAACATTTGGTTTATTTTTACATTTTGGTTTTATTTTTTATAAACAACACTAAAAACATGACATACTGGCTATGACTAGTTGCTATGGCGAACTCTATAGCTTTTTTGAATAAAAATTTTTAAAAACAAAGATTCGAATAAAAATTTTATAGCTTTTGAAATTTGAATTTTTTTTTAAAAACTCTTCAAAGTGTTTGTTTCTGGCATTTATAGCAGAAAAAAAAATCATAGAAAAGCCAAAAATCCCTAAAAACAAAGATAAAATTAAAAAAATTAACTTCATGGTTGGCTATGCTATAGTTTTTAGGTAATTTGTGCAAAAACTGACAAAGCTATTATATCCAATTAAGTCATCAATAGAGTTATTAGTAAAGTTGCGAATTCTGAAAAAATTTTGATGCATCTTAAATATAAACTCATTTATTTCTACAAAATACAATAAATTCATCAAAAATGTTTTAAGTTGTTTTTAAATAAAGAACCGAAAAATATTAAAAGTAAAAATTTGTTTTAAACTTCATATTTATTTCAAGAATAATACAAGATAAAACTGGTTTAAAACAACACAGTAAGTAAATAAAAAAAGCAAATAAAAGCTAAAAGTAAGTAAATTTATTTAAATAACTTTATAAAATAAAATAAAATAAAGTATTAAAATTCATAAAATGATATAAAACTGTTTCCATGTTTCAATTTAATAAACTCAATAATTTTGAAAAAGTTATAACTACATCTAGGAATCTCCTAAACTAAAAAATCAAAAATATGCGCATATAACATGCACTTAAAACTTTTACATATGTGCTTAAAATGGGTAAAAGATTCAATTAAAAATATTTTCTAACATTTTATTATCGGTTCAAAAATAAATATTGCATGTTATTTAACAAAGAAGAAAAAATAATTGTATAACATTAAAGAAGTATTTGTTTAAAAAAATTTATTTAAATACCCAAAACCTTCAAAAACATATGATACTTATTAATCTAATCTACATATTTAGTATGGATGTATTGTCTCTTCGTAGTTCTGATAAAAGAACCCATATTGTCATATTTGGAAGGTTTCAATTATTTAAAAATTTTTTTTAAACAATTCCTTTATGTTGCTAAAATGTAATTTTAAAACAAATCCTGACATTCTAGAGAAAAAGAGAAAACGAAGATTTTCAATCCTTTGCCTCTAGTTTCACGTGTATATTGTTTACATCATGTGAGAAATTTTTTCCGATAATTGTGGTACGGTGTTATCTTTTGCCAAAATATGTCACACTAAATTTAAATGATTGCCACTCAGAAAAAGAAAAAAAAAATGCAAAATCCACATGTTTTTAGAGTAAGATATACAAAAATATGATTAATAAATATGCTAAAAGGCATTTTTTGTAAAATATGAAAAACCATGCATTTATTTCAAAACATGCTTTAACGATTGAATGCCATTTTAAAGAAAATTTAATAATTTGTAAGAATAACTTAACCATTTACACTTCAAGATGCCCTAGTAGATTATTAAAACATTTTTAAAAATGTTTGAATTTATTCTTTATCATATGCAGTCTTACAAGCCCTCCTCCCCATTTTTTAATAGCTTTCAGATTTTTCTACATACTATATGTAGCTGAACACCGACTGTCATTATCCCTGTGTCAGTATTTTCTGAAATATAGCGTTTTACAATAGCAACACTTTCCAATAGCAACCACTTAATTTTATTACCCCATGATTAAATCTTAAACGATTCCTCATATGCAAACATACATATTGACAGAAGCACAACGTATCTGCATAAGACAACAAATTCAATAATTGCACAAAAAACAAACAAAAATCCCTAACGCAATAACAACAGAAAAAAAGTCACACAAAATCCGCATCATAAATGAAACGAACAACAAAACAAACGATCGTCAGTCGCTTCCGACGGCAGCGCAGTCGCATAGAGTCGAAACCAGAGTTGAAAAGTACAAAACTTCACTTTACCAGCAACTCATATGGGGTAGATACAAAATAGAATCAAGTCAGGCATATGATTCGAAGCCAGTCGCGAATTGTAAGGAACAAAACAAATCAAGTTCCTGCAATTAAACTCAAAGCTTGATATTTTTTCAAGTAGCTTGATTTTTAATTTACTTGTTGCAAATCTCTGGTGTGGACTTATATATGTATAGTACAGAATAGTGTCAATTCTAGTACAAGATTTCTAACAGTGTATGGTTTTGATATGGTCGATTTAGGATTTTTCGTTATTGGAAGACTCTTATATGTTTTTTATGGAGATGATTTTTTGCCAGCATATAATATTACATTTCTCAATTGTTTGCAGAATATAGCAATGCAAAAAAAATTATTTTGAAAAATGTAAAAATAAGGGTTAAAAGGGGGGAATGAATATTTTAATTATCAATTTACAACAAAAACATCTTTGCCACAGACAAAAAAAGGGTACCACTTTCAGTTTTGACGCTTCGAGTTGTTTTTTCTTAGGAGAATTTTTTAACTTGAATTACGGTTTTCTCAAATTCCTGATGTGATAGAGAAATTGGTTTGCCAGATTCGTGAAAAGGCACCCCGAAATATTCGAAAACATTTGTTGGTTTCTCACTCACAAAAAAAACTTCCTCTTGGTGCACAGTATTATCAAATCATGCTTTGAAAATACTTTTAATTAAAACATAAAATATTAAGTACTATAATAAAAAGCTTATTTTTTCTTTGCGATACAATTTTACAACACAACTTATAAAATTTCTTATGTATAAAAGTGTATTTAAGCATGTTTGAAAAATGCTTCAGTTCTACTGTTGTAGGTAAACTATTACACAATTGCTGATTAGGAGCAAATTCGTTTATTTTTTAGTTGTTCCGCTCAAAATTACTCAAAAACAGTTTATATTCATGGTCCTTTTATCTTAAGCTTAATTTTTGCATTCTGCAACTGACCCAAACTTTTCAAACTTTATGCATTGCATTACTCTTATAAATAATATTGTTAGCATTTGTCAGTAAAATTAGATGCTGACATCGCATATCTCACATGGTATACATTATGAAATAAATATATATAAAACAATGTAATATGTAAATACTTTTGCACTTTTGCACTTTATAGTTTAGGTTTATAAAAGTTTATAAAAAGTTTAATTTTATTTAAATCAATTTGTAATATTTTCATAAAAGTTAAACACATTAAGTTCAATTTTTTAATATAATATAAAATATGAACAAAACCGATGCAGAAGTAAAAAAAAAAACAAAACAAAAATAATACCAAAATAAAAACAACAAGCAAAACATTAATTGGCATATATTTTAAACATATCCGGTGCAAAAGTTTTGCTGCAAAGTCTCTAACAACTCAGACATTTGCAGTCGATATGGTTAGGACAGTTTTTCATATTATCCTCATTTTTAACAACTTCTATCTCTCACTTGCTGCTCTACACAATCGATTTAAATTGTTATGCAACCAGCAAATTCTACAGATGGCAGTTTTTAAAAAAGTAATGAATAAATAAATAGATATATATATATTTTTCCAGATACGTGTACTTTTTTTTCCACATGTCCTTACTCAAACATATTCGTTGCAAAAGTTTTGCTGCAAAGTGTCTTACAACTCAGACATTTGCAGTCAATATGGCTAGAACAGTTTTGACGTAGAATTACGGCTTACAGAATATGGGGGTCATTTTCACAAATTTTTTCAAAGTGATATTTGACACTTTGGGGTATACCTACAGCCTTTAATATTCATCGTACAAAGAAAAAAAAAAATGCCAAAATATCAGTTTTAGTGGGAATAAAACGAATGTCTAATGAAATAGCAAAATCTAAGATGAAAAAATTTATATATTGGTATGAGAAATGCACAAGCTGCTTAGCTGCAGTAGCTGCTTATGCTGTTTTTAAGGTTGATGTTGTCGTGTTTGCTTGTTTGGTTCGTAACCACGTCGTTCGTTGTTGTGCTGCTTTTGTTGTTGTTGTTTTTATTAATATGTATGTAAAACATGCATACATAAATACACATCAGTTGCTTTCATTTTTTTCGTTTCCCAGATAGCCAATCGGCTCGGTTGAAAACGTTGTGCACTTTTAAAAGCACTGAAGCGCACCGTTTCGTTGTCAGCAAACTGTGCTCTGTGTGTTTCATATAAGCGTACCATTTATTAAGTTGTATATTAATGTTGATTTTCTATGATTTAAATATAAATTCTAAATGTTTGATAGTTTAAATCATTCTTGATTTTAAATACAAATTCTAGTTATTTGATAGTTTAAAATCGTTTATTGAGCTTTAGGTCAGGTTAGAACAATTAATTGATTTAACGAATTTTTTTCAAAGAAACAACAGCAACAACATTTTCAATATGAAGGTAAATAGAACATCACTAGCTGATTGTTTAGTTAGCTGATTGATTAACTAGTAAGAGCAATTAATTGTTCTAACCTGATCTAAAGCTCAATAGATGATTTTAAACTATTAAACAACTAGAATTTGCATTTAAAATCAAGAATGATTTAAACCATCAAACATTTAGAATTTGTATTTAAATCATAGAAAATCAACATAATAAATAACAAGGTCATATAGAAAACTCTAAATTGTATATTAATTTTATTTCTTGTTAAACAATTGTAACCTTTTCTTAAAATAGTTTTTATTAAGCTGCAACAATAAACTAAATAATAAACGGCAACTCAACTGCACTACCTTGATTTCAATACAAGATTCAATGCATATTTTGGAGTTTTTTGTCGAACGGGTGACAAAGAGAACGGGGGGAAAAAGACAAGAACGAACGACGCATCAAGCGAATTTGACATTAATTTCAATTCGATTCTTGATAAATATATAAAAGGACTTTACAATTATATAGAGAACGGGTTAATGGTACAATAACATGTCGTTTTCATACCAGCTAATCAGACGCTGCCGTTTTAAGTACCGTTTAGCTGGAACAGTAACATTCATGGCTTGTTGGGTTGTAATGCAATAGAGAATACAGGTGCATGTAACTAGAGAGATTTTTTTTGGCAACAAAAAAAATGTACTACTACTAGCCAAGGTTGCCAGTTAAAATTTAAAACAACTCCGACAAAAAGATACTTTTTTCACAATAACATAAATTAAATACAACAAAAATTACCATGGTATAGATAATCAAAAAAGTTTCTACCGCAATAAAGCAATATCAAAAAAATCTCACGATCATTAAAAATTACCACAAAAATACCATGCGTTTTAAAAATACCACCACAAATTCCATATGCATTTCAAATTGACACAAAAATCCCATTCGCATCAAAAAATACCACAATAAGTCCCATATGCATAAACAATTCAAATACCACAAAGAAATTTTGCTTGCTAAAAAGAAAAACATTTTAAGAAGAATATTACCAAACTCCCACGAAAATTAAAAAAAAACCCGCTGAATTAAACAATTTAATAGGAATTCTCAAAAACGAAAATTCCTAAGTGCAATTAAAAATGATCACGAATGGGATTTTTCCAACATAACTGCCAACGTTGCTACTAGCTGCTGATATTGATGCTGAGATGTTTGCGCTGCAAAGGGCCGTTTTTCACTCGGCAATTCTATGAGCAATAATTTCTTTCGCCGCAAGTAGTTTGTTGACTACTCGGGCTTAAAGGGGACTTTCGTAAACCCCCTCATGCGGACGAATAATCGACAAACTGCTTGCGGCAAAGGCAATTATTGCCGAGTGAAAAGCGGGAGAAAGAGATCTTGCTACCAGAGCAAGAGAATTATTGCTCTCGGAGCAATAATTGCTTTCGCCGCAAGCTCGAGAATTTTCGTGTGTGACGAGTGAAAAGCGGGACATAGTAAGCAAAGTTCTGTTTATTTTATGTGGTCTATTCGGTTCATCCCCTCTAACGCTGCTCAACCGCTGTGATCTTGTACTTGTACTTGAGTCTGTGCTTGGTAATTGTTGTTGGTTCAGTTAGCTGAAATTTTTTTTAGATGTTCTTAATTTTTACTCAACATGAACAGCTGATTTTGACAACTAGCTCGCTTTTCTCTGCTTTCTACTTCATTCCTCTCCGAGTCGGCAATACCTGGTTATTCTGCCATAAGTTGGAGTACGAGTTAAACGAATGTTTGTTTTCAGTAAGATAAATACAATAGAAAATACAGATGCGTGTTACAGCTTTTATTATTAAGCTTTTATTAGTACATTAATATACTACAGAGGCAGTATATTATCCTCATTTTTAACAACTTGTTGCTCTACACAATCGAGTTATTTTGGTATGCAACCACCAAACTCTCCTGCTGGCAGTTTTTAAAAAAGTATTGAAGGCGTAGTGAAGTGTATGGGAAGAGATTTTTGCTTTAAAGCGGGATTGAAAAACTGAAAACTTACACCATTTTAAGCAACTTGGCCGAAGAATTCTGCTTTCTGGTGAATTTCGAACCTCCAAATTTTTCAAAATAGCTTTTGATATGAAAATTTTTAAGAAATATTGCTCAAAAGTGTTTTCGATGTTTTTTGGGGGACCTAGAAGGCGGCTAAGGAGAACCAGTGTGATGCTCCTTAGCAATAAAAATTATTGCCTATCACACACAGATTACTTACCTTTCTTAGGCGTATTGTTCTTGCGGGTTCCACTATTGGACGGTTCCGAATTTTGGAGCGTTTTTTGGTGGAATTTGCGGGAGCAGTATGTTTCTATATATTAAGTTTTCAGGTTTTACTAATTTTTTATTATTTTTTTAGGTTTTATTTATTTTTGTTAGGTTTTTTCACTAGGTTTTTATTAAAATTTTTGTTAGGATTTTTATTTTATAGGTTTTCTCTCGAATGAGTTGTGTGAATGTGCTGCATATGTGTTACATGATATGTGCCACATATGTATCTTTGGAATGTGTTGCATGCATGTGTTGTATGTAATTTTTTAGTTGTCATTAGAATAGCTTACACCGAATGCGTAGCATTCAGAATTAGAGGTTGGCTAGGTTTTTTAGATTTTAAAGCTATCTGATGAGACCACGTGGCTGTGGTCGAAAAACGTTTACCTTTAAGCCTTTAAGCCTACACGGCAAGAATTTTAGGTTTTAGGTTTGTTGTTTCACTGAATATAGATGGGATGTTTATCTTTTCATATATTAATTTTTTTCAGGTTTATAATATTTTTCCGGTTTTAGTTAGCTTATAATTTTATACCATGATTAATGATGTATAGTGTTATGTCGTAATTGAGGACATGACATTGTATAGTATGTTTTGTATAGTGTTATGTCAGATTGAAGACGTGATATTGTATAGCATTGGTCATATTTAGGTAGATATTTTAAGACAAAAAGTTTTCTTAAAATTATAATAGGAATTATAAGTAGGAGACAGTTTGGAAAAAGTTGGTTTGTGATACTTAAATTTAAGGATAATTTATTTCCTGAATTTAAGTAATATATTTAAAATCAGAAGAGACGGACTGACAGAAACTAAGTGGCTTATTTAAAATGTTTTTTACCCCGTCTCTAGCCCCTTTCTTAGCGCATTGGTACTATGTAAGTAGTTTTTATTTACATTTTTATATTTTTTCTGTCTTATTGACATTTTTTGTCTTTATGACACATTTTGTAGGCTTAACTTACAAAAAATTAGAGTAATGAAGTTTTTTAAGTACAAAGTACCGAAACGCTTTGCGCTCAAACACAATCAAGCTAGATCAGTGGTGGTTAGTGATAAAAACTTGCCATTGGAAAAAAAATATTTTGGATTAATGAAGCGAAGTTTTTTCACCCACTATGGCTCTACCCTACGATTTCTGAACCCAAAAAAAATATTTTTGGCAAATTGCTCGGTATCATACATATGAATAAAGCCATTGTCTTTATTCATAAAGCCAGACTTGGCTCTCTGACTTGAAATTACCAAGTTATAAATAATAAATGTCAAATATACACGATTTTGAGGAGTAAGTCTTATATATTGATCCAAAATATTGGCTTGCAATTCAGCATTGAATGGACTACAAGGACAGCGAGAAAGTAATGTTCTTGGATCTTAAAATACCTTGTCACATTCAGAATACCGAAAGAAACGCAAAAGAAATTACCAGAGCTATATTATATTTCAACTACTACATTAAAAAATTTGTGCGGTCGAAAAATTAATACGCCCGCTTTCCATATAAGCGAAATCGGTATTTCGGTATATTTCCCAAAGTAATCTGTTAAAGATATAGATATCATTGGCCTTAATTCGCGCAAAGTCAGTGCAGCATTTTCCAGATAAGAAAGAGAGTCAAGTCGAATGGGTCTGTCAGTGAATGCAGATAAGACGAAATACTTAGTGTCAACAAACAAACAGTCCCAGCGTCTTGGAACCCACGTTACAGTTGACAATACCTCCTTCGAGGTTGTGAAGAACTTCGTTTATCTGGGATCCAGCATTAATTCAACCAACGACATCAGCATTGAGATCAAACGAAGAATAACTCTTGCCAACAGGTGTTACTTTGGGCTCAGTAGGCAATTGAGAAGCAGAGCCCTCTCTCGACGAACGAAAATCACGCTCTATAAATCGCTCATCATGCCCGTCCTACTCTATGCATCACAAACCTGGACGCTGAGCAGTTTAGATGAAAAGACTTTAGGAGCATTCGAGAGAAAGATTCTTCGTAAGATCTACGGACCAATCTGCGTCAATGGCGAGTACCGAATACGGTGGAATGATGAACTGTATGAGCTGTACGCTGACATCGACATAGTCAAGCGCATTAAAATCGAGCGGCTTCGCTGGCTTGGTCATGTTCAGCGAATGAAAGACGATGCTCCAGTGAAGAAAACATTCGATTCGGTACCCAGCGGCGGTCAACGCAGAAGAGGACGACCGCATCTTCGTTGGAAAGACCAAGTAGAGGACAACCTGACGAAGCTTGGAATTTCCAACTGGCGCCAGCAAGCGAAAGACAGAAATGGCTGGCGCAAATTCTTAGATGAGGCCAAGACCGACATACGGTTGTAGCGCCAACTAAGTAAGTAAGTAAGTAATCTGTTAAAGAAACCAAATTAAATTATAAATGTTTAATTTGGTTGTTCATGTTTAGAAATTTATGAAAACCTTAAACAACTTTTTTCTAAAACAATAACAAGTAATTTTTTTCAGGAATCGATCCAGCCGTTCAAAATTGACGCCTTTACCAAAGAACAGCATTTTATTTTTAAATATAGACTATCTTATATATCAAGTATTACTCGATTTTTTAAATAAATGAATTTTGACAGTTGGTTCTCGGCCTCCTTTTTTTCTAAATAAACCAGAATACTGAAAAAGGGGCTGCATTCGGGTTTGCAAATTTTAGCATTTCGCACAATTACAAGCATTTAAACAAAAATTGCATAATTTGAAAGTCATCGAAACAGGTGGTTTACCTTCTGAAATTGTTTTTGTCATCATTATCTAATAAGAAACATTATCTAATAAGAACAAATATTTATGTTAGCTTCTGCTGACGTTGAGGGTGGATCATTCGCAGAGATTGTTTACGAATATGATAAAAAGCATTCCTTACAATTACTTCGCTTTGCCTCGTGCTACTAGTATTGACGGACTTTTTATCACAACCTCTGATGACAACCCTCAACAATTTATATTTCATCATGGAAGGCGAAATGATTTTTCTAATGTTGATTTAATTGATTTAATTTAGTTGGATTTAGTTGATTTAATTCTTAACAAATTAGAAACTAAATATATTACTACAAAAATTTGATAGAGAGCAAACAGTTCTTTTCTGTAATGACTTTAAATTGTCAGAGTCTTCATGCGTATTCTCAAGATCTTACCGATTCTATAACTCAAATCTGCGACATTATATTGCTATCAGAAACAAGAATGCAAAATGATGAAAGTATCGATATCACAAATTTCGCTTGTATATCTCAATTTCAGAGAAATAGTTGTCATTCTGAAGGAGTTCCAATTTATCGTAATTATAATAAAGATAAGTACAATACAGTCACTGGAAATATGTCAATATATTTAAACAGACTTCAGCTACAAAATTTTTCCGCTTATATTTAAAAAATTGGAGAAGTATATTCTGCAGAAATGATAAGCTCTAATGGACATCATATTTTGATGATTTCGATTTACATTTTACCTCAGAATACGACCGAAGAAAACAAAATCGATAACATAATAAAATTTATCCACAGATCTCTTTGATGTTATTCACGAGCAGGTTTCATTGAACTGGGTGAAAATTATCACAAAATGCCAATTGTTTTTGGTGGAGATTTTAATTGCGATTTTAGACATGAATCCTCAAAGGCACTCAAGCAATTCCATTTTGATAAATTTAATTTACAAATAATAAGCGATCCAAATATTTGTACAACACAATTAGGAACAACTGTTGATGCAGTATTTTTAAGATATATTGCCGACAAAACATAAATAACATACGTTTGCTATTATAGTTATCATAAACCCCTAAATTTCATTAATAAAATTCGATAATATTTGAAAACATTTAAAAAAATAAGAATGAAAAATAAGAATGATATGTAATAAAATCTACTTGCGTATTATAACTTGTGTTTTTTTATTTAATTTGATGTTATTTAAAATTTTTGAATTTAAGAGTAATTTTATTATAAAAACCTAATAAATTAACAAATCTATGAAACTGTGAAAAAGCTTCGCTTCTCTCGTGTGTTCAAAGACGCATCTATTTGTTTTTGTTCTTTTTACATTTTTCCTCCTATTAGAATTGCGATCCTCCTATTAGCGGGGTTCACATGGTCCTACATGTTGTCACGCATTGTAGGACAAGCCTCGTATTTGACCGTTCGAACGCTCGATACAGCCGACTGACAACATGTTATCTTGAATTTGAAATATTTCAAATTCAAGGCCATCACGCCAGGCGTCACAACATGTAGGATCATGTGAACCCCGCTATTAGAATATTAGAATATCTGCGAATTCTAATGTCAATAAAATATGCATAACAACCCAAATTCGATTTGGAAGAAAAGGGCCAAAGCATTCCAAAAAGAACAAAAATGTTCAGAGCTCACTTGTGAACACAAATCTTCCTATTAGAATCTATCAAAAAAAATGTAAACAAAAGCCCTTGCTGCATTTCTTTTATATTTCCTAACCTTAAAAATACCAAATGATCGCAATGGTAATGGGAGGAAAAAGGCGAAACCATTGCTGAAAGAATAAACATGTTGCCAGCTCGCTTGTGCACACAGTATTTTAAAAATACCTCTGCATGAAAAAGTCCACAAAAACGTCGGCAGAACAACATTAGCAGCGCGCCAACAGAAGCCAAAACTAACAGTTTTGAAATAATACTTAAGAGCGAACTTTGAGTTTTTGGCTCTCTTGATATATATACTCTTTGCCAATACTTACCCAGTAGAAAAAGTAAGGAGTAAGGAGCAATTGCAGAAGCACTTCTTAGGCAGGTAGAGGGCCTTACCAACTGGTTTCTTTTCTTAATTATTTTTTATATGAAACGAGCCAACATGCAAGGCATTGCACTCTCCCTTTTCCAAAAAGAGCTAATATAAGTTGTTATGTGCAAGGGCTTCAGAAATGTCTTTGCGAGAACAATTTCCATAAAGCGGTTTAAAGAACAGCACTCAGAAGTGGTTATATTCAAGCACTTCTATAACAAGTTACACAGAAGTACTTACATAAGAGGTTATATGGAATCTATTCAAAAACACCTGCTTTCATCGCACTAAAACACACTGTTGTAAAGTAAATGTTTGATTTTATAATAAAATTATTGTAATTTATGTAATTTTTTAATGTTTTCAAAAGTAAAGTTTTCAAATATGTATATGGATAATGATTAACAATGAAGGATTAGGAATGTTAAGTAGAAAGTTCATTTATTTTCTTGGCTAAGCAAGTAGATTTGTGGACCTTATTTTTTGCAATTTTAAATCCTTTTTTTAATTCAGTTATATAGTTTTCTTTTGTTATGTAGATGTCCTGAGAAGCTTCTGTAAGTTAAAGTAGGTATTAGAAAAATGTGATATTAATGCTATTGGTAGAAACTTACTATAAAAGATATTATTGATCGCATTGAATAATTTAAAGGCCTCCTTTTTTTGAATGCCGTCATAATTATAATTTAAAAAAATGTCTGGTCCAATCAACTTGTGGATGTTTTTGGCTATACCGCCTCTTTTGCATATTTTTTGTACTACGGTCAACTAAAGCAAAAAAGATTTTGTATTAAAAATTAAATAGAAGATTTGTTAAAAATATACCAAATCCTGCTCATTGTAATTTAATATTTCAGCTTCCAAACGCTGCAATTCTTCATTGTTTTTAAGAGGAAATATTTGGGATATTTGTGAGTGTTGTTTATTTTGTTGTGCTAGATCGCGCATTAGGACTTTCATTGAAGCTAATTCGCCTATAATAAACTCATTTTGTTTTTCAACTGTTTCTTTCAGCTCTACAATGCTGGTATTTTGCTTTGCTATAACTGCTTTCATCTGATTGATTTCAAACTCAATATCTTAAATCAAACCAAATAAAACATTGTTTTAAGTTAAATTATTATAAAATTTACTTTTTAACCGACTACTTTTTTGGTCATATGATTTTAAACCTCCTTTTGAAATGTTTACTCTCTGTAAAACGCCTCGATTCTCCGACATGTTTAGACTTAAGAAAAATGTTTTAATGAAGGAATTAAAATAAAACTAACAGCTGTGCAGAAGAGGAATGAGTACAAGAGTGTTTTCGTGTGGTAAACACATAATTTTAGAGCAAATTTTATTAACATCAAAAATTTCTTCTTCGAATTCTAATAGCTCTCCTTTACAAATTTGTAGGTCTTCCATCGACTTTAAAGGTGCCTCAAAGAAGGTTTTTAAATTTTGCACTCTAAAACCTTTGACGAGTCCATTATTTTTATCCGAAAACCCAGTTACTTTCATTGGAACAAAAGGCCTTATGCAGCAGAAATTATCCGGAATGGTTGTGCTCAAGAAGTAGTTTTTAGTTTGGAAGCTTATAATTTTTCCTTTTTTGTTTTTTTTAAAGCCCTTATTTTCGCCTTTTTATTCAATGTCTTGATCAGAATATTTGTTATAAACTTGTTGTAATATAAGTGAAGGTTTTCAAATTTTCCTTTTCAAATATTGCATAAAATTTTCAAAATCGTATGCTGAAAAGTTTGTTGCTACACCCATATCTTCCACACTTTTACTTAAGTGAAGCAGGCCGTGCACATTAAAAGTGACACTACTTTCGCCGAATAAAACCGGAAAATTTTGAACAAACAATTCCAGCATTTCGTTAGCTATTTGAATTTTTGATTCGGGCATAAGAGGAGTTGATAGCAATCGATATGCTGAATGTAGCAACAAAAATTCATAGTAGAAGTCATCATCTACGATGTTTTTTAATACTACTGGCCCAGTGTAAAGAACGAACTGACGAAACTTCGTAGCTTTCCATCTAAGAACTTCATCGAGAGATCGAGGTTTCCTCTGAAATTCTCTAGGAATATTTCCAGAAAGTGAAACTAATTTTGTTGATAGTAATTCTTTTTGATTTTTGTTGATTTTTGAGGTGCACTTTCCAGCTAAAAGCATGCACAACATTTTCTTTGCAACACCCAAGTCCACCAAGTGCATTGGCTCCATTGGAAACTGTGTTATCATGTTTGTACCAATCAGTTCTAGTGAAGTTGGAGTGTTTTTAAACATGTTTTGGTGAAATGACACTTGCTTCCGATCTGTAAAGTCTTTGTTCGGTCGGAGTTACGAAGATGCAGTTTTAAATGTTGTCACATGATTTACTCTTTTACCTTCCTGGTAGCATTTGCTGCAGCCCACCAAGGCATTGTGACCGACAATACCACAAACGAATGATCGTGCCGGGGTGTCACATATAAAAGCTCTCAATTCTATTTGAAAGTCACGGTTATGGATTATAATTCCATTTTCTCTAAGTGTTTTCAGTTCGTTTACTAAATCATGCAAGTATGTATCTATGTTTATTGGTTTTTTTTCCAAGGTATGTTCCAATCAAAAAAACATATATATTTGAAATATTGACAACTCTTCCAATTATTGGCCACAGACTTTCTAAACTACTTTTAAAAAGGGGCAATCCATCGATGCCAATATCCAGAATTATTTTGTTGTGCTCATGCAACACACTTAATGGTATCTTTTTTAACTGCTTCTCTAATCCAACATGTAAATAAGTACCAGGCGATACCGTTCTTATAACTGCCTTTATGCTTTTCTTTTTAAGAAGACCATTGAAACTTCTTGGTACAGTCAACCCTTCTGATTGCAATACCTTTAGCAACGCTTGAACAGTTGCCCTTGGTGGATTATATTCATGATACCATTTTTTTAATTTGTTTTTTAAATCCAATTCGTTCAATTCGTCCAATTCAAAAGAATTCATTGCATTTAAGTTATTTGCTTCCAATACGTCATTTAAAATTTCACCGCATGAATTTACTGGGTTTTCAGACACAACACTTTCACTTATAATATCAATTTTATTTTTAACACATTCTTTTAATTTCTTCTGTAGTTCTCTTTTTCCTTTAATATTTTTTTATTAATAGCACTTTTACTTATTCCTCTTCTACTCATATTTAATTTAAATTTTTTATTTAACTTTCACGCACAATGAAATTTACAACTGCTGTCTTCAAAATATGTTCGACAATAAAGCGCATACAGCAATTTTCCAATATGAAACTTTTTCATGAATTAAGATTGTGAGCTTTAGATCAAGTGAGTTTTCAAGAAGGCAACAACAACAACAACAACTCTGTATAGAGTCAATCACTTAGCTGACTAGACAGTCTGTTTCGGAAATCGCTACATATATCATCAGTAGTCTTTGAGTGATTAAGCTGTGATCAACTCACTGTTTAAACTAGCATATGAATGTACAGATCCTCTAATTCATTCTCATGAATTGTATGGCTGCTAATCATATGACACTTCAAAGCAGGAGGCCATTTTAGATCACCGCCATCAACTCTATCAAGGGTTGCCATCTGTTCTAGTTGCTTCTTCATTTATTTCAATACTCATTGGTGTTCGATTGTTTGTCGAAATGCACCATAGAAATGAAACGAGTTTTTGCTTCGCCAGAAGCTTTTTCAATGAACACGTGTTCAGTTGTTTACCGTTATACAGTAGCCATGTTTTTTAAAAATCTTTCTTTTGTTGCGCTCTTTCTTTGCCATTTGCTTTTAGATAAGCAAGAAATGTGTTCGACCCATTCTCTGCTCACTTCTTTTTTTCAATTTAGGAGTTTCAGAATCAATGCAAATGGAGTGATTATAAGACTTGTGGAGTGGTTGCTTTGAAGCAGTTATATCAGTGCTTCTGATAATAGGGCTTGACAATTATTCTACTGGGTACAGTCATGAACCAATAAGAGAAGATCACGCAAAGAGCAGTGCGAGAAAAAAGTATTTTTTCGTGCAACGTCATCGGTCACAAGCAAGCTATGAAACTGTCAACTTTCATACGTTTTGCATGCAAAACATGTGAAAACTCGGATAAAAGTGAATAATTATAAAATTAATAAGTTTAATTCGCAAAAAAAGTGTTTGAATACTTTGTTTGTTTATATTTCCATGCAGTAACTAAATGTAAAGAATGCTGTAAAAAGAAAAACTCCAAATAAATAGAATACAAAATTGTATGTTCACTTTGTTTTTATTATTGAACTGTTTTGTTAAATTTTCGATTCTTTATTTAATAATCTTATTTTAAAAAACATTCGTGCGCGGAAAAACATTTTTTTTATTTTGTTGTCACACATAACATGCTCTGCACTTGTAATGTGCGTAAGCAAATAATTTTTGCTTATTAGCAGCCCGCGCCATTTACGTCGTTGAACACTTTTTCCAAAGCCCTCATATGCGCCATGAGCTCTTCCGTTGGCTTGGACAACCGCCTTCGCTTAAAGGATCTACCCAACTAAGTGATGCTGCCGCTGCTTCTTCCAGCCTTATGTTCAGAACGTCTTTGTGGAATTTGTGGCAGATATATCATACGAGGTTTTCCAAACCGCTGTTCACTCCAAGAAAAAGATTAAAAATATTGAATTCATAAAATTGTTAAATTTTACTTGAACTTGCGAATATAGCTGCCTTATTTTCGCATGAAGTAACTGCTCTGAAGAGCGGTTAGAAATAGAAGCGTCCCTGTTTAGTTTTGCTATATCCTCTAAAGGAAAAACTTCTTCGCGCCGCTGCTCTTTCTCCATGATCTACGACTCCTGAAGCAGAGCACTAACGATTATTTTTGTTTTCGCGCTTTAAAATTCGCTGACATCGTTCTGCATTTGCTGGCTGCACCTCCTTGGTCATAACTGTTGGGACAGCGCCCGGCTTTAAGCGCATAGCTTTGCCAAAACCTATCGTAACATTTTTTAAAAAAATATTTACGTGGAAATGTAGAAGTACTTACCCATTTGAACTTGGAGCCTTCTTTCGAAGTCTTCAGGCAGAAAATGACCTCCACAGATTCTTGCCGTTGCAGTGTCGACATTTAGCCGACAAAAAATCTCCCATTGCTTACAGGCAATTTTTTCCTTGGGGAAACGGTAGAAACCAACGTGTTTGTTTTTTTTTTTGGCTGTTGCAATTAATGTATGTCGCTACAGCACACTTCATTTTAATGTAAAAACACATTATAATAATATGATAATTCTTTAAAATTTTAACATATAACATTCAACATCCAATCACTAAGCGTAAACGAAAGATTTTGTGACCGATGACGTCAGACCTATCAGCTGTTTTTGTTTACAATATGGCGGCTCTTTTCTTTGCATGATCTTTATTTTTTGCTTCATGACTTACAGTTTTGAAATAATATTCAAGAGCGAACTTTGAGTTTCTGGCCCTCTGGATTCTCTTTGCTTCACTGCAATTGCAGTAGATCTACTGCCAGACCTAATATGCCACACATTAAAGTATGGAGGGGTATTGGACATTTATGACGAAACGTGAAATAGTTATTGGGGGGAGGGGGCAGAGGGGGTTTGTCGATTGTGCGTTAATTTAATAAATCAATATTGCATTCAATATTCATTAATATTTTTAACGGTTTTTCGTAAAAAGCTTAATCTGATGATTTGAATTTTGAGGGTTTAAATTCTTTATCGTTTTACCATAAGATGTGAAATGACAAAAGCTAAAATCTTTTATGTATCTATATATCTAAAATCTTTTATGTATCTACATATTAGGAATGTTTCCAAATTTACTTCAAGTAATTGTAAAAAAGCAGAGAGTGACATTATGAATGTTATTCTTCCATCTCGAGCTCCAAAAATTTGTAAAATAACACTTTCGAAAACAGAACTAATTTTACGCAAACAAATATTTTGTGGTACCATTTAACCTGTGTTAACGACAACATATTCACAAAAAATTTCTATCGATGGAAAGGTATTTACGAGTGGTTTTGCAGAATATAATTTTTATTCGAATTTATTAAAACTAAGCAAATGTAAAAATCCTTTTTCCCAATGGGACAATGGGAAACAATAGCGGCACATCTCTGTTGAACATCGTATCTGTATCATACACGAGAAGGAGTAGAGTGCGAGTGTGACTCAGTCTTCAACAAAGCTGTATGGCTCTGTTATAATTATTTAACAATAAATACTAAAAAGAACTGTTGAATAGATAGAAAACCGATGAATTATTTATATCTGTGATAACTGTGGTATTAAATTCAGCTATATTTTATTAGATCGAATAAGAATTAATAATTGCATTTTTGAAGTTAAAAAATCGAGTTTTACATAATTTGATAGTAAAATTTGGTATGTAGGTGCTCTGGGTCAAAGTGACGGTTACTATATAAATAAATGTTGCACGCCGTCCTTAAACGGCTGTTAAATGACAACACTGTTTGTTTTTTCGTCCTATATTTGCCGCAATGCCGATCATCACTTTCACCACTTTCACCACAACAATTTTTATCGCCCACAAATCAATAAAAATGCTATATTTCAGACAGTGTTGATCGCAATAAAATCAAATTTAGTAATTTAATTCGTGTGGCAACTTGACTAAAAATGTTGCAATATATCTACGCTTACTTTCAGAAATCATTATAATTTTTGAATTGTATACTATTTTATAGTTAATCTACGGTATGTAAGTGTTATCTATAGTATGTAAGTGCTATGGGTCCAAAAGGTGGTCACTATATAAAAAACATTTTGCCACGCTTTCTTTAAAAAAGGTTCGTTTTTTGAGCTGGAAAAACAACAACCAAAAATTTTGATTCATTTCGGCATTTGCTTCTCGTGTGATTTCAGCCAATGTCATGCATGCAGCATGAAAAAGAGGACAAAATTCTTGGTCTTTTGACGAACTTTAAGGAAAACGGGAGCTAATCTTCATGAATTTATTGGTAATAAACAATAAGTTGCATTTATTTTACATTCATGAATGCTTCTGATTACAGGCCTTAAAGATAATGTTAAATTAATTGTGAAATTGTATGAGCCAAAAGTATTTCTCAATTTAATGTTTTTAACGTTGCTAAACGGTTTTCAATAAAAATAAAAAAAATCTTGTAAAAAATCTATTTTGATAGGGTCGAATTTCGATCACAGGTGATACTAGTATATTTTACTGCATATAATACTAACTTATAGTGATGTTTAAACGACACACGTGGTAGTATGCCATCTCATATATATTGTCATATGTCGCCCTCTAGATGTATAATGCACCTTGCCGTAAAGCTTTTGATCGCTTACTACTAATAGAATGTATTGTTTTGTTGGGGTAGGTGGCATACGACCACGGATATCTTTTAAACATCACTATAAATTAGTATTATATGCAATAAAATATATTATGTGTAACTTGTTTATTTAATTGACAAAAAAATTTAATAGTTTGTACATTAGGGCGTATCAAATTACAATTTGTTCGAATTTCACATTCTAAGAGGTCTCAAAAGTTGCATCGGGTGGTAAAGGTCTTCCAAAAAAAATTTTAGTAAAAATAAGGATCTCTTCCTCTCCCGCAAGGACCAAGTTGTTTTCGAGAAAAACTGTCAAAAATCACGATCTCAAAAAGCTTTAATTTTTATAAGAAAAACTACATATGTCTCAAAAGTAAATACAGGCTTTAATCAACAATATTTTGACAAACTCGATGTCACTGTTGGTTTTTACCAGTGTGAAGGATATTCGAATCTAAAGTTACACTCGCGATAGCATAAAACTTTTAATTGTTATCTGATTGTCTAAATTTTGGTGATATTGATTACAGTGTGAACGTTTTCTTTTCATTTGGCGAATTAATAATTTGTAAATTTTTCGCATATTCATTTTCCGGTTTTTGAGAAATGTACATTTGAATGCAATTTTTTTACTTTTTCAAAAAAATTAATATATGGTTTTATATCTTGGGTACCAGAAGTGGTACCGAAGATAAGTTTCCTTATTCGGATTCTACAAATAGTTTTGAACGAAACCCTGTCTTAAAATATCTTTTAAAACAGCAGGAAAAGGCCACAACCTTTTTTCCAATTTTAATATTTAAACAAGTCATTTCAAGCATGAAATGTAAAATTTTGTACGTATCTACTTTAAGGTTATTATTTCAGCAAAACACTTCTTAACAATAATTGTTAAGTAAATTGAGACCCATCGAATGGCAAAATCAGAAACTCAAAATTTTAGTATAACATTTTTGTGAATGCCGAGTTGAGGAGTTTTAACGAAATAATAAAATTCTTAAGGAAGGAAAATTTTTTAAAAAATCGAGATAGGAAAAAACCGTGTTGTCAATCTGGTGTTGTAAATTGATATTTTTGGACAGGCTGACCGCCCTCACCAGAACCAGTGGTACGACCAGGAGTGTCGCGACGCCACTGCAGAGAAAGACGCCGCCTACAAAGCCACCCTGCAGTCGGTTGTAAAGCGCGCTGCTAAGGAGTGATACAAAGAGAAGAAGAGGGAAGACAGACGTATTTTCAGGCGGAAAAAAAGAGAGGCAGAAAATCGCGAGCAGGAGAATGTTAAGATGTATGGTAACAGGAATGAGGCCCGAAAATGTTTCGAAAAAATAAGACGCCTTGCCGAAGGTTTCAAAACCGGGGCCTCTTCATGCAAGGATGAAAACGGGAATCTAGAGACAGATATCCAGAGTACACTGACGTTATGGAGAGAACACCTCTCTAAGGTTCTAAATGGCGACGCTGACAGCAATCCCTCCAATAGAGATGATATTCCGGGAACCCCTATTACGGATGACAGAGTCGAGGTTCCGCTACCCGAATATAATGAAGTTCTGAGAGCTATAGCTCGGCTTAAAAAT
This sequence comes from Dichetophora obliterata, assembly GCA_963920525.1. NCBI lineage: Eukaryota > Metazoa > Arthropoda > Insecta > Diptera > Sciomyzidae > Dichetophora > Dichetophora obliterata. The sequence goes on from OY986435.1 coordinate 91,489,934, forward strand.
AACAAATCCGCGGGAGCTGATGGCTTACCTGCTGAGCTGTTTAAGAATGGAGGCGAAGCTCTATTTAAATGTATTCACGAGCTTCTATGCAGAATATGGTCGGAATAATGCTGATTGGAATCTCAGTGTGCTTTGCCCAATCCACAAGAAAGGCGATCCCACTATCTGTGCCAATAACCATGGGATAAGCCTTCTTAATATCGCATATAAAGTCCTGTCGAGCGTTTTATGTGAAAGATTGAAGCCCATTGTAAACCAACTGATTGGACCTTATCAGTGTGGCTTCAGACCTGGAAAGTCCACTATCGAGCAGATTTTCACGCTACGACAAATCTTGGAGAAGACTCAAGAAAAACAAGTCGACACCCACCATCTTTTTGTCGACAACAAAGCCGCCTTCGACAGCCCAATAAAGAAGCACCTGTACTCCACAATGTCTGATGTTGGTATTCCTGCAAAACTAATACGACTTTGCAGGATGACACTGAGCAAAACCAGCAACGTAGTTAAAATCGGGAAGGACCTCTCCCCACCATATGTTACCAAACGAGGTTTCAAGCAAGGTGATTCCCTATCGTGTGACTTTTTCAACCTAATGATGGATCATCTGAGCTGCTGATCTGAGACGTAGTGGCACAATATTCTACAAGAGTGTTATGCTGCTTGCGTATACTGATGACATCGATTCATTCGAGTCAAGTCGAATGGATCTGGCCGTGAATGCAGATAAGACGAAATATTTGGTGCCAACAAAAAAACAGTTCCAGCATCTTGGAACCCACGTTACAGTTGACAATACCTCCTTCGAGGTTGTGAAGGACTTCTTCGTTTATCTGGGATCCAGCAGAAACTCAACCAACGACATCAGCATTGAGATCAAACGAAGAATAACTCTTGCCAACAGGTGTAACTTTGGGCTCAGCAGGCAATTGAGAAGCAGAGCCCTCTCTCGACCAACGAAAATCACGCTCTATAAATCGCTCATTATGCCCGTTCTACTTTATGCATCACAAACCTGGACGCTAAGCAGTTCAGATGAAAAGACTTTAGGAGCATTCGAGAGAAAGATTCTTCGTAAGATCTACGGACCAATCTGTGTCAATGGCGAGTACCGAATACGGTGGAATGATGAACTGTACGAGCTGTACGCTGACATCGACATAGTCAAGCGCATTAAAATCGAGCGGCTTCGCTGGCAAGGTCATGTTCAGCGCACGAAAGACGATGAAGAAAATATTCGATTCGGTACCCAGCGGCGGTCAACGCAGAAGAGGACGACCGCATCTTCGTTGGAAAGACCAAGTAGGGGATAACCTAACGAAACTTGGAATTTCCAACTTTCGCCAGCAAGCGAAAGACAGAAATGGCCTTTAACCACCGAACGAGGAAAACGCTTCCAACAATACCTCATTTGTCAAAATATGATAAGTAGTTTAGAAGTTAGTGGTTTATTTTACATTCTGTCCTCTAGAGGGCGCTATATTAAATTGTATGTGACGTCACATAACTTATAACTAGCGCACGATGAAAACTCTTCTAATAATGGCTTTTTAACTGTTAACGGTTTTTTAACGGTAAGTCAAGATTTTGGGGGTGTTTGGCGAATTTCTGGTTTGCAGTCTTGTTAAACTCAACAACTTTATACACTACAAAAAAATGATAGCATTTCCCAGGTATTTTGAACTGTCGCACAGTGTACTCGTCTAATACAAAGTTTTACTTTCGATCACTTCCACCTATAACACTTAATATAGTACTACGAGAGTGCTAGCCAAAAATTAAAAGAGGATAAAAAGTTTACATTTTTCTTTGTTTTTTTTTTAATTTTGAGTAACAAAAAAGGCATACGAGCGTTACGTGCGTGACCATGAAAATAGTAATAAAGACAAAAACAAATATTACACGTCGTCAACATGGTAAATGACGTAAAAGTCGTTAACATGGTAAGCACGCAACACAACACCTGCAAATCACATGCAAAAACACGTCCGAAATCGAAATCTTTCATGCACGAAAATTCTGATGGGTCTCTGGGTAGAGGTCTAGGTTTTCTTAGGCCCAGTTAGTAATTTTCGATGTTAAGATAATAAAAAGAAAAATTTGTCTACGAACTAAATGCGATTGACACAATTTTTGGTTTTTGTGCCCATGAACTGTCACTGCAAAAAGTCATAAATTTTCTGATCGATGCTTCAAAAAATATTTGAGATATACATGTTTAAACTAAAAATGGGTCTAGTGAGGCCCAGTTTCCCATTCTAGGGTTAATGAAAAATAAACTTTTTCACCCCAGTTTTTTATCAAAAAATAACTTTTTTAAATAAATATATTAAAATGTGCATAACATTTTTTCATATGTTGACAAGATTTCCATAAAAATGCATGCTGGTTACAAATGTACACATCCGACCATTAACGTAAGTTCCGAGCACATAAAGGCTAAAATTCAAATTCTGTGAAATTACATGTTTATCTTTCGTTGTTTGACCAAAGATTTGACGAAAAATTTTCTGTACTGGACGTTCTCTTTAACCCTTCATTACTAACGCTATTCGGAGTAAATGCATTACTAATCTGGGTGTAATCCACCCATAAATTTTAATAAATGAATTTGTAAAAAAGAACTCTATAACAGTAAAACGGATCTGCTTTTATTAATTTCGTATATTTTATTATTCTATTAAACATAAAATTCGTCCATTTAAATTAATATTTCATTTTAATAAAAATATGTCAAAATAACGTTAATTAAAGAACTAAAAAAAATATCATAATGGTTTGGATAATTTCACATTCCGAGGTCAAATTATTTGCCACGTTCTTCGAGAGGGCCAATTTTCAAAGCTAAAAAATGTATTAAAAAAATTATCTATCTTATTTTTTTTCGCAATGGAAATTTTTTGAACTAATGATCTCTATTTATTCGTTATAATTGAAACATTAGCCTCTCATGGTACAGCAGCGCAAGCATCGTAGATAAGCGGCTAGCACATAGAATAAATGTCGATTATGCAAAACTTAGTTACATAGTCAAAACAAAGCAATCGAAGGAGTTCTTGGTCAAAGAATTATACAATTTCATATTTGTTTTGCCAAATCGTCAAATGCCATAAAGAATACGCTGAAATCAAAATGAAATAGAACTTCTATGATTATCAATCTAGAGATGCATTTCTGTTTTTATCTGAGCATAGCCATGCATTGCCATGTTGTGCATAATCAGATACACGTAAATCCCATTAAACAGCTTTCTATGTTACACTTGTTAAGCCATGGCTAATTGGACTATTACAAAAGAATGATGCAATAATTGCATATTATGGCAAAAACCCTTTTCCCATGTTCAAATTTTTTGTCAAATGGTTAGTCAAATACAATAGAACAATATTGAATGTTCCGTTAAAATTACTATAAGAAATTTGACCATATGCACTAGGCTAAATCTAAATTCACAGTGTTGAGAAAGATGAGATGAGATCTTGCAAGCACAAACACGTCCGCATTTTTAAAATTTTTTCTATTGATTTACATAACGTGATGAAATCGTTGAAATCGAGCAAAGGTTTAAATCTTTAATTTAAATTTCCTGTGTTGCTCAGGAGAGGTTTTTTATTTAAAACCTTTTTTATTTTACTTGAGAAACAAATCACACGTTTACAGTAAATAATATAACATGATTGCTAACGTGGGTGTAAACCATCCGAAAGTCTTGTTCCTCCATTACTAACGGGGTGTAATACACCCAGACACTTTTTGAAATGAGTAATTTTTATAATTTAGTTTAAAAAAGTACTAAATTTTGTTTTAATATATAGCAAAATACATAAATATATAGAAAGAGATAACATTTGATATAATGTTCGCACCACTATCCTATCAATTAACTTTTTCCATATTTCATAACTTATGGGTGTTATCTACTCTGCGTTAGTAACGGAGGGTTAGTTATGGTGCACTTTTTCTTCATGATACATTTACAAGGTAAGGTCAGATTAGAGAGAAATCTAACAAAAGTTGAGCTAGATGTTCAAGTCAGCTTTTCGAATTGCAGTGTTTCTAGTTGTTGTTGCGAACGAATACATTTTGCAGATACGTTATAAATATTTACATTTATAACGTATCTGCAAAATGTATTATTATTAATTTTGATTTTTTCTATAATAATACCTTAATTTATATTTTTGTTTTTGTCTTTATTTTAAGTACGGTGTGGTTCTTTGGAAGGTTTTGAAAATCTTGATTTGGCTCTTAATGGGGCATCACTCGTGCCCACCCCTGGTTTATATATTCAAAAATATCTCCTTAAAGGAATTTTTTTGAAATTTGGATTATTTTTAAAGTTATAAAACTTTAAACGCGTTTTTCTCGAAACTACTTTTTACAACACGTTTGACATGATATCTCAAGTTCTAATGGCAAAAAAAATATGACCAAATAAATGATATGAACAATAAGAGAACAATTAATAGTTAAAATATTAATAGGTTCTTTTTTTATCGATCGTCAAAAGAGGCCCAAAATTCGGACCTCTGCACGAGAATACTGCCTTAAAATCAGACTTACGCTGTTATGGCTTATCGAAGAAAAATTATTTTTTATATATCACTTTTTTGTTATTCCGATATATCTTGAAACACTTCCAAATTAAGAGTAGAATTATTTTTTCCCAACAAAAAATTCTAGCGTCTCTCATACCTAATTATATATGATACTAGCTGAACCCGGTGTGCTTCGCTACCCCCTCGTTTAAAATAAAATTAAAAGTATTTATGTATTTACAAAAATTTATTTATTTAATTTAATTATTGCAATGCTTCGCCTCTTTTTTTGTTGTAAACCAATTAGAATTCAGCGCTGAATCGCATGTAATTTGCTTCATGCTCCCCCTTTTTATTTTTAGACCAATCAAAAAGCAGCAATTACACAATCAGCTGTTTCGCAGTCTGTTGTGGGAGAATGAGAATGGGGTTACCCCACTCTCTATTTTAATTAACACGTATTATAAAATCAGCTGTTTTGAAGACAGTGGTAGAAGAAAGAGAATTGAGCTACCCCACTATTTTAATTAATATGTATTTTAATGATTTTAATGACATGATTTGTGGTATAGCCGTTAATAAACGTAGTAAAAAAGTAGGTGCAGAAGTGTGCATGGTCGAAAAATATTATCATGTAATAAGTATTCCTGAGTCAAAGCTGAACGCTGTGAAAATTTAAGATCGGTTATCAGGTCCAGCCTCCAATATATCGCAAACAAAGGGGCGTTCTCCGCCCACTTTTCTTTTGGTACGTATTTCTATTCATGCTAATACCATATATAGCAAATACTGCCGCCGTTGGTTAAAAATGCCCAAGATATGACGATTTTAAAATTTGGGTTATATGGGCGAGGCCACGCCCCTTCGTTCACTCACAACTTTATATAGTCAAGAATTTATTATTTCGTAAGAATATCCTATTGTGAAAATTTAATGATGATCGGTCCAGTAGTTAAGACTATATTGCGATTTTTAATTTTCCTAAAAAGGGGCGTGGTCCCACCCACTTTTCTCCTGGTACGTATTCCTAACTATGCCAATACCATATGTACCAAATAGCATCAACGTAGGTCAAAAAATGCCCAAAATATGGCGATTTAAATTTTTAGGTTATATGGGCAGTGCCACGCCCCTTTGTCAAACAAAAACTTCATATAGCCTTTTATTCTTTCCAGATTCATAGTAAAATGCTGTGAAAGTTTCAGGAAGATCGGTCCAAGGGTTTGGCCTCCTATAAAGCACAAACAAACAAACAAACAGACAGACATTCATTTTTATATATATAGATTGAAAGCAGATTTATTATAATTAAAGTAAAATGGGGCGAAAAAGGGGGATTTGGTAATAAAAAATCTATGGCTACCTTACCTGAAGATAAAAACTATATAAAACTTTAGGTAAATACATATTACAAAAAAAGTATTTTGTATAGCAAACATTGTTAGTGGTATAAGTAAGTATCTGAATTAAAAAAGGGGGCGGTGAAGTGGGCGTGGTTCATAGTAATATGGCGACGTTAACAGTATTAAGAGCAATATACTACCAAATAAAAAATAATCCGTTGGAAGGAACAAATTTGTACAGAGAACAAAAAGTTTAAAACTTAAATTTGGCGTGAAAAGGGGCGTAAAAGGGGGCGTGGCGTAAGAAATGTTTATTTCTACCTCGCCTGGAGTATAATGTGTATACAATTTGAAGTAAATCTGTTAAAAACTATATGGGAGCCATTACATAATTTTAAAAAAGTGGGCGTAAAAGTGGGCGCGGTCGAAAAAGTATTCTATTAATCATGCCAGAGTCCCAGTTAATTGCTGTGAAATTTTCAGGAAGATCGGTCCAGAGGTTTGGTCTCCTATAAGGTACAAACAAACAAATAAACAAACACACATTCCATTTTATATATATAGATAGCTTAAACCCGGCGCGTAGCTGCCGCGGCCCCGTTGCCAAACGCGAATAAAATGTTATCAGTGAAACTGTATATGTAAATTGTGGTCGAATACTCAATTCCATGGCTGTGCGACCTATAACTCAAAAGCTGTAGAATTTCTCAAATTTTGGTTGCATGGGAGGTGACACGCCCCCTTGTCCAACGCCATACAAAGTTATCAGTAAAACTGCATGTGTAAATTGAGTTCGAATGCTGAATTCCGAGGCTTTGTTTGCTTTGTTTGATTGACTCAAAAGCTATTCGATATCGCCAATTTGGGTTGTATAAGAGGTGCCACGCCCCTTTGTCCAACTCCCATAAAATTTTATCAGTAAAACGCCACGTGTAAATTGTGGTCGAATTTCGAATTCCAAGGATGTGCGGCCTATAACTCCAAAGCTATTCGATATCGCAAATTTGGGTTGTATGGGAGGTGCCACGCCCCCTTGTCCAACTCTCACAAAATTTTATCTGCGAAGCGGCACGTGTAAATTGTCGAATACCGAATTCCGAGGCTAAGCGGCTTATAACTCCAAAGATATTCGATATCGCAAATTTGGGTTGTATGGGAGGTGCCACGCCCACTGTTAGTAGGAGGTTGAAATATACTTTACGACCTATTCTCATACCTACAAAATATACATTCAAAATTTCATGAAAATCGGTCGAGCTGTTTCGGAGGAGTTCGATTACGTACCCCGTGACAGAAGAATTTTATATATTAGATAAATAATTTTTCATAGAAATAAAAATATGGAGAGCATAAAGTATCAACGGCAAATTTTTTCTACTACCAGCTTTAAGGCTTTAAGTCTTTGTCAGAGAAAGTTTGAAATTGAAATAACTTGCCAATTATTTTTAAAAAAATTTTAAGCTTTTAGCAAACATCATAGGTTTGGGCAAGAAACGTTATAAAAAAAACTGCTACATTCGTAAAGTTATTTCATGTTTTTATTAAGAGTTTTCTATGATGCGTTAGAGCATGACATGAACGTTCCTACGTACTTCTATATTTATTTTTCTATGTTGTCATGGAAAACACAAAATAGAGCAAGACAGCGATACGTATATCACAGATATTATGCTTCAAAAAGAAAAAGGAAAAAATCCATGCCTTAAATACGAGTTTTGCTCTAACTAAGCAAAACTTTTTCAATTCGGTTTTTTTAGTTTTCTGTTGGTATGTTTTTTTTTTCATTTTGTTTTTTTTATCTTTTTCTACAATTTGATCAAATATTTGGCAAAGTTAAATTTGCACAAACGCTTCTTCGTTCGGCTGGCTTTGCACGGCCGCACAACTTAACGCTTGAATTGATAGAGAAATAAAAGTTGGATATGATTTTTCAGAACAATTAACTAGAATGGATGAAAAACAAACTTTTTTACAATTTGCAGAACTTGCATGTTTTTCGGAAGAAAAATCTTTAAAACATATAAAGTCAAACATTTAAATACTTTGAGGTATGTTTAAGGACAAAATTACTGATATGTTTATGAATTTTCATAATGTATCCACCGAAAAGTTGAAAATTATGGAAAATCTGTGTGCTCGAAGCTTTACACTGCTGAGCTTAAATTTATATTGTAAACTCTTTTTAAAGTGTCGTCAACTGGAATGTTTTTAACACATCATTACACTTTTATGTATATCAGAAAATTATTTAATTTCGTATACGGCTGCCATGAAAAAGTTTAGGCTTAATAGCCATATTAGAGTTATTATATTTTAAAACAAGTTGCCTTGGCTGAAAGTTTTTTGCAAGAACCTTATGAGAGATCTCATAACCCTAACTGAATCTGCAATAATCACAAAACAAAACAGACAATGTTTTCAGCATCTTTCGCAAATAAAAGCTATGCTTACAGTTGTGATGCATTCAGTATTTTGGCTACTGCAACTAATTTTCAGTTCTTGCGTCTAGAAATAGTAATTTAAATTCGGCTATTGTAGCCTCAATACGGTGTTCACGCTTTTACTGCGGACACTAAACCCACAAAAGACAAATAACTGCATTTTAGTCTTGGCTTCGCAGCGTGATTGTTGGCAAAAAGTAAACATTTCGCTTTTAAGTGAATCGGTATTTTTAGAGGGAAAAACGAAGTTTAATTGTATAAAATATACAGTAAGTACAAATAAAATATGTTGAACTATTAATAAATCGGGAATAATTTCCAGGAAGTCGTGAATGAAAACTTTTGTTTTTGCCAAAATTATGGCAGTTTTATAAGTACCTGATTTTTCACAAATAGTGAAGGGAAATTGAAAGAAAATGCATTATATTGTATTAAAACAAAAACTCAAAAACCTAAAGGTAGCTTTCACAATTTTATCACAAAAAATTTTTTCAACTATTTCTCAACATCCCTATTTTAAGCAGCCACAAAAGACGTTGTTATGGCCTCTCTACGATTCCGCTATCAAAACTTTATTCGTCTCACCATTGAAAGTTCTTACAACTTCCTGTGAGGTTGTCAAAACCTAAATAGCAACTCATAAACTGGAATCTAGCAGCCCTTATGGAAGTTCTCACAGCCTCATGTTTTAAATTTTTTGAGAACCGTATTATTACGTCTAGAAGAAGCGAAGTTTTGATAGCATCGCCAGTTCCGTGAGTGTTTATACTTCTTTATTAAACTGATCGTTATTTATATGTATAAAAAAAAATTCGTTTGTTTTTCTTGAGCACCTTTTTATTTTGGTCTTAGTGTGATTTTTTAGCTGCATGAGAAGTTTCGATAGTTGTTGTCTATGGTTTTACAGTTGTGAATGTCAAACTGTGTTTTGTTCATTAAAGTTAGGCAATTCATCATGAATCGTTTAACGCCAGCTTCCAAATCGTGGAAATTTACTTTGAAAAAATAAATCTGTTCGCGAAGTTCATAGAGCACTTCGTCCATTTTGAGGTCAACATAATCGGCCTAGTGAGCAAGCAATTCGTGCAATTATTCGTTTTCGTACTAATTTTACTCTTCTTGATTCTAAACCATCAACAAAACAAAAAAATGTGCGTACCGAAGAGAATATTGCTGCTGTAGTGCGAAGTGTTGAAGAAGACCCCGAAATTTCGATTCGTCGCCGTTCTCAACTTGTTGGCCTTTGTCCTTCCCCTAGGTGGAAAATTTTACGTAAGGATCTTGGCTTCAGCTAAACATCTGCTAAACATCGGTGACATTTCGTTCCAACAAGAAGGTGCAACTTGCCATACAGCGCGCTTAAATTTTGCATGGAGCATCGCTGTCAGAAATAAAAACTTCATTTGGAGGAAAAAAGTTTGACGTGTTTTTTGACGGAGTTACAGAGTGATCAAAATTGACAAAAATCGGAAAAAACGTCGAAAATCGATGAATCTCAAACACTTCTTGATTGAATCTTAAGTTTGAAATACAGTCAGAAAGGTAATTAATTTGAACTTTAATTCAAAAACAATTTTGGGAAATTTCGGTGGCTGGGGGTGAGAAAAATACTGTGTAATGCTCATTCAGCTGCATTGCCTCTGTGTAAACTTCAAGCTATGAGCGACATGTGTTATTGTTGTTGTGAAAAAAAAATAGAGAATAAGGTTTATTGGAAATAAAATAAAAAAATTATTAAAAATATGCATGAAAAACAGCATTATTTTTAATTCGATTGCAAAAGAGAAGAGATTTTTCCGGCTTATAATTTCTGACGGTTTATTTTTTACAACTATTACACCAGCCAAAATATTTACGAATAACATGATTTTTTATATATACCTTTATATATATACGTATATGCTCTATACTACAGGAAAAATAAATAATTAATATTTTTCCGAAATATTTATTTCCACTTATTAAACATAACTTTGAATTACATTTATCAAACGAATATATATTATTAAAAAAAATTCGTTTTTGAATAATTTTTATTTAGAAGATGAAATACTTTAAAATAGTTTTGAAAAATAATAATGAAAAAACCTGAATTTTTCTCTATTACTGTATAAAAAATAATTCTACGTCTATACTTACGATACAATCGAAACTGTGCCTCTTTTATTTATTTAAATAAATAGGTGTGGCATTAACTAGGGCCCACGGTGTTTAATTTTACTTGTTAATCACTGGTTTAATTATTGTTCTATTCACAGTATTAATCATTGCATTGACTGTAGTAAGCTAACTGTAATAATTACTGCCCAAAAACTACGGTATGAGAAAAACAAATTAAATAACTAAAGGCTGCCTTCAACAATTAGCATTTTTCACACTTGTTTAAGAAAATGCCATTTAGTTTTGAATCTTTTTGTAATGATTTGCATATCATTGAGATTTTGAATTGACGTGCGTGGCAAAAAACAAAACTTCACAAAACAAGCACTTTAAGAGAAAAAGATTTTAGGAAAAAGCAAGATTTTTCAAAGAAAAATATTAAATTATTTTATATATTAAATCCGTGCGACAAATAGCTAACTACACATGAACCATCCCTTAATAAAAGAAAATGTTTTCAAAAAATTGCCAACGCAAATATGTATGTTACTGGACATTTACTTCTTGGACAGCGACAGCAGTGGAATCCTTTACTTCTGTTGATTCCAACAACACTGACGATGACATTGAACTCTCACATATTCCGAGAACTATAGAAACCACTGCTTATATTGCTTCACTAAGCGTCAAATGTTCCAACAACACCGCTGAAACCCATAGATTACCTTTCTTAACGCAGTCAATAAATGTCAATGTCTTGGACGAATCAATATTATTGTTCCGAGCTTATAGCTTCTGTTTTAAGGTACTATTGCAGTGTGTAGCTATTAAAAAAACACCTTTTTTATTAAATTTTTTATAGTTGTTGTTAATTTTCTACAGGGCGGTGAAGTTAGCGTGTTTAAAAAATTGTTGCAATTGGCTTCTCGTCTCCAGCATTAACTAATTGTCTGAAAGTTAAAAATCACAGTGCATTCTTGAGTTAAGGGTTGTAGTTTAGCACTCCACCTACGCACATAAAAAAAATGGCATGCGTTGAAAAAAAATGTGCAAAAAAACCCCTTTTTTGCCAAAACTTTCAGCCATACAAAAAATATATAAAAGTTTTTTAGCTTTTTATAGGTCTCGTGTTTAACAGAATCTATAAAAATCACAATGAATCAAGATTCATCGAAATCGATCAAGTAGAACTCCAGATATCTTAGAAGCAGATTCAAAAAACCTTGTTTCGAGAAAAACGCTATTAAAGATTGAAAGGATCTTGAATATCACTCGACATTGGAATATAATATATGTTATAACTTTTTTCTATATTATATTTTTTTCTAAAATTTTGTATACGTATTCTTACGACCTTAAAGAACCATATTCTAACGAAAAAAAATTTATTTTTACTTTAAGTGGACAGCACACCCCTGGATTTATAAAAAATAAAAAACTGGTTCACTCTAATGGAAGATGGGACGAAAGATAAAAATAACCGCGAAAATATTGCAATAGCAATACGTTACGTTAAAGATGGAATCGTCAATGAGTCGTCACTGACATTTTCAACTACTGAGAAACTTGATGCAGCCACTTTTACGCAATTAACATTAAATACTCTCAGAGAAAATACCATTGACCTCTCTCGTACGCTAAGCCAATGCTATGATGGCGCAAGTGTAATGAGTGGAATAGTTTCGGGAGTTGCGACCAGAATAGGAAATGTATTGGGCCGAAAAATTCCTTACGACCACTGCTATAACCATCGCTTGCATTTGGTAGTCATCAAGGCTATCTCGGAAATGACTTTTATTCGTTTATTTTTGGACCAATGCATCATGTTACATGAATTCTTCCAACATGCCAAAAAAGCTGCCTTGTACAATGGAAAAAGGATTGGCCGGCTCCTCGAACAGCGTTGGTCAGGACACTTGGCAGTTACAAAAGTTGTAAATGATAATTACTCTTTGATTTTGACGACTTTAGATTAAATTAAAAATGACAAATTTAACGGTGAAGACGTCTCGTCGCTAAGCGTGTCGGTATCAAAAAAGTCATGCTAAATTTGGAATTTCGAATGGCCATGGTCGTGGCTAGAAAAATCTTATCCATGCTTCAACCTGCAGACGCGGCTTTACAAGCCCGACGCGCAAGATTGAAAGAAGCCATTACAATAATAAAGTGTAGCCAAAATGAAATAAAAAAACTGAGATCAGATGAAATGTATAACCAAATCTTAGAAGAAGCTAATCAATATACAAGTGACCATTCCGATAGTAGGACCCAGACTCAAAAGAGACAAGTCAAACATTCAAATCGGATGACTGATTACATGATGTATGGCCCTTCGTGTTCGTCGGCGAGACAAAATATGCAAGACCAGAACGCTCAGCCCTTTTAATCTGAGTATTTCGAAACGTTGGACATACTAATTGCTGAATTACAGAGAAGGTTTTCGGACAGCAACGATCTTCTAAATTGTATAGCGAGTCTCGATGAGTTGGATATCAGAGAACTGCACAAGCCTACTTGAAGTTCAAGCTTTTTCAAGTACTTAAATTCAAGCACGTATCCAAGCTTGAAAAAGCAAGCTTTAGCCAGCTTGCAAAAATACCAAACAGATACAAGCCATATTCATGCTTGCTCGTTGGCTTGGCTTGTTTCGGCTTACTTTGTCGGGTGGAAAGTTGAAAAGCTTAAAACGATCGGCAAAAGCTTGTAAGCTCGCAAGTATCCAAATTATTGAATTAAAGCAAGTATCCAAAAAATTCAATGAGCTTCTTTAGAGAGAGCTTAAGCGTAATAGGACTTTTAAGGATTCTGTGGACTCCGTGGTGTGCAGTTTTAGGATAAATGATTTCGAAGATGCTGTCAAACTTTAAAATTTAAGATGGCGGATAGAGTTGCCACCTAGATTTTTTTTAATTTTTGCGAATTCTTGTAATTTTGATATTCTGACAACGGATTTGATTTCGAATATATTGTCACAGTTTTAAAATTTAAGATGGAGGTTAGGGTTGCCACCTAAATTTTTACCACAGTATTGCCACCTAATAATATGTACTTTTGAAAGTTTTAAACATCATTTATCAGTGTTAAGGGGTCGCTGATTTCGAATCTAAGGTCAGAATTTTGAAATGCAAGATGTTGGATAGGGTTGCCACCTTTATTTTTTTTAGTTTTATGAATTCGGGGCTGGCAAAAAAAAAATGGTACACCAAAAATGGGTTGCTGAATCCGAATCCGTCGTCAGAATTTCAAAATTATAAAATGTTGAAATAATAGGGTTGCCACCTAATAATATGTCTTTTTAAGAGTTTTAAACGTCTTTTATTAGTGTTAAGGGGTCGCTGATTTCGAATCTAAAGTCAGAATTTTAAATTTCAATATGGTGGATAGGGTTGCCACCTTAATTTTTTGTAGTTTTATGAATTCGAGGCTGGCAAAAAAAAAATGGTACGCCAAAAATGGGTCGCTGAATCCGAATCCGTCGTCAGAATTTCAAAATTATAAAATGTTGAAATAATAGGGTTGCCACCTAAAAATATATCTTTTCAACAGTTTTAAACGTCATTTATTAGTGTTAAGGGGTCGCTAATTTCGAATCTAAAGTCAGAATTTTAAAATTCAAGATGGTGGATAGGGTTGCCACCTTTATTGTTTGTAGTTTTATGAATTCGAGGCTGGCAAAAAAAAAATGGTAAACCAAAAATGGGTCGCTGAATCCGAATCCGTCGTCAGAATTTCAAAATTATAAAATGTTGAAATAATAGGGTTGCCACCTAATAATATGTCTTTTTAAGAGTTTTAAACGTCTTTTATTAGTGTTAAGGGGTCGCTGATTTCGAATCTAAAGTCAGAATTTTAAATTTCAATATGGTGGATAGGGTTGCCACCTTAATTTTTTGTAGTTTTATGAATTCGAGGCTGGCAAAAAAAAATGGTATACCAAAAATGGGTCGCTGAATCAGAATCCGTCGTCAGAATTTCAAAATTATAAAATTTTGAAATAACAGGGTTGCCACCTAATAATATATCTTTTCAACAGTTTTAAACGTCAGCAACCCTAACCTCCAACTTAAATTTTAAAACTGTGACAATATATTCGAAATCAAATCCGTTGTCAGAATATCAAAATTACAAGAATTCGCAAAAATAAAAAAAATCTAGGTGGCAACTCTATCCGCCATCTTAAATTTTAAAGTTTGACAGCATCTTCGAAATCATTTATCTTAAAACTTCACACCACGGAGTCCACAGAATCCTTAAAAGTCCTATTACGCTTAAGCTCTCTCTAAAGAAGCTCATTGAATTTTTGGATACTTGCTTTAATTCAATAATTTGGATACTTGCGAGGCTTACAAGCTTTTGCCGAAGGGCATCAAGCTTTCCATTGCTTGAAACTTCGTGCCGTTCGCTTGTAAGCTAGAATAGGTGCAAGCTGTGCGTGGGCTTATTTATATTCAATTACAAGCTTTGCTTGATTCAAAATTATCAAGCTCAAGCTAGCTTGAACTTGTATTTTAAGCAAGCGCTTGAAAAAGACTTCAAGCCGGCTTGTGCAGTTCTCTGTTGGATATAGATAAAATGGTGCCTCTGAAAAATTTAGGTAACTTTGGAAAAATGAAACAAAACTTCTGCTGATTGTAATTTCTTTATCTCTAATTCACAATTTCAACAAATTTTTCAGGTCTAAAAATTCCATTAAGAGAAGAGGCTGCTGTAGTCAAAGATTATTTGAGTCATCTCGAGGATAAAACGGAAAGCACAATGCAAGTTTTGTACAGGCAGCGAGAGGCGTTTAGAAAGAATGGCAGGCATGGTATTTCTGGTCTTTGAAAAGAAAAGAGCGAAGTCAATTGATCTAAATAAAGTATTTCGTATGTTCAATGATATGACGAATCGACAGATTCAATTGTTTTAAGAAAGGACTGTTTATTATTATTAACTTTGTTTTGATTCTGTAATTTTAAATTTTGTTTGGTGCCTAATATAAAACTTAATTAATATGAAGGTTTTGATGATGCAGTTACTTTATCATTACCTGGTTATTTTATCAACCCGGTAAAAGATCACAAGGTAATCCTTGATCATTGGTGAATAAATAAATCAATGTTTTGACCATCCCCCCCCCCCAACAATTAAGTACTGCCTGTGTACATGTACAGCAAAAATCGATTCACCAAATCAGATCAAGTTAAATTTTACTGGCGCCCTACCCACAAATACCGCTGCCTTATCTTAAATTCAACTCTGGCTACGGCCCTGTATATCTATACTATTATATAAAATTGAAGTGAAAATGTAATGTTACGACTTTACTCTAAAAGTACTGAGCCGATTTTTATGAAAAAAAATTTAAAATATCATAAATTTATGCTACAGATTTATTTAGGTATTTTTCTTTCGAAATTTTAATAATAAGTATATATAATTAAGGTATTGTATTAAGTTTTTGAAGAAATCATCCCAGCTGCCACGCATTGCTTATTCGTTGTCTTTTGACGCCGTTGTGTTGCGAGAGTTTCAATTAACTCCATGTAGCTCTCTATTTTATCTCTCTCTCTTTGTGCTAGCACAGCGCAACAAAAAAAAAAAACTGATGAGCCTCGAGCAAGGCGAAAAGTGAGATACATATAAATGCAGATAATTTTTTATTCCTTTGATATGTATTTTCTTAACCCAATAAAGACGATAATGCCATATCTCTTTGAGCATGGGTGGTTCACAATTTAAGCCACATTTTTACACTTTTTTACACATTTTTAAACCACCACGTTGCGTGGCGGTGGTACACTTTTTAAACACCAAACAATCTAATTTGTTTTAGACACCGCAAGCGATAAAGTTGTGAACCAGAGATTGGCATGAGACCATTCGTCATTTGTGCCACTCGAGTAAGAATCGTCGTCAACCGTAATCGCACACAAGAAAAAAATGCATATATACCGCTTGAGTTCGCTAACACCGATTGCTGCAAAGCACACTTTGTCACGATTGCGAATTGATGCAAAGGCAGCCTCCAGACCACGAGATCATTCGGATGCTTCGCTTAAAGGTCGAGTGTCATGCTTCAATATCATTGTTTCATGGTCGAGTGCCAGCTGCTGCATGAATTTTTGTTTCTTTCTCTGACCTTCTCTAGCAGCGCGTTCTTCTTTGTGCTGTTTGTTTCCTTTTGGTTTATTATTTTCTTTTCTCTACTGTGGCGCGATCGGTGTTGCCAGTAACAAGTTTTATGACAGGAAATTTTTTAAGTAACCTGAGCTAAAATTTGACCAAGAGTGCATGAAAATTAATCTTGAACGCGACCTAAATTAGTAAACAAACTATTATTGAAAGTTTGTCGGTAAAAGAACAACAATGTTCGGCTTTCAATGAGCATTCATCCCTGCAAGGTAAGCGTAACCAAAGCTCCAACACAATTAAAAAATGTTTGATGAAAACCAACACAAACTTGATATTTATTTGTTTTTGTTTTTTTTTTTTTTATGAATGTGAGAAAGAGCAGGTTTAGCAAATATCACGAGCTGAGCTAAGTTATGTTAGTTAGAAAGAGATCATTCTGACAGCTTTTGTAAAGAAGCGACGTGTGCTGCAAAGTAACTGTCAATAGATCGCATCGGGCACACCTGTGACTATATTCATTTCAAAGCACATTGTCTAAGCTTCATTTTTTAGTATGTGTCATTCCACTGAAGTGTAAACAACATATATTTTTTTTCTCTGTGAACATGTCGACTTTCGTTCCAACAAAACGCAATTTGCGGGAATGTTTACTTTTGTGCTTCCATTTGAAGAAAAAAGCGGTTGAAGCACAACGCACGCTTACTGAGGCTTACGGGGACTATGCTCCATCGATTTCTACTTGTGAGTACTGGTTCCGTCGGTTTAAAAGTGGTGATTTTGATACGGAAGACAAAGAGCGTCCGGGCCAGCCGAAAAAGTTTGAAGATGAGGAATCGGAGGCTTTGCTCGATGAAGACCCGTGTCAAACCCTTCAAGAATTGTCAGAATCATTGGGAGTCAACTTATCAACGGTCGGCAAACGCTTGAAGGCCATGGGAATGATTCAAAAGCAAGGAAATTGGGTGCCGTACCAGTTGAAGCCGAGAGACGTTGAACGGCGATTTTGCATGTGCGAACAACTGCTTCAACGGCATAAAAGGAAGAGTTTTTTGCATCGTATTGTCACTGGCGATGAAAAGTGGATCCATTACGATAATCCTAAGCGAAAAAAATCGTGGGGACCACCTGGCCATGCATCAACATCGAGGGCCAAGCCGAATATTCATGGCGCCAAGCTTATGCTGTGTATTTGGTGGGATCAGAAGGGTGTCGTGTACTATGAGCTGCTAAGACCTAACGAAACCATCACTGGGGAACGCTACCAACAACAATTGATGCAATTGAGCCGAGCATTAAAGGTTAAACGGCCGGAATATGCCAAAAGACACGACAAAGTGGTTTTTCAACATGACAACGCCCGGCCACATGTTGCAAGAACCGTCAAGGAAACGTTGGAGGCGCTGAATTGGGATGTGCTACTCCACCCGCCTTATAGCCCAGACATAGCCCCTTCCGACTACCACCTATTCAGATCGATGACGCATGGCTTGGCTGAGCAGCGCTTCACTTCTTACGAGGATACCAAAAAATGGGTCGATTCGTGGATTGCCTCAAAAGACGAATCGTTCTTCCGGCGCGGAATCCATATGCTGCCAGAAAGATGGGAAAATGTTGTAGCTAACGATGGACAATACTTTGAATAATATACATTGTACCGTTGTTTCTAAATAAATGCTCAAAAACCGAAAAAAACCTTTAAAATTAATTCCAACCCCCAATAGTAGATACAGTAAAACTGAAAATAAAAATTAGTTTAATATATAAAAGAGTTTGCTAAACTCTTAATTACTAACCTATAAAAACACCCGTAAGTGAAATTCACTATTATAAGGATTCAAGTGTATAAATATTAAAATTTTTAAATTAGTTAAACCTTTTTTATTAGATATAAATAGTTTTTTATTAATTTCATTCACTAATTCTATGCTTAAAATAATTTTGAATGTAGTGCTATTAGGTGTAATGCACCTTACTTTTGGAATCACACGTATACGTTAGTTTACTCAGATTTTTCACATCACCATCTAAAAGTAATATAAACTTAATTCTGCAAACTTACTTAAGTTTCTTACAGCAATACGTTTTAAATAAGTCGTAATTTAACCAATACTTGTCTTGCTGGGTATTCAAACCTACCTAATCTTTATTAAAAAAGTATCTTTATTAAAAAAGTTTATACTTATTTATTATGCATTTATATTTAATTATTATTTTTACCAGTTCAATATTATGTAAGATTATTTATTTTTTCAATTTAAATCAGAAAACAAATTCAGTAAAACAAAATCAGAAAATTTTTTGGTTTTTTAAAATAAGGTACATTAAGAAGTGATATAAAACACAGAAACACAACAAACTCCAAGAAAATAATACCAAATTTGTCGACATAATAGTAAACTTAAATAAAAAATTATGGACAAAAGAAGCTCTGCTTCAATGCACTAAAGGTTAAATAGTAAAAATATAAGAACATTTGTTTCTTCTATGCTTGTTAAACTAAAAATAAAAGCATTAAATGAAAATATAAAATAAATTTTTTTATTGAAATAGGTTAGATATTCTAAGAGATAAATTTTTTTATTGAAATAGACAAAATACAAGAAACTCTAGACGCACTAAACAAATTTCACAAAAATATTAAATTCTCCAAGGAAGAAGAAAATAATGGAAAATTAACCTACCTGGCCACGGTAATAATAAGAAAAAACAACAAATTATTTATTGACTGGTTTAAAAAACCTATGGCTTCCGGACGTCTCATTAATTTTTAATCAAAACATCCCAAACGAGTTATTATAAATACAGCAAACAGTTTTATTAGCAAAGTTTTGGACATAAGTAATAAGGAATTTCATCGTGACAACATCAACAAAATCAGGACTATATTGCGAAAAAATGAATTCCCAAAAATGGCAATAGAAAACTTAATCGACAATTATTATAAAACAAACAAGAAAAATAAAGAGGATAACAACACAAAAATATTCAAGTCTGTGACTTACATATCAGGTCTTTCAGAGAGATTTATAAAGTCAAATATGAACAAAAAAGAATAAATAAAATTATCTTTAAAAACAAACAATACATTACAACAATTATACAGCAATACAAAATTGAAAACTTGACAAATCTAATGTAATTTACAAAATTTCATGCAACGGTGACGGGTCCAATGTATGTGACCAGGCATATGTTGGGACAACAAAGAACAAGCTACGGACAAGAATTTCCTCGCATCGATCAGACCACAAATCTCGCAGACTTTTGGACCAGAAAACATCACTTGCAGCCCACTGTGCGCAACATGCACACACACCTGATTTTGACCTGAAACGATATACATTAGAAATGATCCACATCATAACCATTTAGGAAAGAAAGTGCTTCGAAACTACTTTCAGAGCACTTTTAAAAATCACAATAGTGCTTTTTTCTCGTTTTTAATCGTGATTTTTTTAACATTGGCATGTCATTGGGAAGAAGACCTTTGTTCTCGCTACGAAAAGTGATTTTAAAAAGCGCTTTGCTCTCGCTACGAAAAGTGATTAAAAAAAGCGCTTAGTTCTTGTTTCGAAAAGTGATTCCAAAAAGCGCTTTTCTCTCCCTTCGGAAAGTGATTACAGAAAGATCTTTACTCTCCATTTGAAAAGTGATTTTAAAAAGCGCTTTGCTCTCGCTTCGAAAAGTGATTAAAAAAGCGCATTGCTATCGCTTCGGAAAGTGATTAGAAAACGCATAACATTCCCGTAGTGGCACCGACCAAAGTTTTAAGCAAAATAAAAAACTTATTTGTATTATGTCTTTGTAATGTGTTTTTAATTAGTTTGAAACTGTTTTTTGGTTTTTTTTTAACTGAATATTGAATACATATGAAAAGTAGTAAAAAGTAAGTTTTCAAAAAGTTTAGAAAAGTATTATGCACCTAGACATATCTTAGTAATGTGTTTTAAATTAGTTTGAAACTGTTTTTTGGTTTTTTTAACTGAATATTGAATACATATAAAAAGTAGTAAAAAGTAAGTTTTCAAAAAGTTTAGAAAAAATGTTTAGAAACTAGTTTATAGTTGTACATATACAGGTACCCATATTTATAGTTTATAAAGTAAAAGTTAACGGAAAAGTTTAAAAGCTAACGTGAGTGGTAACAACAAACTTATTTCTTTTGTTTTTTTAAAAAGTTTCTCTATAAATCCTGTTCTTGCTGAAGCGGAATCCTTTTTTCATGTCCTTCACAAATTGTGGGAAGCCTTTTTCTTGCCCATTTCCAGCAACTACAAAAAGAGAGCGATTATATTAAACTTTTTCCATCAATTTTGTGCAATGGAAACTTACAGTAGAAAATGTTCTTGAAGAAATTCATAGATTTTATGGGATACTTGTTTTGTCTTCCGTCCCAGTTGATCTCACGTAAAGCCTCGTCATCGAACAGCAAATGAAAGGATTTTGAAACTGGAGTAGTGCCAATAATGGACCGAACATAAGCAATCTATGTATATATAGTTGGAAAAAAAATAACAGAAGTTGATTATATATATATTATATATACCCGGTGTGACTCGAGATTTCATATTAAACAATGCACACACTATTTCTGAATTTATCGTGTACGAACAAAGTGACATTAGATTTTTAAATATAAAGAAATGTTACTTGAATACAAAATTAAAATAATTTTGAAGTATTTCTCACCAAATCGTCATCTGATGTATTTTGAGCAGCTGCATCTAAATTTTTTACGTCTTCCAGTGTGTTGAGTGGCAAAAGTTTAAGATTTCTTGATACTGGAGAAATTTTTGAGCATATTTTCTCTAACATAACTGTTTGGTGTCCTACAATAGCACGCAACAAAATGATTTCCTCTTTAAGAGTGTGTACGTTGCTGTTAATTTCGGCGTTTGTTTTTTCTAAAAAATATGTTAAATAAAAATAATTAGACATATATATTTAAAAATGATTAGTTCAAGAACATTACCTAAACTATTCATTTTTCCTCAAGCACCTTATTGAACTGGAATGAAGCAGCCATGTTTTCGTTTCCGAATTTTGGGTTTTGAATTCCAAATTTCTTCTTCATGTGAATCATTGCTGGACTAATTTAATGAAGGTGAACAATGGGCTAATTTAATAATGGTCAACAATGGGCTAATTTAATTATGGTGAAGAATTGGCAATACAACACCACCATTTGAATATATTCTTAACAGAAATGTTGTGTCTTGGCAACTTAGATCAGTCACAAATGCTATTCCCAACGATGTAATGGACTCTAAGGGCTCATTGAAGAAATTGCTAACGACATTAAAGGTACGACCTGAAACAAATTCTTCTCCTTAAAAATTTGTATAAAATCCTGATACTTGAATAGGCGTGAAAGGCTGAATACAACAGTAATTATTTGGAGGTTTCACACTTAAAAAAAACTCGTCAAAAGAATAAGTGGCATATATGGGTGATGCACTAAAGGCAGACGCTGCATTTACCATTCTTCTACCTATGCCGGTACTTGATTCTGGAGTGAATAAATTTCTTTCATTTATTTTGTTGCTAATTTGCTGCAGTGTAAGGTTAGGTTTTCTGCAATTTTTTATTAATGTTTTCAAATAGTTTTCGTACTTGTAAGCCGAAAAGCTATCAACGTTACCGTAGGCTCTGACACAATCTGTAATATGCAGTAAATTATGCACATTGTAGCTTACTTTGTTTTCACCATAAATGTACGGAAAATTATGAACAAATGTTTGTAGCATTTCTTGCACGCAGTTTAAATTCAAGTTGAATTTAGTATGCCAAGAAATTAGCCTATAGGAGGAATGCAGAAGAAGGAAGTGATTGTAAACCTCCTCGTCAATGATATTTTTTAAAAGCACTGGTCCTAAATACAGAACAAATAAACGGAATTCCACAGCCTTCCATCTACAAATATCATCAAAAGAACGAGGCTTTCTACTAAATTCTTTTGGAATGAATGACTTGTACGTCATGTATATTTTATTTATTTCTAATTTTTTATCAGACGTCAAGTTACATATGCACATTTTCCCATTCCAAATTAAGCTCAACATTTCTTTCATTATACCCAAGTCAATGAGATGCATTGCATCTAGAGGGAACTGTGTAATCATTTGAATATCAACTTTTTCCAAAATATGTTCGGCATTGACAAAACGTTTGCAATGATATTTTTTGTCTTTTCGTCTTTTGTCTTTTTGACAAGTGGTGATGAGAAAATCAAAAATATCGAACCAATACGACAGCAAGATGAACGAACGAATACGAATTGTCAAATTAGGGAAAACAGTGAAAGCAAACTGATTTTTTGAAGCTCAATTCGTAGCGAGAGCAAAGCACTTCTCAAAAGCACTATTCATAAGCAGAGTGAAGCCCTTTTTACTTGCTTTTTAATAAAGCACTTTAAAATTTCCGATAGGGAAGCTTACCAGAAGAAAAGAGACTGAATTTCAAAACAGCACAGACAGATGCGCATACATATATAGGAAGTATGTTAAAAATAATAGTTAAAAATAATAGTTAAAACCGGACTGCTCAGGAAGTGGATGTTTTTTGTTAATTTTGTCAATTTGTTTATGTACCTAAGTTCTTGTCAAAAATTTAAAAAAAACTATGATATTAATGTTTAATGCCATTCTTTGATGACAAATGTTTTTTAATTGCTAAAATGTTTTAATTTTTTAAAATTGTGAGTTAAATTGTTCAAGTGAAAATAATTGTTAAAAATTAATGTACATATATGTTTTCAGTTTTTTCCCCCTGATGATGATTGCCGACGGTAGTCGAAATATTCGTTAATGAAAATTAAAAATTAAAAATATTTAAGTTATTCATTTTTAATAATTTGGACCTCGAGCCCACAAAATTAAGAACAAAAATGACTTCAAAAATTTCGTTAAACAAATAAAATATTCTAAAATATCTTATATAAAAAATTATGAATAAAAGAAAATCTGCTTCAATGAACTAAAGGTATGTTCATCTATGTATGTGACAGTAAAAATAAAAATATTTACTGAAAATAAAAAAAAATAATAAAGAGATAATTTTTTACAGAAAAAGTGAAAAAATGTTTAACAAAAGAAGCTCTGCTTCAATGTGAAATAGTAAAAATAAAAGTAAATTTATGTATTCTGTGTATGTTAATGTAAAAATAAAAATATTTAATGAAAATAAAAAACTATTTAATAAATAGGTACATTTTTAATTGAAACAGCTTTAATTTAAAAATGTAAGATAAAAAATTATGAATAAAAAATCTCTGCCTCAATATACTTAAGGTCAAATGGTTAAAATATAAGTACATTTGTTGCTTCTGTGTATTTTAAAGTATGTGATATACATAATGAAAATAAAAAATAGTATAATAAAAGATAGATTTTTGTCGCAATAGCTTTAATTAAAAATATCTTTTGTAAATATTGGCTTTTGTTTTTAAAAATAGAATTATGAAATAAGCTATCTACAGTTTTTGGAATTATTCAATTCCTTTTGTCGATAATAATATTTCCAGCCAGTGAAAATAAACGCTCAGACACTGAACTACTGGCTGATATCGATAAAATTTTTAATGCTTAATTTGATAGCTCAGTCTTTCCCTCCACTGAATTGCATTAAAGTCCGAATCTATTTGAATTCTACTGTTTGTATAATTTTCAAGTTCATTTCTAGCAGTCAGGGGCATTGATTCTCCTTCTGAAATTGGAGGAGTGAAAATGCCCTTATGAGCTGAACTAGAACCAGAAGAAACATTTTGGCTTTCTTTTGCAGTATTTGGTATTGTTGATAAGTCATTATGCATTATTTTTTTAGCACAAAAATCTTGAACTTCTTTAATAATGTTTTTATCAACGCTATTTTTTGCTGGAGGGTACAAACATTTGTGATAAATATGTATATTTGGTACCCATTTAGCCTCAATGTTTTTCAAAATGTGTCTTTTTAGCACCGAAATAGGAAGAAAATCACATGAATTTGCTTCACATACAACCTTAAGCTGATTTATTGAAGGATAAACAAAAGCTATTATTACATATTTTGACCCCTGCAGCTTTTAACATATTTTTTCAAAATTTTAGCCAAGCTCAACTAACGCTTTTAAAATAGAAAAATTTATTACCAAAACTCTATTAATTTTTTCATTTTCTGTTAATAATTCTGTTACTTTTAACCAGTTTTCATTAATAGATCTAAACAAGCGTAGATGCGAGTTTAAACGAGTAACACATGGATTTCTTAGTGACGTTGGCAATAAATGTTGTAAATTAGAGTATTTAAAATACTTACCAATATTTTTAATTGAATTTATTTCAAGTGCTTCTTCAAAACTAAACTCCAAGACGTTATAAAATAAATGATTTGAACAATTTAATCTCTCGTGCTCTTTTAATAAATTTTTTACATTACGTCTACTATCGGTAACAAATGTAGTTTTTTCGAGACTTCTAACGTCGAATTCTGACAAAATGCTTTGAATTTTATTAAAAATATTATCTCCGGTCCATAGATCAACCGTTATTGACGCTTTTCCTTCTTCAAAAACATTGTTATATATGGCTTAATTTCTTCTCTTTTTTACTGAGCCATCGTGCAAGCTCAACGAGATTGTCGCAGAACAGGGTAGAAGGTCATTTATGTCAATATGTTCTCCGTGTTTGCTCCAATTTTTAAAAACATATGCATCATTTGGCGAAAGCCGATCCCGTCCACTGCAGAAAATGGTCAGCAGTCTTCTTTTACCCATTGGCAATATGTATCAATGACTATTAGCTTCTCAGACTGGTTTAATTTTTTTAAAGGTTTTTCCATATTTTGAAAAACATAACATTTGTGGCGAATCAAGTAAGAAGTTTGACTTTAGTTATATATAAATACGCGGTAACACATACGGCAATAAACAATATTTGGTATTAGATTTCTATTTGGTTCTCTAATTTCTGCAAAAATGGTCCAAATCTTACTTTTGCCCTTTCTTTTTTCACTTAATTAATTAAAGTACCGTCACTAATGTTACGTATTACATCTGCGTAGTCAGTCATCTTTAATAATAAAATTATGCGCACAAAATAGGTCCACACGATTCAAATATCGCACAACAAATAATGCAAAAGCTGCAACGTGTTACAATGACGCAATTTATTTTTAAAACTTGTTCAAATTTTTTCCGTTATTCTGCCCGCCACGAAGAGAAAATGCAACAAAAACGCTCGATATAATCTCGTTATGCCGTGGTTATGCTAGGGGGCATGTCACAAGTAGCGGACACGGACAAAGTTGTTGTTGTTTTCACTGGTAAAAGAAGCTCTCTCAATTTCCAGTTTCTTATTTTACCCGCGAAAACAACAACAACTTTGTCCGTGTCCGCGCTAGTATGACATGCCCCTAGATAAACATGTTTGCTGAACATTTTTTTGTTGTTATTGTTTTATCGTTTTTTACTTTGAGAATGAGTGGAAGCAGAGACCATTTGATTTGAAAGCAGAGACCATAGTAGAACTAGACAAGATGGTTTTAGGGCTGAATGTGTTCTCTTTCTTAGTGACCACAACTGTCATACTCAGCCATTTTGGTATTTTTGCCAATTTTTGCTCTCATATTGCATTCTCATTGGTGGCAGATTTTATATAAAATGTCAACTTCGTTTTGACAGTTTCGGTCACCGAAGAATTTCCTGACAATCTGGCAAATTATAAAAATATTTTAATAATTTTAATAGCTTAAAATGTACATTGTAATATACTGTGACGCTGTGTAAACAAAATATTCTATAAAATATATTTTAAGCTTAGTAATGTTTTATTTTTAATGCTTTTTTTTTTTCTTTATTTTTCAAAGTCATCAAAGTACGAGATCTGGTTATTAATATATTTATTATATTTTTTCTATGATAAGCAACTATTTTATTTTTTCTATAATTAAAATATTTTTTAATATATAATAAGAAATAATATTTTTAGATACAATATAAATATCTATAAAAAAATTTGATTAAATATTTTATAAACATTAATGCCATTCGTGTGATAGAATGGTTCGAAATAGCCTCTTAAAATAGTTTTTTATCAAAATATTGGTTGGTGTAATAGTTGTAAGAAATAAACTTCCAGAAATTATATGGCAGAAAAAACTCTTCCTATCAGCATCAACAATTGAAATGTATGCAATCGGATAAAAGATAATGCTTTTTTCACTCATATTTTTGACATATTTTATTTCAAAATATTTATTCATAAACCTTTAAAATTAAAATATCTTCATAAGATGTATTTTGTTTTTTAATTTCTTACAATATTTTTCAGTATGTGCTTATTTGATAATTTATATTTTCGTTTTAATATACATCAATATACGGAACTCTGGCCAGAAATCAATCAATCAGTTGCAGCCACTCAAAACCTTCCCAACGATATCTTGAAAGTGAGAATAGCATTTGAAATAATTATGTTTTTTTGTATGTCATTCAAAATAATAAAAAAAATGCTCGAAAAACAGCATTTTCATTAATCCGAATGCAAAAATTGAACATTTGTTGATGCTGTTTGGAAGAACTTTTTCATAACTATTATTTTTGACCGTTTTTATTTTTGCAAAAAACTCGATTTCTTTTGCAAAGGTATATTTAATGTCTCAAAAATAATTTACGTGAAAAATAGCCGCAATATCTCTTTCCAATCAAAGGTTATGGCTTCAAACAAATTTTTTTATACCATTGGCTATATTAATAAATGTAATTTTCACATTAATCGTATTCAATTCCTGTTATCCTCCTCGCAGTCGAATTAGCATAGAAGTTAATTGTTGACATATTTTTTTCTCCAACTTGTGCACAATAATTCTAATTAAAATATTATTTTATACTGTTGCAATTTTTTTTGTCTGGTAACAACATTCGTGGAATACAAAAAAATGCAACACTGCAAGTAATATTTTTCCTTTGTGCAAATGAGCATAAAAAAATGGATTTTCCTTGCTTATGGCGATTGTTGCTCATGTCTGCCTTGGTTGATAGTCTTGTGCTGCAGACGTTCGTAATCGCTGGTGCTCACACTCTAGGCGTTCGTATCAACAGCGATTGGTAACATGCATTTGCGCATTAATTTAAATGCACGAAGTACATTCGGTGCTCGATTATTGACGAGACAATCGAAACGCCACTTGAATGCACTCAAGCTGTTCTCTGTTGTGAACCACAACCATTTCAAACGATATAAAAGTAGTAAATTTACCGCTATTAAATTGTTTGGTTTTTCTATTGAAGCAGATGGTATGTTTATAATTGCAATATGCAAATAAAGCAAGAAAGTGCAAGACGTGTTTTACTAACGTGAATCGTAACTACTTGATTTAAAATATTGCTAAAAGTTTTATTTATTTTGGTGAAAAATACTGTTTGCTGTAAGTATTTTTTGTTTCTGTTTTTGAAGTACCAGTGTAATTGAGTGTGCGTTGGCAGAGTTTTTAATGTGGTACATATTTTGAACCAGCACATTACTATGTACGTCATTTTTAGTAAAATTATGAAAAAACGTAAGAATTTCAATGATGAAACCGAAATATGTGAGTTGCTGGATACGTTGGAAATACCATCCGATGGCGAGTCAGTATTTCGATGACTTGGACGATGACGACGGTAATAAAGACATTGTTCCCAACATACCGTTATCTACTGACCTGTATGATGCATTTGATTCAGATGATGATGTACCATTGTCGATTGAAAATTTAATTTTTATGACCTCAGGGCTTGACTGAAAATGTTTTGCAATTATCAGAGCAGACACCAATAAAACTTTTTCATCTGTTGCTAACATAAGAGTTTATAGTTGACGTGGTTGTTCAAACGTATTTTTATGCTGAACAAAACTACAGCATGGCTGGTAAATGATATTGTCCAACTGATGAGACAGATGTAAAATCATTCATAGTAATAAACTTACTGATGGGTATGAAAAGTTTTCCAAGTTACAAGGATTATTGGTCCAGTAACTCAATGTTAGCAGACAGCTATATTTGCCATATTATGACTTTGAAACGCTTTGAATTTCTGTTATCAAACTTTCATCCAAATGAAAATTCAGTAATGCCAATAAAATCGAGCCAATCATTTGACAAGCTGTATAAAGTCAGACCGTTATTGGATGCTTTGACAAAAAATTTACAAAGTGTTTGCTTCCATCAACGGAAATAGCAATCGATGAGTCCATGATTAAATTCAAAGGCAGAAGCTCTCTGAAGCAATACATGCTTAAAAACAAAAAACGGATATTGTTGTAAATTTGACGTATATACCGGTAAAAGTAGCGGTGTGATTTGTGAGCACAACCTTGGAGCGAGGATAGTGAAAAATCTTACAGCGGAACTAGTTGGTAAAAGTCATTTATGCTTTTTCGACAATTTTTTTACAAGTGTACCACTCTAATGGAAGATCTAAAAGCAATGCAGATCGATGCTTTCGGTACTGTTAATATAACACGAAACTTTTTGCGGAACTTCAAAGCAGATAAACTTTTCAAACTAGGAGAATATGAATGGTATACCACAGAAAACTTAGCAGCTATCAAATGGAAGAACAACAGGAGAGTACATTTTTATGATCCATCTAATTATCATGATCCAGAAAAATCGACTACATTACAGCGAAGACAAAAAATGGGAAATTAATCACTAATCCATCTCCCCAAGTCATAAAAAATTACAGTGCAAATATGAATTTTGTAGATTGGTTTGATCAATTATCTCTTATAAAATTTTTGTAGATGTTTGTGTAATCAAATCCTTCATCTTATACAAATTAACTAGACAGACACCAATTACAAAAAAGCTTTTTTGGTTGGAAGTAGCTGAAGGCTTACTATCAAAAACAATTGTAGATAGAAGTGTGAAAAAACACAGTTCCGGAACACAAATACCAGTATCTTCATTGAAAAAATCTAAGCAATTCGTACCAACTGAAATTCGGTGTATGGGTGCTTCCCATCAACCTGAACGAAGTACTCGCAGAAGGTGTGCATTGTGCAGCACTGCAAAACAACAAGTTCGCACAGATTGGATTTGGGCAACATGCAATGTACCGCTTTGTTTAGGTAAAAATAAAATATGTTTCCAATATTATCACAGAGTCGGATGTAGTAGTGATTCTTAATTTGTACCACTTCTTTTTATCCTATAAATGGTAAAATATGTATAAGAAAAATAAAATAAAATATTATTAATAAACATTTAATGCATTTCTGCTTAATTTAAAAAAAAATTTTTGCCACTTTAGGGGATACATTTTTCATCAATTCTCCGTCGCTCAAAGAGATATCGCTTCACTAAGTCGGATGTCACAAAACTAATCCTTACCACATAAAAATTAGTCAAAATAATGTAAAAATTGTCACATGTGTGAAAAAATTGTCCCGTCTTTAAGGCGTCAAGCAGATTGATAAAAAAACGTCCGTGACAACTGAGGACTAGACTGTCCTATTTTTTTGACTTTTTCGAAAAGTTCCTGGGACACGTTGATTTCTGATTCTACTCTTAAAAACATGAATTTTGGTATATTACACTTTAATATTAACTATGGGTTAATAGTCGCGCAAACGGCGTAAAGGCTAAGTTTTTAGCTAAAACTGCATTATTTAAAAAAACAAGAAATTTAATCTTCAGTATTTTTTAAATAACTAAGAAACTAGTGAAACAATTTTTATCAATTAACGCTTGTTTGAACGCTTATAAAATTTGCCATCTTATGCTGTGAGAAAAATTGTATTTTGTTCAGTAATTTTTTTTAAAAACTCTGCAGAATGAAAATTTGATTAAAACTTTTTCGAAAATTTGAAAACTTCCACTCACATTACCCCGCGTTACAAGAGCATGAGGAAGAAATTTTTGATTATGTAAATTTCGTATTTTGAGGAATTTAACAGCAAAAATTTTTATGTATAATTCGAAAATTTATGATACGATAATTTTTTCAAAAAGCAACTGAACCGCACAGTGAATTTGAAAAAAATATTATAATTTATTTTTATTAAGCGCAGCTACATAAATATTTATGTAAATAACCATAAGAAAAAAAAATACGACATTAGTTTAAATTCCGAAGTATTATACGTTTTCTGTTGTTCAAATGATTTTTTGTATTTTATGATTGTAATGTTCAATTACTTGAATAACACCATTTTGCTGTTCTGGATCCATTGTCCACGTATTATTTACCATATTTAGAAACCCTATTTCTCTTTCTGCTGGATCATTTAAAATAGTTAAATTCTTAACAATTTTAATATCCAAAAAATTTGCATTCGTACTCCACAAGGGAGGATGCATCTAAATAAATTCCTTACAAGATGAAATATTGAAAAACTTTATAGTATAGTAAAACCAGCAAAGGTCTCAAAGGCCAACTCATAGCAAGAAAGCTATATAACAACAAAAAAATAACAGTAGAATGCAATACAATGTATTGCAATGCTGAAAACATACTAGGGATATTCACAATCCAGTGCAAATGGTCTTTCATTATATCATTTGTAAAATGGTAGAATATATATTTACTCTACACTAAGAAAATAAAAAGGAATGCATTTACTAAGCTATTGCATATATACAACACTAAGCTAAGATTTACAATATATTGCAATACTAAATTGCAAACTGGCAGCTGCTTATGAAAAAAAATAAAGGCGAAAAAAACTTTATCGCTAAAAGTAAAAATAAAAAAAAAACCAATTAATTGTACTTAAAGATTTTTTCGACATGAAATTGAGTTAACCAAAATTTCCAGTGGAAAATAATTTTGCTTTTCATCAATAAGTTGTGAATTTCATGTTTTGCAACAAATGTGTCAAATTATACCAAAAAGACCATTCACAATTAATAGGAAATTTTTAAAATTTTTTACAAATGCACAAATTTTTAAAATACTTAAGATTGTGAATTGGCCTACTAAAAACAAGATCTTTAAGGTCTTAAGATATATTGTTGTTGTTTCGAAGAATGATCACTAGCAGATCAATAGCATAAAATCTGTGGTCACAAGGAAGAATGGCTAAACTCAAATGCAGGAAAACACTTTTTACATTTAATAGAAAACCACTTATGCCAGCACACATTTCGTTTGTAACGGTTCATATATTTCGAGAAAAATGTCACAGTTAGTGCAGTAAAAATATCTTTTTTTACGATACTTTGAGTTTACTCCTTATTCCTTGTGACCACAGAAATAGTCATTTAAATAATTGCACATTGCAAAAACAAAGTTTAATATCTTGCAATTAAAGCTAATATCATATACATATCATTTCACATACCTACTCATGTAGCTACGTTTAACAAAAATAAAAATTAGTATTTTTCGAAAAAAATCACTATGCAGTTGTGTTGCTTTTTGGGAAAAAATACCGCATCATAAATATCTGAATTATACATCAATATTATTGCTGTAAAATTTCTCACAATACAAAATTTACATAATCAAAAACTTTTTCGTCATGCTCTTTTAACGTGGGGTAATGTGAGTCGAAGCTATCAAATTTTCGAAAAAATTTTAAAAATTTCATTCTGCAGAGTTTTTTAAAAAAATGTACTAACAAAATGCAATTTTTCTTATCGCATAAGTTGGCAAATTTTATTAGCTTTCAAACAAGTATAAATTGATAAAAATTGTTGCATTAGTTTCTTAGTTATCTGAAAAATTCTAAAGAAGAAATTTCTTGTTTTTTCCAAATAATGCTGTTTTATCCAAAAACACTTCACGCCGTTTTCGCAACTATTAACCGTTAGTTAATATTAAAGTGTTATATACCAAAATACATGTTTTTAAGAGTAGAATCAGAAATCAACGTGTCCCGGGAACTTTTCGAAAAACGTTGAAAAAGTGGGACGGTCTGCTAAAGTGGGACGGTCGTAAACCTATATTTACGATCAATCCTTTTGTGCGCCATTAAAATAATAAAGCATTCATAACCTCGAATATTCTAAAACATTAGTGATGGGGTATTTTGACTTTGACCTACACTGAACCAAATAGGTACATAAAATCAATGAATAAATTCATTGTCCATAAGAATAAATAATTAATTTTGCGTCAAAGTACGCGTTCATTGGTATACTGATATTGTGAAGTAAACCTGTATAACGGATCGCGGACATCGGTGCCTCAAACTTTTAAATATAAATGTATTTGAAAAATTCTAAATTTATATAAGTCCTTAGAACTTACCAATTTACGTACGGTTATACTATGATGATGAGTAAACAAGAGAGGGGTTCTTCTCTATCTAGAATATACCTACTGTATACATATATGACAAATGTCACTTAAATTTATTGTTTTCTTTTTAGTTCACGTGTTTTTAAATAAAAGCTTATTTTTTAAAAAAAAATTTTACTTTTTATTTTTTTATAACTAATACAGCACGTTGGAAAAGAGGAGGCAAATAATAAAACGTACGCAGTGACACAATTCTGTGATTTTACTTAAGCGATTTTACTACAAATTTTTAAATTGTATATTTTTTAAACCTGGATGTACAAGATTTCTCAGACTTTAGATAATTTTCAAATTAAATTGATACATACAAATAAGAAACGTGAAATAATTATTTAACCGAAAGGATAATCCAAATATTTTACTTTTTTAATGCTTCAAGCAATATGGACATTTTAGAGGACTGTGATTTGTTTTTATTGTGGTAAAATTGTACTGCAATGAACTCCCAAACTAGAGAACATGCCGAGGGGTACTTTAAATTAAATAAATTAAATTATTATTTAATATTATTTTATAAATTAACTTATTTTAAAACAAATATCTACTGCTCTTAGGAAATTTGTAAACAAAAATTTTACACCATCCAAATACACGTAAAAATGTGTAAACGAAGAGAGATTGTTGCTTCCAATAGCTAGTATAAACGGCTGTATACTGTCGGACTTACTTTTTAAAAAAGCTATGTGATCTTCTATTTCCTGCGCGCTATCTCCAACGAAAATAAATGCTTCTTGAGAGCTTCTTATTGCAAATTTTACGATTGATTTTTTTCCATTGTTGTCCTTTGTAACAACTTTTTGAGTTGGAACCAGATAAGCGTGAAGGCACCATAAAAGTTGTACAGCAGCGCAATCTAATTATCTAAGGGCATATGTATGTTTTAATCAGGAGAATTTAAAAACTATCATTTTGAATGAGCAAGAACTGACATTCTCAAAAGCATTAGGTCAGGCAGGATAAGTCAACAGACTAAAGGTTCAACAATACAACTTAATACACAAAAAAAAAAACAAATACATATTGTTATCTTTTGCCATGAAAATGATTTTAAGTTGAAAATGCCAGTTATTGAGGGTATTCACAAGGTGTCTTAAAGTTGTGAAATCAGAAAAGGCGTAAGTTACCAAAAAAATCAAAATCGATTTTTTGATTGATTATGATGCACCGTATCAAAATACATGTTTCTGCAAAATTATACACTCCTTCAACTTAAAATGAAGTTTTTATTAACAAAATTCTAAAAGCCGTAAATGCAAGCTTTTATTTTATTTCATATTATTTGTCTTATTATTTTACCTTATTTAAACCAAATAATGATATGTATGGCATTTGTGTACCCTACGCAGCAAAAACAAAACTGAGGATCAATAAAACAGTCATAAATCTGAAATTCATGGTATGGCAATTAGAATGTTTTTGCTTCTCCTATAAAATTTTTGACATGTATCTTACGTCTTTTTTGGTTTCACATGACAGTGTTGTATGTTGTAAGTGAAAGGTATTTCTCATTCTCTTCTTTATTAAAAATTTTGCTTTTATGTTTAATTGGAATTGTGTGAAATTCCAAATAAGAAATTCCAATCCAAAAACTATAAACAAAATATGCATCCAAAATTTAAAAAAAAAATCGCTTTACTAATAAAGGAGAAAATGAAAAAGTCCTTTCATTTACATTATACAAATTTAGGACACCTTGTGAATACCCTCATTATATTTACAAAGAACTACCACGATAACTCTGTATAAAACTTAATCATTAAATTACGTATCAATCAATCATCGATTTGACTTGTCTGTCTTTTACATGGTTATCCTTTGGCATGAAGTTCGTAATATTGGTGAAATTATCTGACCAGCCAGTGAAGAAGTCTGAATGGTTATCAAAAGCTAAGCAAAAATCCTTATCTATCTGTATGGAGGAAAAAAAATAATTATATTCAGAAAACAATTTTTAATTTTAGTACATTTTACCAAGCGATATCCATTAGGTTTTTTGTATTCTGGCCATTTGCAAAAGATTTCTGATAGTGGTACATCTTCTCCTACTATTTTATTTAGCCTAAAGTGAGTACAGGCTTGCCAGCAGCTATAATTCAGTTTTATATTCAATTTTTTATGCAATTTTGTATTCACAACACAACTTGTCAGTACAAAATTTTAACAAAACTGAATTGAAGCTGAAGCATTGCTTTTCAATAGCATTTTACCATTATAACCAACAGTTTAAGAAGACTTGTACAGCAGTTAAAGAACGCGTTGATTGTCGGTATGCACGCGTTGTTTGTCGGAATGAACGCGTTGTTTGTCGGTATGAACGCGTTCTTAAAAAATTAAAATCTATAGATACTTACTAATATTTTATGTTTTGTACATTGGCACAATGAATGCGTTCATTGTCGGTATGAACGTTTTCTTTAAATTTGAGATTAATGAATATATACTTTAATTTTTATGTATTGGTTCATTGGTACAATGTAAGAAATCATTAAGTTACTGTCACGATCGAAGTTTAAATTTAATGAACGCTTTTTCATGTAGACTATGAACGCAATCATTAAACACAAAAACAGTTTATGAATTCATTCATTGTGCCAATGAATTGTCCATTAAAATCAATGAATTGCAGTTTATGAACGCGATTCATTGATTTTAAGAACAGTAATTTTTTGAGTGCAGCCGAAGATAATTTTTTACTTGTTTATGCAATTTTTTTGTTCAATTGGCCAGAAAAACTCATTTCGAGGGTTTCAAGAAGAGTTCAGTCCGAATTTTGTTATTTTTATTTTTTTTTATAGTTTTTTGCAACAACTTCAAGACTATTCTTAAACCAGCGCAGAATGGGTACGCTTCATACAAAAGTTGGCCATAAATAATAAAAATAAAGCTAGGTACTTGAAATTCGGCACTCATGCTTATTTTGATAACAATCGTAAAATTTGTGAATTAAAAAAAAATCCGTTCATAGACACGCCTACATCCCATACAAATAAGTTCTTTGCACAGGGTTATTTTCTCCATTTTCTCCATAAAGGTCATCGATTCTAACTATTTGAACGCGTTGATTAAAAAAATGCTTTAAATTTTAGAATATGGTTAGTATTTTTTTAGATATGTAGAAAAAATAGTTCCTGGTTAAAACCTGAAATTTTGTTTTGATGTAATCATTTTGATAACGTAATATTAGGAAACATCCTAGTATACATGCGTGCATTTTTTTGGCACATAGCCATCTATCTATCTTTACTAATAAAAGCGTTGTGACACTGCACGGATGTTTGACAATCACGCGAGAACCACTGAACTGATTTAGACGATATAGGTACCAAACGATTTGTTATTTCAACAAAACCATGATAGGCTATTAATATTTTGCCACTACTATTTTTAACGCCTAGAATATGCTAAAAATTCTATATTTCAGATGGTTTTGGTCGTACAAGACTAAAATTTGGTAATTTTATTTGTATGGTTACTTTCGACAGTTGTACAAAAAATGGGTTTCCACGCCCCCTTTAGTCGCCAAAAACCAATGCAAATGTTATATTTCAAACGGTTTTGGTCGTATAATATTTAAATACTTATAATATTTGGTCGTTTAATTTGGTCCAATTGACTCATTTGGAATCAGTCATGTAAAAGTGCATACATTGTTTTTTTTTTCTGGGAAAGTATCTCATTTCGTTTGACAACTGGTTCTTTGTTTTGTTTTTACTGGTTGATATTGATGATGATACACGTGTATAAAATAATTTGTTGTTTGACTTTTCCTTTGTTTTCAGTGTGGTTTTTATACATTCTCCATTGAATGCGTTCAAAATAGTTTTTAATAAGTTTTAAGAACGTATCCAATCTCGTTTGCATAGGAAATGAAATGACTTCGTTTCTCATTTAGCTGAATGGGCTTAGATGAGTCATTTGACCCAATAATAACGTAGTATAAGACCAAAATTTGATAATGAAGCTTGTAATATTTGAAATTGTTTTCGCAGAAATTATTTGTGAAGCAGTATAACATTGTAAAAATTATAAAAACATTTTGAAAAAATTTAATTTTGTACAAAAAATAATAGGGGGTGGTAGACCATAATTCTTAATGAAAGAAACTGTTTATTGAGTTTTAAGTCAAAATTAAACAATTTTTTCAGTTAAAAGATATAGATAAAGATAAAAGATAAAGAGTGGGGAAAATGAAAATTTAAAAAAACTGTCACAAATACTGTTCTTGTTTTTTTTTTTCTCCAAAACAGTTGTGAGCAAATCGCATTTTTGAATTACAAATTTACAAATTTTTTCACCAATATTTTCCATAATCCTGTTATGCAGGACTTATTAAAAAATCAATATACAGAAAAGGCCAAGCAACAGTATGTTACCGTAACAATTACTGTAGGAAGGTAATTAAAATTATATAAAGTAATTTTTTAATATTTATAATTATTAAGCAAACACAAATATTTTTATATTTTGTATTTGAAGATACAAAAAATACTTTAATCTTATGATTTAAAATTTTTACATTTTATTTAATTTTTTATCGCAGGCGAAGCAGCGGGTATTTGTTAGAATAATAGAAAATACTAATCTAGTGATTCTATACAAAGAATTTAAAAAACCTGCTCTGTGTAACCAAACACTAAAACGCGACGGACGATATAATGGCAAGCAAACAAAGCTGGCCAAATAAACTAGTGTGGGGTATCTGAAAACCTCTATATACAAATTTGCATGCTAATCATATGATCGGCGTAGCAGTTTTTTGGAGTTTTGTAAAAGATTTGTGCTACAGTGCCATCTAGTATTAAAGATGAATCAATATTTATATTGTATTTGTCGTACAATAACGTATAAAATTGTAACGAACCCTTTTGCTCGTTACTGATTTTTGCTGAGGTAGGCTCAGTGAGTAAACCAGGGGTTCTTACAAAATAATTTATTTACCAATGATCCCGTTGTTTTAAATAAGAAAGCCAGCGTTTTAGTTTTAAACTGTAGTGTAATTCTTTATTATTTTCATTTGTTTTATTTATTGCTTAATGAGTACGTTACTTAGTTATTATTAATTATTAAGCATTATATAAATTAAAGTGATTTAATTAATCCTTGCTTATTCATATTTATTCCGTTATTTGCTATGATCCCTCTCGCTGTGAGTGACTATGATAGAACTCAGATTAAAACTATGTTCGAAGGGTGAGTACACCTTCGCTTAAGATAACTACGTTTTGAACTTAAAGTAAGCAACGTTCGAAGGGTGAGTACACCTTCGCTTAAGATAACTACGCCTGACTTAGAGTAAACACTATGTTCGAAGGGTGAGTACACCTTCGCTTACGATAACTACGTTTTGAACTTAGAGTAAGCAACGTTCGAAGGGTGAGTACACCTTCGCTTAAGATAACTACGCCTGACTTAGATTAAACACTATGTTCGAAGGGTGAGTACACCTTCGCTTAAGATAACTACGTTTTGAACTTAAAGTAAGCAACGTTCTAAGGGTGAGTACACCTTCGCTTAAGATAACTACGTTTTGAACTTAAAGTAAGCAACGTTCGAAGGGTGAGTACACCTTCGCTTAAGATAACTACGTTTTGAACTTAGAGTAAGCAACGTTCGAAGGGTGAGTACACCTTCGCTTAAGATAACTACGCCTGACTTAGAGTAAACACTATGTTCGAAGGGTGAGTACACCTTCGCTTACGATAACTACGTTTTGAACTTAGAGTAAGCAAGGTTCGAAGGGTGAGTACACCTTCGCTTAAGATAACTACGCCTGACTTAGATTAAACACTATGTTCGAAGGGTGAGTACACCTTCGCTTACGATAACTACGTTTTGAACTTAGAGTAAGCAACGTTCGAAGGGTGAGTACACCTTCGCTTAAGATAACTACGCCTGACTTAGAGTAAACAACGTTCGAAGGGTGAGTACACCTTCGCTTAAGATAACTACGCCTGACTTAGAGTAAACAACGTTCGAAGGGTGAGGACACCTTCGCTTAAGATAACTACGATTGAACTAACTACTCAGTCTCAAAGCATGTGCATGCTACTGCGCCTGCGACAAGACTGCCTGTGCTAAGCAAACGCGACTGCTTTATATTCTCCCGTTGCCTTTCTGTTCCGTGTTCACTTGTTTTGTTTTCCCTGCCTGTGTATATGTGACTGTGTGCATGGCTCTGCATGTTTGTATGTGTGCATTTATTATTTGTTTACTTATTTGTTATTCAATACATTATTATTTCCCCAATAGAATATTTATAACATTAATATTATATATTTTACCTAATAAGATATAATATAATATAATAATTTCTATACATTTTATTCATAATATATAATAAATCTTTAAATGTGTAGTTTACATTTTCCATATTTTAAATTCAGTTAACAATTCATTTATATAATTTGTGAGGCCCAAATTGTGCAACAATTTGAGTCCTCACACCCCCCCTTTTCTTTCCCCTTCAGTGGTGACCTTCACTTGTCCGTTCTTGCCAATTCGAACATGGTATCGTCTGCCTTCGATAATTCTGCATTAGAAATGGAAGCCGCTGCCGCCTCGTCTTCTTCGTTATTGCAGCCTCGATTTCGGAAACCAGTGCCGGTATTAGTGGTCTGCCTGTCTCGTTGGTGCGCTTGTGAACGCTGCACTCTGGCTCAGACGGTGCAACTGTTTGACGACCCTGTCAATTGCGTTTATTGATGGTGCTATGGATAATGTATGCTGTTACGCCGCTGTTGACACCCGATGTTGCTGATAATGCAGCTGATAATTCGCTGCTTTGATTAGGCAGCTGCTGCTGTGCTGCCTTGCTGATTTTGTTGACGTTGCTCTAACAGTGTGGCTATGATGCTTTTGATGACGCAGCTGCTACTGCGTTGCTGTGCTGCTTTTGATGACGCAGCTGCTGTGATGCTTTTGATGACGCAGCTGCTACTGCAATGCTGTGATGCTTTTGATGACGTTGTTGCTACTGCACTGCTGTGCTGCTTTTGATGATGCAGCTGCTACTGCGATGCAGTGATGCTTTTGATGCTGCAGCTGCTACTGCGATGCTGTGATGCTTTTGATGACGCAGCTGCTACTGCGCTTCTGTGATGCTTTTGATGCTGCAGCTGCTACTGCGATGCTGTGATGCTTTTGATGACGCAGCTGCTACTGCGATGCTGTGATGCTTTTGATGACGCAGCTGCTACTGCGCTTCTGTGCTGCTTTTGATGATGCAGCTGCTACTGTGGTGCCGTGATGCTTCTGATGACGCAGCTGATACTGCGCTCTTGTGTTGCTTTTGATGTTGCAGCTGCTACTGCGATCCTGTGATGCTTTTGATGACGCAGCTGCTACTGCGCTGCTGTTGATTATTCAGTGGTGGCTGCTGTGACAGTTGGTTACGCAGATGCTGCTGCGATGGCAGTTGGTGACGCAGGTGCTGCTGCGATGGCCGTTGAGTATGCAGTGGCGGCTGCTGTGGCAGTTGGTTACGCAGATGCTGCTGCGGTGGCAGTTGGTGACGCAGGTGCTGCTGCGATGGCCGTTGAGTATGCAGTGGCGGCTGCTGTGGCAGTTGGTTACGCAGATGCTGCTGCGATGGTATTTTGTGACGCAGATGCGGCTGCGATGGCAGTTGGTGACGCAGGTGCTGCTGCGATGGCCGTTGATTATGCAGTGGCGGCTGCTGTGGCAGTTGGTTACGCAGATGCTGCTGCGATGGCAGTTGATGACGCAGGTGCTGCTGCGATGGCAGTTGGTGACGCAGGTGCTGCTGCGATGGCCGTTGGTTATGCAGTGGCGGCTGCTGTGGCAGTTGGTTACGCAGATGCTGCTGCGATGGCAGTTTGTGACGCAGATGCGGCTGCGATGGCAGTTGGTGACGCAGGTGCTGCTGCGATGGCCGTTGAGTATGCAGTGGCGGCTGCTGTGGCAGTTGGTTACGCAGATGCTGCTGCGATGGCCGTTGATTATGCAGTGGCGGCTGCCGTGGCAGTTGGTTACGCAGATGCTGCTGCGATGGCAGTTGGTGACGCAGGTGCTGCTGCGATGAATTTGATTTAAATTGCTGACAGATAGAGCACCTTCGTACATACTGGCTTATGTCTCTGAACATGCCTGGCCAGTAGTATCGGCTTGTTATTCTGGCGATGGTCTTGCGGATGCCCATGTGGCCTGCGGTTGGATCATCGAAATTTTCTTTTATTACTTGTTCTCGCTGGAAGCTTGGTACACACATTTTCCACGGTGTGTAGTCGTCAGTTTTTTTGTTTGGCGGTATATAGCGGTATAGTACACCATTTTCTTTGAAGTAGTTCGGATACTTTTCAGGATTCTGCTGAACTTCTGCTTCTCT
This sequence comes from Dichetophora obliterata, assembly GCA_963920525.1. Lineage (NCBI taxonomy): Eukaryota > Metazoa > Arthropoda > Insecta > Diptera > Sciomyzidae > Dichetophora > Dichetophora obliterata. The sequence continues at coordinate 91,531,081 of OY986435.1, forward strand.
CTTCGATAACCATTTGCAGACAGAAGTATTCTTGGCTGAGGCATCTGTCTTTCTAAGCAATATTTCTTGCGGTTGTTGTGATAGAGCGCTTGCTTTGATGTGTAACTTACCCTTGCGGTGCATGGTGATATGTGACACCCCTTTGAGACCTTCGAATTTTCCCAGCTCTGCCTTTGCAAACTTTTCGATTCTTGATTCGTCGGTTGGACCTGACTCGATTTTCCTGGTGCGTAGTAACCTCCTTGCTGCTTCTTGTGGATCACCTGTACTTAATTCCACTTCTTCTGCTCGTACGACCTTCGTTGCTTCATGTGACTCACCCGTGCTTGATCTAGTTTCTTCTGTTCGTATAACCGTACAGCATGCTGTTTCTTGTTCTTTTCCATCGTTCGTGTTTTCCTTGAGAATGATTGCGCAGTCTCCGCACTGCAATTTTGTTTCTATTTTGACCAGAAAGTCCATGCCTAGAATAAGGTCGTCGATCACGTCGTGCAGGATGATTAATTCTATGTTGCATTGTTTTCCTCCGAGTTTTATGTTTACTACGAGTTGCTGATTAACCTCCTTCGTGGTCCCGTCAGCCAATCGTATGCGAGTCGATATGTTTTCGAGTTTGCTTGATTCCTTTATTTTACTTGCTAGGGATCTGCTGATAAAACTCCGTGTTGCCCCAGTGTCGATCGTCGCCTTGGTCGTGTGGTTGCCTATCGTGACTATAGCGACCACGTGGTTCCCGTTTTGCGTGATGGTGTTTAATTGCGAGGACGCTGGTTCTGGGTATCCGTTTGTACTCGCCTTGGACGGTACCCTTGATAGTTTCCCGATGATTGTCTGCAGCAGTTTTTTGTCAAAGTACCTCTTTTTCCGCATTCCCAGCAGAAAGTTATAGCGGGGTTTCTGCATTCGTATTTGTAGTGCCCATCCTGCCCACAACGTCGACATGCCGTCCGTGGGTTGATTGGATCGGTTTCTTGCGTAATTCTGCGGTGATGCTCTTCTCGCTGTCGTGGTATGGCTGGTCTGGTCGGCGGAGCTTCTTTTTGCAGACTTTCAAAATCTTCGGCTAGACTAATCAGCTCCTCGAGGTCCCTGAAGTCTTTTCGCTTTATATAAAGCTGATAGTCGTGGAGACTGTTGCGGTATATGCGCTCTAGTTTGCCTTGCTCTGAGAAACCTGCATGTCGCATTAAATTCTGCAGCTCGATGAGGTAGTCTTTGAATTTTTCTCTTTGCCGCTGGTGCCTTTGTCGGATCTCATCTTCCAGATGCTCGAAGTATTTGGATGGCAGGAAGAACCGTAGGAAATCCCTCTTATATGCAATCCATTCTTGCCACTGCCGATTATTGTTCCGGAACCATTTCAGCGCGTTATCTTTCAACAGTTCGGGCATTGTTCGGGGTAAGAGGTCCTTGTTCAACCCGTATACTTCGGCTAGCTCCTCTACTCTTTCAATGAAGGCCAGTGGTTCTTTTCCGCCATCATATTTAAAAGACCACTTCCTGACCTGGTCTTTTACCGTGGAATATGGTATTTGATGCGCTCCTGCGTGTTCTACGTATCCTGTATATCCTGCGTGCGCGGCTGCTGGTTGCTCGTATGACATTGTAGGGGGGTTGAAACCTTGTTGACCGCCTGTGTGTGCTACCGGCACATTTATTTTCGGTATCTCGGGATTTCTTGCCGGGGATGGGGACCTCCCGTGTTTTGCCTCTAGTTCTGCAAGGCGTGGTTGCAGCTCTGGTTTCTGGCCTTGATCTGCAATGAAGGTCGCAAAATTCTTCCTTGCTTCTTGCACCGTTCCTGTGCTATCGAATCCAAATTCTTCTGCGTACCCTTGCAACTCGTCTTTCCGTAGAAAGTATACCCAGGAAGAATTGACCATTTTTATCATGTGTTGTGTTACGCTGCTGGTTTTGCTCTGACTTTCGTTTTCTTTACTGGCTTTGGCTTTGTTCTCTGTCTTTAAGCTCTCTGTATTTATTTTCTTATCTAGCTTTCGTGTTTTCTATGTCTTTAAAGTCCCTGCTCGGGCGCCATTTGTAACGAACCCTTTTGCTCGTTACTGATTTTTGCTGAGGTAGGCTCAGTGAGTAAACCAGGGGTTCTTACAAAATAATTTATTTACCAATGATCCCGTTGTTTTAAATAAGAAAGCCAGCGTTTTAGTTTTAAACTGTAGTGTAATTCTTTATTATTTTCATTTGTTTTATTTATTGCTTAATGAGTACGTTACTTAGTTATTATTAATTATTAAGCATTATATAAATTAAAGTGATTTAATTAATCCTTGCTTATTCATATTTATTCCGTTATTTGCTATGATCCCTCTCGCTGTGAGTGACTATGATAGAACTCAGATTAAAACTATGTTCGAAGGGTGAGTACACCTTCGCTTAAGATAACTACGTTTTGAACTTAAAGTAAGCAACGTTCGAAGGGTGAGTACACCTTCGCTTAAGATAACTACGCCTGACTTAGAGTAAACACTATGTTCGAAGGGTGAGTACACCTTCGCTTACGATAACTACGTTTTGAACTTAGAGTAAGCAACGTTCGAAGGGTGAGTACACCTTCGCTTAAGATAACTACGCCTGACTTAGATTAAACACTATGTTCGAAGGGTGAGTACACCTTCGCTTAAGATAACTACGTTTTGAACTTAAAGTAAGCAACGTTCTAAGGGTGAGTACACCTTCGCTTAAGATAACTACGTTTTGAACTTAAAGTAAGCAACGTTCGAAGGGTGAGTACACCTTCGCTTAAGATAACTACGTTTTGAACTTAGAGTAAGCAACGTTCGAAGGGTGAGTACACCTTCGCTTAAGATAACTACGCCTGACTTAGAGTAAACACTATGTTCGAAGGGTGAGTACACCTTCGCTTACGATAACTACGTTTTGAACTTAGAGTAAGCAAGGTTCGAAGGGTGAGTACACCTTCGCTTAAGATAACTACGCCTGACTTAGATTAAACACTATGTTCGAAGGGTGAGTACACCTTCGCTTACGATAACTACGTTTTGAACTTAGAGTAAGCAACGTTCGAAGGGTGAGTACACCTTCGCTTAAGATAACTACGCCTGACTTAGAGTAAACAACGTTCGAAGGGTGAGTACACCTTCGCTTAAGATAACTACGCCTGACTTAGAGTAAACAACGTTCGAAGGGTGAGGACACCTTCGCTTAAGATAACTACGATTGAACTAACTACTCAGTCTCAAAGCATGTGCATGCTACTGCGCCTGCGACAAGACTGCCTGTGCTAAGCAAACGCGACTGCTTTATATTCTCCCGTTGCCTTTCTGTTCCGTGTTCACTTGTTTTGTTTTCCCTGCCTGTGTATATGTGACTGTGTGCATGGCTCTGCATGTTTGTATGTGTGCATTTATTATTTGTTTACTTATTTGTTATTCAATACATTATTATTTCCCCAATAGAATATTTATAACATTAATATTATATATTTTACCTAATAAGATATAATATAATATAATAATTTCTATACATTTTATTCATAATATATAATAAATCTTTAAATGTGTAGTTTACATTTTCCATATTTTAAATTCAGTTAACAATTCATTTATATAATTTGTGAGGCCCAAATTGTGCAACAATTTGAGTCCTCACAAAATATTTGTCGTATCCAAAAACTCCTACATACAAATTTTCATTATAATCATATGAACGGTTAAGGAGTTTTGGCGGTTTTCTAAAAGATTTGTACTACAGCGCCTTCTGGTGTAAAAGATAGTTCAAAATAAATAGTGTCAAAACGTTTATCGTATCTGAAAACCTTTCCATGGTGATCACATGATCGGCTTAGGAGTGTTTTTTTAGTTTGTAAAAAATTTCTACTACAGCGCCCTCTAGTGATAAAGATAGATCCACCAAACTTCACAGGACCACCCGCTGGGCTAATCTGAAGATTACTTGAAAATTTCATCAAAATCGGTATAGCCGTTTTAAAGTCCATGGGGAACATACATGCACACATCGACTTTTTAATATATATAGATTTTTTGTATCTCAACATTCTCTTCCAAAAACCCCAAATTTTTTACAATAGTGCAGATTTAGTGGCTGTTTCTGGCAATTTTGTTCAGATATTGCAGCCCAAACATCAACTTCAACTTTCTTTTGAAAAACCGGAGGCTCGAAATTGATTTTAGACTGAAGGTTTTTTGGGCAAAGTTGCTTAGAATGCTCTGCAGAACATTTTCCGCGCCTAAGATTATTTGAAAAAAAAATTGACCCGATCTAATGCACATACCTACAGAATGAAATTAAAAATAATACAATTCCTTACTCCTCATAAATGCGTTAAAAGCATTTAGTTTAAAATAATTTTTTTTATGTATAAAATTAACAATTTAAACAATTTGTCACTCCTTTGAGGTCAGTTTTTAGGCTAATATATATGCAAATCATTTTAATGCAATAAAATTAAACCTGTTCAGCTGAAAATGCTATGCTAATACACCATGCTTATATATCAATTAAAGCTACAGATTATATATAAATCTCTCTGCGCTGTCTGTGTGTGTCTGCGTTTATATTAATTGATATAACGTTCAACTTAAACTAAAGCAACAAAGAGCACTGAAATTGGTTTTAAGCTATAAATTAAATGTCTTATTTTATACAGATACACCCAACCACACACTCGTACACACTCTCACACATCTAAAAGTAATTTACATGCACATGCTTATCAAAACAACCAAGTGGCATGCCAAGCAGACGTAACGCAAAAATGGAGAAGGAAAAAGATGTAGAAACATAATAAAAGCCATGACAGCAGATGACATCAAAATTCAATAAACAGAAAGTGAATTTGGCTCATTGACAGGCAGCATAGCCGGAAATGCGATAGTCTTAAAATGTGCCTATGTTGATATTTGTGTGTATGTGTGTGGGCTGGCTAGTGAGAAGTGCTTATTCTTCTATGCACTATACAACGTGCCTTTGTTTGAATAGTGTTTCTGTGCTTATGAGTGAATGTGTGTTTGTGTGTGTGTGTGTATGTGTGTGTGTGTGTGTGTGTGTGTGTGTGTATGAAATTTGTATAATTTATGTAAATAGCCTATGGAAACTGACTTTTGGAAGCACACATAAAGTATAAAGTTGTTTAAATATATGCATGTAAATGAAAAACAATCGTAAGTGAATAAAAAATAAAGTTAAAACCATACAAATGCAAATTTTAGTGCTTTAGCAAGAAGTCTTAAATTTTTATGCCAATAGTTGTAACTTGCTTTACACTAAGATTTATATGCTAAGTTTAGATATGCTAAGCACAGAAAACTATAAAAAATATATATTCACATACATGTATCTGCTTATATGTATGTGAGTATTATTAAATAAAAGAATCGAATTTGTTGCGAAAATGATCCTGTCGGAAAATGAACAACATGAGGGTCACCATTGAAAGTCGAATATAAAAAATAATTTGTCGCTATGTTGATGGGAAAAACCTCAAACTATTAACACTCTAGAACTATGATATATTGTAATACAATATGCATTTTCATGAACAGAATCAAATTTTATATTCAAACCTATATCCAAATCCATATGCATATCGATATCCACCCTATCCATATTCATATCTATATCCATATTGATACTCATATCCACATCCATATCTATATTCATATTCATATTCATATAAACATTCATATTCATATTCATATCCACATCCATATCCATATCCATATCCATATCCATATCCATATCCATATCCATATCCATATCCATATCCATATCCATATCCATATCCATATCCATATCCATATCCATATCCATATCCATATCCATATCCATATCCATATCCATATCCATATCCATATCCATATCCATATCCATATCCATATCCATATCCATATCCATATCCATATCCATATCCATATCCATATCCATATCCATATCCATATCCATATCCATATCCATATCCATATCTATATCCATATCCATATCCATATCCATATCCATATCCATATCCAAATCCATATCCATATCCATATCCATATTCATATCCATATCCATATCCATATCCATATCAATATCCATATCCATATCTAATGCTACCAACTCATGTTACTAAAAAATAAGTATATTTGCTACTTAGAACACTGAAAAGTAAGTATTTGTAAGTATAATTATAATTATAATTACCTTAGAAAAATAATTTAATATCTTCTTGATATTATTAACTAATATTTAAATCAATAAAATCCGCAATATTCCTTAAGTGTTGTCACACCCACTTTTTGTTCCCCTCAAAAAGTTTTGTGTATGCAATCTATCTAAAACCAAATTTCTTTAGATAAAAAACCATATAATAATTTTATTTTATAATTTTTATGAAATAGTTTGAAAACAAACAAAAGCATAACAAAAAGTTGCAAGTTGTACGTACTTTCAAAGTAGTGAAAAAAAAAATCACATTCAAATGTATACAGAGATAAAAAAAAAGTTGTTATTATTCGCCTTCACTGTCACTGAATTGAAGTCCTACATTAACTGTTTTATTTTCTTTTTCTTGAAATTGCATTTACCTTGGCTGGAAGTGTTGTTTTATATGTCAGACTTGTCTTTAAAAAATTCTTATATTCGATACAGCTGTATTCAATATTATTTTTAACAAATAAAATTGACTGTTCTATATTTTCAACGCTGTTGACTCCAATTTCCAAATTTTTTCCGCTTTGCAAACAAATGTTCAACCGGAGCTGAAAAGTAAGCATAAAAAATTAAAAATCTTAAAAGTAAGTATACTTATAAGCATGAAATTTTAGTAAGTATATGGAGCTGAAAATAAGTATGATACTTACAAAGTAAGTATAGTTGGTAACATTATCCATATCCATATCCATATCCATATCCATATCCATATCCATATCCATATCCATATCCATATCCATATCCATATCCATATCCATATCCATATATATCTATATCCATATTAATGCTAAGGATCCCGCTAACCACCCATCTATTGTGTAATTTACGTGCTCTTCTTTCTTATGGAACATTTTGCAACATTTCCTACAGGGTCTTCATTTTCTTACAGTCAAACACTACGCAACAATGGCAAACGATTTTCAACTATTATTTAAACATTTAGTATTGATATAGAAAGGATATGTAAATAAAGCTTTTCTTCATACTCATATATGCAAGTGTGTATCTCTGTGAATATATTATGTACTTCTGTGAAACATGATGGGAGGACTATGTTTATAAAATGGTGTATTAGAAAGACGTAGAAATCAGTCTTGAGCAAATTTATACAGCAATTTAAATACATACTCAACAAATTTGTCGTAGGTAATTTTATTTATGTGTGTCTGTCTGCCGTTCTTGTTTTATACTATACATAAAGCCGAGAAACATCAGCAGTCAGTGTGTCTATCTTAAAGCAGCATACTATAAGTGGATAAATGCAGCTTTGTGTGTATTACTTTTGATGCAAAATTTATGAGGATTTTGAAATTTGTCACATTTAAGCTATCCATTCACTGACTGCTGCTTACAACTACTATCATGATCTTTCATTGAAAGTGTTGCCAAAAATGCTGAGGTTGGAATTTTTGTTTAACAGTTTGCAGATATATTTAAATTCCTGAAAGTGTTACATGCAATTAGTACAAAATGCCATTCGCAACAATTTGTAAACAAACAAGCATATAAATAGATCAATATATAAATAAACTACAAAAACTTATACAAAAGAATAGCAGAAAAGATTTAAGCATATCTGAAACACTTTTTATTCAGATTCACAGAAACAAACTACATTTTAAAACAAGACATAGCTTTTGGGTATGTTGACTATGTAAAACAATTTCAACACATATCACATGGTATAATTTTTGTACTTAAAATCGTTAAATAGAAATAAAATCTGTTTTTTTAAAATAATATCCTAAAAACTAAAAAAAAAACACAAATTAAGGATTGTAAAAAACTAAAATAATTGTTTGCTATTTTTTAATTTATTAGTTTCTTTAAACAATGCTTTCTTAGTATATTTCTAAAATTTGATTTACAACAATTCTCAAACACAGTAGTTATAGACAATTTTGCAGCGCATATTTTTTCACAATTTTGAAAATTTGTATGGGAAAATTGCAAAAATTTAAAAAAAATTAAAACGCCAGAAACATATTTTTAATATATTTTATCTTTTAGTATGTCTTAAATGAAAGCTTTTTCCAAAAATTTTATTTATCAAATAAGGAAGTTACGAGTAGTTTTCTGGGGCATGTTTTTGCCAAAAACCGTTAATTTGTATAGGAAACTTCCTAAAATTTCCAAAAGCTTAAAACGAAAAAAAGAATAAACGTATTTTTGTAGTTAATTTTAATAATTTTGGGCTTTTTCGATCTTACTTGTTCACATAATGTTTTTTAAAATAAATAAAGTATACGTAATTATTTTTATATTGTAATTAATTTTAATAATTTTGGGCTTTTTTTGGTCTTGCTTGTTTATATAATGTCAGTTAAAATGTATATCATAAATGTATTTATTTCTTTATATGTATCAATATAACTTTATTTACTATAGTTTGCAAAAAAGTCTGGGCGCACAACGCAATAAATAAAAAAGTTACGTGCAATTTTCAGCAGCATGGTTTTTACTAAAATGCACAACAAATTCATACTGAATAATAAGTGATTTCTTCAAAACTTGTCCAACTAATCAATGTTCAAGTATTTTTTTCTTAGCGTATGAACACCACTAAATTTCAACAACGTTGGTTGGAACGAGAAAGCAATTGTTTGACAAAAAAAAAGGTACAGTTTCGAGTGTATCGTATTTTAAGGCATTTCATCTTCTAAATAAATATTGTTCAAGAACAAATTTGTTTTGTATTATAATTTTTCGTTTGATATTTTTAGTGATGAATTTAACATGCAATAACAATAGAGTTTAGCTACTACAGCTTTTTCGCACTTTCTCCGCATTAGATCATCTTAAGAACCAGCCCAAACAACATTAACCCTAGAATACTAAACCTGAGGCGCAACAAATTTAATTTTTCGTGATATATTACGAACGCTTGTAAATATCAACACGTGTTTTCGTACCAACTCAATCGCCAGCTGAATGAACTTGTGAGAGGACGTTCATCTTTCTGTGTTTGTTTGTTTCTGATATATACCCACTTGTGTCGCCTGAGAGGCGAGGTTTAGTATGTAAGGTAATTTTTTTTGCGCGATCTCATTTAATTTATTGTGCTATATTTCGATTTACCTAAGATTTAGATCGCATTCCTTTTAATTTTTTGAGATGTGTGCTCCTGAATCCCAAATACGAGAATGGCTGGAACAGCTGTCGAGTGGCAGCGAAAATGAGGACAATTTCGAAGTGGATTTTGATTCAGATGAGCCTTGTGAATCATTGGTAATAAAACCTTCTTCACATATTATAAGAGGTAAAAATCTTTTTATTTGGTCGTCTGTACCGCAAACCACACTCAGAAGCTCGAACAGAATACCAGCTAGGAACATTGTTCATATTATGCCAGGATCAAAACAAGCAGGTGAAAATATTATAACACCTATGAAGTGTTTTGAAAAATTTTTCACATCATGTATGATTGATGAAATACTTCTTCGCACTAATGAAGATATTGAGGTCAAGGCGAGTAAATACAAAAAACAAACTACTACTACCTCGTTGACTAACAAAGAAGAGCTTCGTGCTCTTCTTGGACTTCTAATATTGAGTGGTGCGTTCAAGAATAACCACTTGTCAACTAAAGAACTTTTTGATCCTTCGTTTTGTGGATCTCAAAACATAGCAGCAATGAGTAAGGAACGCTTGGAATTTCTCATAAATTGTCTTCATTTTGATGATCGTAGCACTCGGGAAAGCAGAAAAAAACGACAAATTTGCTCCGATCCGTAATATTTGGGAAATATTCATTCAACAGTGTAGAGATCTTTTTAAACCCGGCTCATATGTGACGATAGACGAGCAGCTACTTGCATTTAGAGGAAGATGTCCATTTCGAATGTATATCCCGAACAAACCAGCGAAGTATGGGATCAAGACTGTGTTGGTGTGTGATGTCAGAACCAAATATATGTTCGACGCTTCTCCATATTTGGGAAAAAACGCAGATATTCCTGCTGGAGATGCGTTAGGTTCATACTATTGTAAGCTCCTTACAAAAACCATACATGGAACAAATCGAAATATAACATCAGATAATTGGTTTACATCTATACCATTAGCTGAACAACTGCTTGCTGAGCCATATAAACTAACTTTAGTTGGGGCTATCAGAAGTAACAAAAGAGAAATTCCAGAAGAATTCAAGCATAATTCATCACGTCGTGTTGGCACATCAATGTTTGGCTTTCATGATAAACTGACTCTTGTTAGCTACAAACCAAAGTCTCATAAAACTGTTCTCTTAGTTTCTACCATGCACGATGAACCTACCGTTGATTCTGTATCGAAAAAGCCAGCAATCATAGAGTCATACAATGAAACAAAAGGTGCTGTTGACACAAATGATCAGATGTGTGGTCACGCTAGTTGCAGCCGCAAAACCAGGCGTTGGCCACTTTGTATGTTTTATGGCATGATATATATGGCTGTATTGAACAGTTATATTTTATATGTCTCCAATTGTGAAGAAATTAAAATAAAGCCAATGTCAAGACGAGATTTTATGAAAGAGCTAAGTAAGGATTTATGCAACGATTGGTGCACTATGCGACTGAAAGAAAGACCTTCCATGCATAAAAGAGTCCGTGAAGCAATTAATGACTCTTTCCTCCCCTCTGAAGCCCAGCAAGATAATACAGAACCAAAAATTAAAAACGGGAAAAGAACTACTTGTACGTTTTGTCCATCAAGCAAGAGACGTATGAGTATATATTACTGCGTTAAATGCAATAAATCATACTGCTTAGAGCATAGATCCCCAAATTGCTATAAATGTGATATACCAAAAAAAGCCTGAATTCATTTTTATGTACAAAGAAAACTATACGGAATATATTAAAACTTTTTTAATTTTATGAAAGCTACTACAAATGTCTTTAAGACGTTTATATATTTAAGTTTTAGATTTGAAATTAAAACTATTTATATTTATTTTTAAAAATGATCTCTTAAAAAAAAATTTAAAATGTGTTCCTTTTAATTTATATTTTTAGAACGAATATTAAAAAAAAATAAATGAAATACCTTTTGTTTTTATATATAATAAATGTACTTTTTAAGATCAGCCATTTTTTTAATAAAAAAAAAATTTTTTAAAAAGGAAAACTCTTACTTTTTAAAAAAGTAGCCTCACAGGCGAGGTTTAGTATTAAAGGGTAAAAAAAAAGGTTTAGTATTCTAGGGTTAAAACATCTCAATAAGGCCATTCACAGTTTGAATACGCTGGTCCGCCATTTGTACGATCCGCTATTTGTACGCCAATTTACGAAAGCGCATTTTGCCCTGCTGTTGCATACAAACGCAAATACGCAGGCGCGCGGAAATAAAAGCAGCCCTAGGACGTGTTTTTTGTACCTCGTATTTTTATGCTCTGTCTACAGCCGTAGGGTTGCACAATTTTTTTATACGACAGTCACATGGCGAGGTGCTCACAGTTTAAACAATAACAAATGCTATAAATACGATTTGTTAAAAGTACGCTGAAACTGTGAATAGCCCTAATGATATCGATAAGAGTGGTCCAAAACAATCCAAAGTGAGGAAAATTTACCCATCATAACATGGGTTGGGCTCAGGGACAACACAAGACATAACAACTAACCATGCGTTTACATAGATCTAATCATACATTAGTTTTCAATTTACTTTTGAGTTGACCTTTCGATAAGTTAACATCAAAAAAGCTACAGTTGTTAACAAAGGTACTCATGCGATGTAAAGGAGCAGTAGCCATATAATTTGTTCTACTAAAAGGTAAGTAAATTAAATTGTTAGCATTTCTACTGCTTCTACGGTTAGTGTTAAAATTTATAAGAGTTAGGAGTTCTGGTGAATCGAATACACCAGTTATGAGTTGGTGTAAATAGACGATATCTGCAGACTTCCTTCTCTCGTTCAAAGATTGCATTTTTAATAGTTTTAAACGATCCTCATAAGGAGGAAGGTTTAAAGTGTACGTTGCACTTAAGCCCCTTAGAGCAAACCGAACAAAACGTTTTTGGATTCATTCTATACGTTCAACATGTACATTGTAACTTGGGGACCAAACTTGACTTGCATACTCTAAGTGAGGTCGCACAATTGCATAATACAGCGTTGTAGTTGTGATCATACTATTAAATTCTTTGGCCCAGCGTTTCATAAACCCGAGCATAGAAGATGCTTTTTTACAAATGTAATCAATATGAAAGTTAAACGATAGCTTAGAATCCATGCATATATCAAGATCTTTGACAGCATCTACACGACTTAAAGCAGTATTTTTTATCTTATAATCAAAAATTCAATTATTCCTTTTTCGCGAAAAGGTCATAGTTTGGCATTTATCTGGATTTACAAACATATTATTTTTAGAACACCAAATTTCAAAGGATTTCAAATCAGACTGAAGAGTGTTTGATGATGTGGGCTACATCATTAATTGCTAAAATAGACGGAAGTGGAACAAGGTGGCTACCTTGAGGAACAACTGATTCAGCAAAAAATTCAGCAGACAATACGCCTCGAAATCGTATTTGATAAGATCGCTCTGTCAGATACGATTGAATCCAGCTTACAAAAAATTGTGGAAAACCCACTAACTTTAGTTTAAATATAATTAATTTGTGTGGTAGTTTATCAAATGCTTTACTAAAATCAGTATAAATACAATCGACCTGAATAAACTGAATTTAAGCAGAATGTTGTAAAATCGAGGAGATTAGACACAGTGGATCTGCCAGTAACAAATCCATGCTGACGAGTTGTTATGACCCTCCCACAACGAATCTTCACACGATCATACACGAGCCGCTCGAAAAGTTTTGAAATCGATGAGAGTTTAGCGATAGGCCTATAGTTGTTTACACCATTCCTACAACCTTTTTTATAAATAGGACTTATAAAAGATTTTTTCCAAAAAGGTGGAAAATTACATTTCCTAATTGATTTATTAAATAATATGGAGAGTGGTTGGCTTAGAACGGAACCACATTGCGTTAACACTGCGGCAGGAATTCCGTCAGGTCCAGCATTAAAATCTTCTTCAATAGATCTAATATAATTTAAAATATCCTCTGAATTAAAAGATATAGGGTCCAACGAAACCCTGGGTGTAGAGTTCATATATTCAAAATAATCTTCATCAGGATTAAAAGAGTCTGAACAGAATGACTCTTTAAAGAGAGTGGCAAATAGGCCACAAATTATAACGGGATCGTCAGTAAATCTGTCAGAAGTCTTAAATGATGAAGGGAATCCATCAGATTTTTTTTTTTGGTGTTTATGAAACCCCAGAATTTCTTTTGATCAGACAATATTCTCAGCTTAATATTGTCTAAATAATTTTGATATAAGGTAGCTGAGCAACTTTCAAAATCCAGAAACAAACGCTTGTAGGTTTCTAGGTCATTTAAGTCTAAGCTACAGACATATTTCTTCAATGCCCTATTCCTGTTGTTCTTGTTCATTTTTATGTTACTTTAAACTAAATGTAATTCAAATCTATATCTATAAAAAAGGATTGTGATTTGTTCGGATGTTTAAAACTTGGAAACGACTGAATCAAGTATGATACTTCCTTCTAAGTGTTTGTTCGTATTTGTTATGCAAAGACGTAGGAAAAAAATGTTGACACACCCCCTTTTACCGCCCACAAATCAATAAAAATGGTATATTTAAGTTGTTATATTTAAGTGGTATATTTAAGTAAAAATTAAGTTCTTATGATAACTGTCGTTAACTATACTAAAAATGGGCGTGTTCACACTATATCTACACCTACTTTTAAGAAAAGACTTCGAAACTACTAGTCCGGTTGAGCTCAAATTTTGGCAATGGATTTGTTTCGAGTACGAAATGGTTTCACGTGCCGTTTCACTGATGACAGTTTGTGGGAGTTTTAGAAGGGGCGTGGCACCTTCCACGCAACCCAAATTTTTTCTATCGTATAACTTTGGAGTTATAGGTCGCTCAGCTATGGAATTCAGTATTCGACCTCAATTTACAAATGCAGTTTTACTGATAACATTTGATGGCGTTTTTTAAGGGGTCGCACACTGGCAAAAAAGTGATGTTTTTGGAAAAAACTATATAACTTTTTATTCAGACTTAGAAGACTAAAAAAGTTTTTTGATTTATATAATGACAATTGTGACAATATTTAAAAAAAATGCCACACCCCTTTTTGACACCCACAAATCAATAAAAATGTTATAAATAAGTTAGTTTTGGTCGTATTAGACTAAAATTTGGTAATTTGGTTCATATTATTACTAGTGGCAACTTCACGAAATATGGACGTGGTCTCCTTATAGTTACGCGCACTTTTAAGAAGGTAGGCGTGGTGAAAAATGAAGCAAAAATAAAAAAATAACAAATTAAGTTTTATTGCATAATCGATTAAATATTACATATATTTGAAATCAGTTTGAAAGTTAATTTTATTTATTAATAGAGCTTATACTTCGTCATCTAACTCAAGACATTGTTTTTATTTTTTAAATCTCAGTTCTGCAATATACAAATCTGAAGTAATCAATAATTCATGCATTACATCCGTATCTGTTGCAATTCGATTGCATTTTCTAGAATATTTTAATCTAAAGTTCTTAAAATCTTTATTTCTAGCTTCTTCAGCTTTTTCTAAAAGAAGACCTACAGGTAGCATTGCTGCTTCTATAATCGGTTTCACATATAATAAAATTTTATTGACAGTGACGGGCATATAGTACCAATTACAATGTTTAATACATATATCAGCGGTTTTATATGCATATTCATTAAACTTATTCGCATCCAAGTTTTGCCCACAAGTAATCGCTTGCAAAATAATTCGTAACCGTTGTTTAAGTTCTATTTTAACACCGCTAATTTCTGACACTATTTCACAAATTTTCAAAAAAAACGTCTATAAGTGTTGCTATCATTACTCGTCCCCGAACCATGTTTAACGAAATCTACAAGAATACTACTTATTTGCTTCCTTCAAAGGTTTTGTTTCTTGGTTTGTTGACCATTTCTTGAATGGCATGTTGTAGCCTAAGTGCAAAAAACACATCATAAATATAATTCTTGCGTGTAAGGATGACATACCCAGCTTGCACGCATCGTCATCTAAAGTTTTTTCCTTGACTTTTTCCAAAAAGTTAATTTCAGAAGGCTTTGCTTTAGATATGCAACAAGCAGAAGTAGATTGTGTTTTCGTTACAACTTGAGCAATTTTACCATCCAGCATTGAAAAAATTAATTCATGCTTTGAATGTCTTATCAAGAATTTTTTATTTCAGTGTCATTCAAATTAGTTATACTGTCACCTGCATGCCGAAACCATGAATGTGCTTTTTTATAATTTTTGGAATCTTTTATAATTTTAAAGGTTTAAATGCTTCTGAAAATTAAGGAAATCAAATTTTTTTTTATATTTTCACTTACCGAATGGTAAGTATTTTGTGAGTTGACAAAAGTTTTAAATTTGGCTGGCCTTTCTCACTTCGAACGTATTTTAGAATACAATCATTGTTTTGGCATGTACAAAAGTGCCAATTTATAAAACATTCAGAACAATGAATGGCACATTCATTTTTTTGGCATGATAAAAAAATTAAAAAAACACATTCATTTATTTAGAACTGTAGTATTGCGGCAGATCTGATCCACATTTCTATTTCATATGTTGATACAATATTCCTTATATAAAATTGCATCCGAAACAGCAATAAACCCAAAAGCGAATCTTTTCACATTCATGGGCTTGGCATGCCGATGTTATTTTTTCTTTTGTCTCTTTAACATATTCCATTGAAACAAGTCGGCAGTATCTTTTGGACGAAGGATTCTATGTTATCATTAGAAAGGAGTTTTAAAGGAACCATTGAAACTAAATACAGATGCGACACTCATACATCTTCCTCTGTAAAACGTTGTTTATTTTCTGATTGGCCGGAAGATCCCAACTTGCTGATTAGTTCCAAGTTATTATTGCTAATGGCATTAACAAACTCAATAGATTTACTTTCCTGGACCCTTTTCGTTGTATGATCTAACAAATTTTGTAAATTTACAGTCGCACTTGTTTCTGTTATTGTTATATTTTCCGGATAGCATTCTTTTCTCTCTTCGGTGATCTGATAATAAGGTGGAAGAACATTAAAACTCAAATCTTGTAACGTGTTTCTTACAACTTCGTATCGATATTTTGTTAGTTGAGCATCAACGGCTAGGGCTAATGCTCGATGAAGTGAAATATATTGTTTTGACTTTTCGTTTTCTTTTATTCTTCCAATAGCCGTTTGCAACTACTTAACTGGATATTCTTGTCTTAACTTTTCTGCTTTATAACGCTTAGCACGATAAGAACAGCAAGCAAATTCTTTTTCTGGTTACCACCAAAATTTATTTTTGATGATCCGCTTTTTCAGATAAATCAACTGTGAAAGTACCTGAAGAAATTTCATTTAGAATATATTTTTTGAATCAATATTCGCTCGGAGACATTACATTCTATGGACAATCTATGACAGTACAACAAACATTACATATTTCATTAACTTATTCGTACAATTTATCAATATAATAACAAAACCCTTCATAAAAAAGTGCATCAACAAAAAACACGCACAAAAAAGTGTCTCTAAATATGAGAAACATGCCATCTTATTTATAACAATTTATAACAATATAAACAAACATCTGTATATAATATCTGAACACCACACAAAGTTTCATAAAAAACCATGCACGCGTTTTCGTGAACACCGGTGACACACGAATAGTAAACAAACTAATTTTTATATATATAGAAATAATAAAATGTACCATTTAGCCAATTTTCATTTTTCGTTTGAAACTTTTGCAAAATATAGTGGCTCTCTCGCCACCTTTTGCGCAAGTGGCCTACAAATTTTTTAATATTTTTTTCAATTATTGAACTGAGATCCAATGGTGTTAAATCCCAATCGAATGTTAATAAAAAGTTCCTTAACTTAGTTGTAACTAGTCCATTTTTAATTAATTCCCCACTGATGATTCGGTATGAAATATTAAATTTCTTCATACTTACTTACTTACTTAGTTGGCGATCTCAATGCTGATGTCGTTGGTTGAGTTTATGTTGTATCCAGATAGACAAAGTCCTTCACAACCTCGAAGGAGGTATTGTCAACTGTAACGTAGGTTCCAAGACGATGGGACTGTTTATTTGTTGACACCAAGTATTTCGTCTTATCTGCATTCAAAGCCAGACCCATTTGACTTGACTCTTTTTCTAATCTGGAAAATGCTGCATTGACTTTGCGCGTATTATGGCCAATGATATCGATGTCATCAGCATACGTAAGCAGCATAACACTCTTATAGAATATTGTGCCACTACGTCTCAGATCAGCAGCTCAGATGATCTTTTCCATCATTAGGTTGAAAAAGTCGCACGATAAGGAATCACCTTGTCTGAAACCTCGTTTGGTAATAAATGGTGGGGAGAGGTCCTTCCCGATTTTAACTGCGCTGCTGGTATTGCTCAGAGTCATCCTGCAAAGTCGTATTAGTTTTGCAGGAATACCAAATTCAGACATAGTGGAGTACAGGTGCTTCCTTATTGGGCTGTCGAAGGCGGCTTTGTAGTCGACAAAAAGATGGTGGGTGTCGACTTGTTTTTCTTGAGTCTTCTCCAAGATTTGTCGTAGCGTGAAAATCTGGTCGATGGTGGACTTTCCAGGTCTGAAGCCACACTGATAAGGTCCAATCAATTGGTTTACAATGGGCTTCAATCTTTCACATAAAACGTTTGATAAGACCTCATATGCAATATTAAGAAGGCTTATCCCACGGTAATTGGCACAGATAGTGGGATCGCCTTTCTTGTGGATTGGGCAGAGCACACTGAGATTCCAATCATTCGGAATGCATTCTTCCGACTATATTCTGCATAAAAGCTTGTAAATGCATTTAAATAGAGCTTTGCCTCCGTTCTTAAACAGCTCAGCAGGTATGCCATCAGCTCCCGTGGCTTTGTTATTTTTAAGCCGAGCTGAAGCTGCAAGAACTTCATCATAGTTGATGACGGCCATCATAGAAGCAGCGAAAACTCGACGCTGTCATCCGTAATTGGGGTTTCCGGAATATCATCTCTATCGTAAAATGTATATTTATTATATATATTGTAAAATGTATATGTATATATTATTATAAAATGTATAATAAGTAAGGATTAGTAAAAATAATTTAATTAATTGAAACATTTAATTTTGATTAAAAATAATAACTAAAAAACATGAACATTTAATTACATTTTTATTAAAAATAATCTACAGAAATAAACGCAAAGATTTCTGTTTGTAAATAAAATCTGTTACTGTGCGATCATTGTGTATGTTAAGGGATGCATATCCGCCTAAACGGTTCTCGCCCATTGAATTACGGATGTATGTTTTAAGAAATTTTAGAGATGAGAACTATATTTTATTTCTCTCAAAAAAATATTTCATTTCATTCAATTATGAACTTAATAAATGTAAAATATTTTTATATGTTTATAAATTAATTTACCTTCCTTCCTGCAAACACTTCAAATAAATTGTTACTTTTCTGTATTTCTATTGCAGAAATCAATTGCAGAATTTCATTTAAGAAAATCACAATTATTTTAGCATAATCTAGAATTGTGCATTTCGAACATCCGATAATTTGAAGTATCGCATGCTTTCAAAAGTAATCGCAAAAATTTCTATGAAATGTTGTGAAAATATTTTCTTAAACATGTTTAAAAAATTGTGCAATAATGTTCGCAATTTTGAACTTTTTTAAAAATAAAAAATTAATTCTAAATAAATAAATTAATTTTAATTAATATTTCATTTAATTTAATATTTTTTCGGAATTTGTAATTAAAATTTTAGAGTAAAAATTCAATTAAAATGCAATAATATGTTCAATATTGGTAAATTGAATGAAAGCTGTTTTGCTATATTTCATAAATATTTCTTTGAATCTACCAAATGATCGGTTATAAAAAAGATAAAATTCTGAAATAAAATATAATTAAAATATATTCATGAAATATAATTTCAATAGCATGAAATATCTTCCTTGCTAGAAATGTAGCAAAAAAATGTAAATAAAACTCAGCCAAAAAAGTTAAGAATCAAAACAAAGAGTAGTAAAGATTTGTCAGTTCTGCACAGTTGCGTTTGTGCAGACATTTGTAATCAGTGAGGATTGAGCGAAAGTGGATGTGAAGGAAAATAAAATTGAAATTTTTCGGCTGACTTTGCTAGCTGACGTAGCTTTGTGGTTGCGACACTTAGCCCCATGCCACACACAGCGGACACAGACAAATTTGTTGTTGTTTTCGCGGGTAAAAGAAAAAACTGGAAATTGCGAGAGCTTCTCACTCATCAAAAAATTTCCAGGCAACCGACAAAAATGTTCACGGCCCAAAACTGAAAACAATTTGGACAACGGTTGCATTTTCTGGATGTTTTACGTTTAGTAGTAATAAAACTGCACAGGAGTAGGAAATGTACTATTTGAATTCATCAGTAATGCGATGTTTGTTGTTAAGTATTGAATTGTACGTTGCTAGTGCTTGAATGGCATTTATTAATTGTACATGGCTTGAATGGTATTTATTTATAAAAAGAAGAAGAATACTTGAACATGCAAAATGCAGCCCGGCTAGCTGCAGCAAATGGATTCAACTGAATATTATTAGTGATTGTTGTGAATGTAATATTAATGATTTAATATAGTGTTTTTTTAGTGATTGTGTATTTTTTAAAATTAAAAATATGAACGTAAAATATGTATATGATGTTATTTGTAAAAATTTATACATTTTTTAACTATACTTTCCATTTATAAACTATTCCATTGCATATATGAAAGTAACACGTCATTGTATATAGTATTTTTAGTGCTTGTATATACAGCTGCAGTTGTCTCTTTCACCCTTGTATTTTAGGACAATCGTCAAGAGAAAATGTGAGCAGTAGATTTACTGATGGTATAACAGATCAAGCTAGTCATACATTAGAGCCGCGTAGTTAACAAATAAACTGTTTATATATACATATATCTTGTAATATCGTTTAAATCGTTAAAATTTACAATATTCTAAGAGATAAGGTTATGGCTATTAATTGGAGTAGAAATATTACTGAAATGTTCATAAATGAATTTCAAAGCTTTGTGAGATATTCTTAAAAAAATTGTAAATACTTTATCATTAGTGAATCTTAGCTCCTTTGATAAATTTATCATCCCTTTCTTATGTCTGCCAATTCTCCATGGCTTAATCCAGCAGGATCTTTTTTTACTTTTTTTTAACTCCATCCAGAGTTTCATCAACTCAACAATTGTTTTTATTGTGACCATATCGGTGTCATATGTATATGTGGATACATTTCCTGCATACATATTGGCCAATGTAATTAATTTTAAACCCCGGAGATCAGAATTTTACCCATAAATTTTAAATGCAAATAAAACCACTTATAAACAACCTATAGAGGGTAGCCGTTTTATTGAATCGATTGCATAAAGGAGCATTACCTGCACGAAATGGTAGCAAAAACGTAGTAAATTTAACTTCCGCCATTATCGAACAGAAAACTACGTGTAGCATGCCGTGGACAAAACAATGAGAGAGAGGGAAAAAAAATGGCGAAAATTCCTATGTTTGATGGACAAGCAGACACCGTGTGACATGCCCCTTAGCGATGTATGAGCTGTATGAGTGCGAAGAAATAGAAAATAGAAAGCGTGTGATGAAGCGAAAAAAAAAATAGTTTGCTACTGTTTCTTTTCGCTTTGGTATGACTTTTTTTGTTTCCTATAAAAATCTTGCACTCATGAATATTTACATTTTTTTAGATAGATTGGATTTGGTAAATTGAATGAATTTACCAATTTCAATCTTTTTAAATGATGAGAACATTTTTATGCCCCCCTTTACCTATAAATTTATTTTAATTCTTGCAGGTAAGAAAATTTTTAATTTTAAGCTACATTTTTCACCAATTTCCAGGTACTATGAATTCAGCGAATTTTTTTATTTGAAGCTAAATTTTTACCAATTTCCTGGTACTATGAATTTATGAATTTTTTTAATTTAAAGCTAAATTTTTTAACTAGATTGGATTTGGTAAATTATATGAATTTACCATTTTCTAGCTATTAAAATTATGATAATATTTTTATATGACCTTTACCTATATACATTTACATATATTTTACAATTTAAATATTTTAATATTTAAATGTTGTAAATACATTTCTGTCAATATTTACTGTAAATATTGTATATACTTAATTTCATAATAAATATTGTAATTCCTTTAATTTCTGCTTAAGACTTAAAATTCTTGTACTAAAAAATCATTCATTTTTTAATTGTGACGTTATTGAAAAAAACGAGAGATATTTTAACGTAGAAGTTCTATTTCATTTTGTCATAAATATATATTTTTTTTATATTTTGAAACATTAATAAAAACGTCAAAAAATGTGTCTGGTAAACGCCCCTATTAAATATTTAATATTGGGGTCAGCTGTGTATTTTCTCAGTTGTGTACTAATGAAATATAATACTCAGCTTAAATCATGATTAGTACGGATTTTTCTTAATACTCAGTATTTTTGAAAGTTTCGAGTATTAAATTTTGTTATTGGTAAAATGACTACGTTTTGCATAACCATGATTTTTTTGCCGTATACTAGCCGCTTATATAACTTGCATTCGCTGCTGTACCATGCGAGGCTAATTCGATCATAATATTTCGAAATCTTTCTTATGGCATTGCTTACAAACTTCTTTTTTCTTTTATAAAAATTACCGTTTTCAACTTTGGGCTCGGTAGACTCATTTATATTTTCAAAATTTTCGATCTACTATTTCAGGTTATTAAATTCTTTCCTTCTTTCAAACACAACAAATTCTTACTTGTCTTTTTTTTTCCCGGACCAACAAAAGCTTTTTGTATATACTGTAAATATTGTAATTACATTTGTGTAAATATTTACTGTAAATATTGTAAAAATTAAATTTTATAATGTAAATATTGTACATAAATTTTTCTGTTTGCAATAACCGTTTATTAAATAACTTTATATAGTTTACATATCTGTTAATATGTAAATACTGTAAATATTGGAAGTACATTTAATACTTTTACTTTTCTAGTTTTAAGTTGTAAATATTTACTTTATTATATTACTCAGGTTAGTTAAATCCATTCAAATTGTTTGCCTTAGTTGATAATTTATTACATTATGTATTAAGTTTTCAATGTAGTTTTAAGTTATAACATTCTGTAATAAGATTTTCATTAAGGTTTAACTTATTAAATTATGTAATAAGATTTTCATTTAGTTTTAAATTATTACATTATGTAATAAGATTTCATTCTAGGTTTTAAGATATTATGTTATATAATAAGCACCGTATTATATTAAATAATAAGAGCCAATTTAAAAATGTTTTAATTTTTTATTGAATTAGAAGAATAAAATGAGGTAAGTTTTAAAACACTAACAATTCAAAACCAAAACTGCAAAATAAATTCATATGTATGTAAGACATAATTTTGCTTTAAAATGAATAAAAGATAAATTTATTGCTTTTTTTATTAATTGATTAATTTTATTAATTTATTAAAAAATCTATAAATTAATTCATAACTCACAAAAAGATGATATTATTGCTTCCTTTATTAATTGATTAATTTTATTAATTTATTGAAAAATCTGTTTGCTAAAATTAAAACTTTTTAAATACCTTCAGCAAATAAATTTTATACAAAATTTTAATAAAATCTCAAAATAAAAAAAAAAACATGGAACTTTATCACCATAACAATTACTGTTTAAAGAAGGTAATTAAAATGAGAAGAAATATCTTTAAATATTAATACCATTTTTGGATTATTAAACAAACACAATTAGTTTTATATTTTGGATTTGAAAACACAACAAAATACTTTCATAAATTTTTATGTTGCAAACTTTTAGATGCTATTGAATATTTTAAACACTTTCGTAAACATTTGAGTTTGTTTAAAATGAAAAAAATTTTCTAAATACCTGCAAAGATTGACAGAAATTTGTATATATATTTTTACATAAAGAAAGTATATACACCTCATATATGTGTATATACTATGTAGCTTAAAAATCATTTAAATCAATTTATAATAATTTGAAAAGAGGGAAATTGGTAAATTCATTTAATTTACCAAATGCAATGTAGCTGAAAAATTTAGCTTTAAATTAAAAAATTTCTTAAATACATTGTACCTGCAAGAACTAAAAGAAATTTATAGGTAAAGGCCATATAAAAATATTATCATAATTTAAATAGCTAGAAAATGGTAAATTCATTTAATTTACCAAATCCCATCTAGTTAAAAAATTTTGCTTTAAATTAAAAAAATTCATAAATTCATAGTACCAGGAAATTGGTAAAAATTTAGCTTCAAATGAAAAAATTTGCTGAATTCATAGTACCTGGAAATTGGTAAAAAATGTAGCTTAAAATTAAAAAATTTCTTACCTGCAAGAATTAAAATAAATTTATAGGTAAAGGGGGGCATAAAAATGTTCTCATCATTTAAAAAGATTGAAATTGGTAAATTCATTCAATTTACCAAATCCAATCTATCTAAAAAAATGTAAATATTCATGAGTGCAAGATTCTTATAGGAAACAAAAAAAGTCATACCAAAGCGAAAAGAAACAGTAGCAAACTATTTTCTATTTCTTTGCACTCATACAGCTCATACATCGCTAAGCGTCGCAACCACAAAGCTACGTCAGCTAAGCAGAGTTGAGCAAAGTCAGCCGAAAAATTTCAATTTTATTTTCCTTCACATCCACTTTCGCTCAATCGTCACTGATTACAAATGTCTGCACAAACGCAACTGTGCAGAACTGACAACTCTTTACTACTCTTTGATCAAAACAGAACATTCGAATATCTGCAAAGGTAAATTCAAGAAAATGTTGCTTTCCTTCATTTCATTCATAATTCCTTAAATATACCAAATTATCGCAATTCTTATAGGAAGAAAAAGGTAAAAAGAACAAACATGTTCCCAGTTCGCTTGTGCACACATAAATTTAACAACAGCTCTGCCCAAAACAGACCTCAAGAACGTCGGCAGCATAATAGTAGCAGCGCGCTGGCAGAACCCAATCCTTAGGCCTTTTCCACACTTGGTCAACGCAACTCCAACTCAAGTTGCTAGCCTGTGTATTTATACCGGAACCTTCAGATTAAGCAACTTGCACGAAACAAGTTCTCGACACGTTCTCAACCTGTTCAACGCAACGCGGCTTTCCACAATTTTCATCGGCGACGTGTTGCATCAGTTTGTTTGTTTTGTGAATTCAAGCATTTGTACTGCAGTAGGCTTTATATTAATCAAGGTGAATAAGCTAATTAATTAGTTCCTAATAGAATCTAAAAGAAGAAGAAATAGTTTGCAAGATGAATGAGCAAGTGTTAAATATTAAATTAGTGCAAAAAGTCGAAAAACAAGTGTTATTATATAATAACAATTATAACATGTTGCATGACTTTTGAAGCAAGTCTGAAAGCAATCGGTTTATAGTTGCATTGCTTTTCAACTTTTTCGCTGTTGCGTTGAAGTTGTGTTGGAATTGCGTTGACCAAGTGTGGAAAAGGCCTTACATGCTTGAAAATATTTTAAAGAGCAATTTCTCTGTTTTTGTAACTCTTTATATATATTCTCTTTGCAATTACCTCTTTTTTCAGCAGCCGCACGCATGGAGTGGGAAATGTGTGTCCATTGCGCGCAATGCAGATTCGGATTATGGCAAGCCGTTCGTTCACAGGTGTGAATCGCAGAAGGTGGGGCAGTAGTTTCACTTATTCAAAGATGTTTTATTTTAACAATATTTTTGCAACAAAAATACTTTTGTGAAAAAAAGTTCACAATATTATTTTGAAATAAAACTAAAGCAGAAGAACTTTACCGCGAAGAAATAAGGACAGATAACAATACTGTTTTATAACTGTAGGTTCTTTTTCTAACTCAATTTTAAGAAATGGCTGCCAGTGTTGATTCTTTCTATGTATCATTACCAGATTTGATTGATATATGACTTATGAAGAAAAGCAATAAGCTCTAAAACTATACGAAATATCTTATTTTCGCATTTAAATGCGTTCATAGCAAATTTGTCTGTAAATGTGTAAATTTTGCAATGCACGCCATAATCCTGCATGCATAATCTGATATATAAATATCAAATTCATTTGAATGAAAACAATCAAATGCGCAATCGCGAAACCACTTTTCACTCAGAGAATGACGCTGATCAAGAATATATATACTTTTCTATACAGGCCACGCCTCTTTTTGTGCGTTACTAACGTTTTAAAAATTTTTATATACCCTCTTCAGGTGTATCGTGATAACAGACTTGGCAGCACTAACTAAAATAATGGACAAATTTTAAATATCCTGTACCTTCCTGGTCTTACAACTTTTTCATATTGCACTGGTTGTGCACTCTAAGACTAAAAATATCTTTTATGCCGGGGTTATGCTAGCCAAACATGATTGCCGAACATTTTTTGTTGTTATTGTTTTACGTATAAAATGAAGAAATTAACTTTTTCTCATATTCATTCTCATATTCATATTCAACATGCCGAACTTTCCAGTGTTGGCTGTAGTCATTTTGTATAATAGCATCAAAAAAGTAGGTAAAAGTATTAAAATGTGGAGTTGATTGTGTCTTCAAGTAACCCTTAACATAAACTGCGAGCTAGCATGTCAGATATATGCAAACCATTTTGTTTAAGATATTATAATAAAAATTCAGAGTAAGTAATATCAGTTCGTATATTTTAATTCGTTAATTTTAAGTACAAAAATGAAAATTAGGGTTGTGCTTTTTTTGTGTTTGACATACTATTACATATAATGCAACTGTGCCACCAATCATAGCATAACCACCAAACAAACATTTGAGCGAAGAGAACAAATTAACAAAAATGAACACCGAACATGTTTGGCTAGCATAACCACGGCATTATACATGAACCAAGAAATAAAGATCATGCAAAGAAAAGAGCCGCCATATTGTAAACAAAAACAGCTGATAGGTCTGACGTCATCGGTCACAAAATCTTTTGTTTACGATTAGTGATTGGATGTTGAATGTTATTTGTTAAAATTTTAAAGAATTATCATATAAATGTCCAAAACAGCGCTTTGTTTTTATATTAAAACGAAGTGTGCTGTAGCGACATGTATTAATTGCAACAGCAAAAAAAACAAATACGTTGGTTTCTACCGTTTCCCCAAGGAAAAAATAGCTTGTAAGCAATGGGAGATTTTTTGTCGGCTAAATGTCGACACTGCAATGGCAAGAATCTGTGGAGATAATTTTCTGCCTGAAGACTTCGAAAGAAGGGTCCAAGTTTAAATGGGTAAGTACTTCTACATTTCCACGTAAATATTCTTTTAAAAATGTTACGATAGGTTTTGGCAAAGCTATGCGCTTAAAGCCGGGCGCTGTCCCAACAGTTATGACCAATGAGGTGCAGCCAGCAAATGCAGAACGATGTCAGCGAATTTTAAAGCGCGAAAACAAAAAAATCGTAAGTGCTCTGCTTCAGGAGTCGTTGGTCATGGAGAAGTTTTTCCTGTAGAGGAAATAGAAAAACTAAACAGGGACGCTTCTATTTCTAACCGCTCTTCAGAGCAGTTACTTCAAGCGAGAATACGGCAGCTATATTCGCAAGTGTAAGTAAAATTTAACAATTTTATGAATTCAATATTTTTAATCTTTTTCTTGGAGCGGTTTGGAAAACCTCGCGTGATACATCTGCCACAAATTGCACAAAGACGTTCCTA
The DNA here is from genome assembly GCA_963920525.1 of Dichetophora obliterata. Classification (NCBI taxonomy): domain Eukaryota; kingdom Metazoa; phylum Arthropoda; class Insecta; order Diptera; family Sciomyzidae; genus Dichetophora; species Dichetophora obliterata. Next base: position 91,558,134 of record OY986435.1, read on the forward strand.
ACATAAGGCTGGAAGAAGAAGCGGCAGCATCACTTAGTTAGGTAGATCATTTAAGCGAAGGCGGCTCGCCAAGCCAACGGAAGAGCTCATGGCGCATATGACTGAGTTGGAAAAAGTGTTCAACGACGTAAATGGCGACGGGCTGCTAACAAGAAAAAATTATTTGCAGACGCACATTACAAGTGCAGAGCATGTTATTTATGACAACAAAATAAAAAAAAATGTTTTTCCGCGCACGAATATTTTTTAAAATAAGATTATTAAATAAATAAATTGTGAACAATTCGATGCAGAGGAAAAGAAAATTTAACAAAACAGTTCAATAATAAAAACAAAGTGAACATCCAATTTTGTACTCTATTTATTTGCAGTTTTCCTTTTTACAGCGTTCTTTACATTTAGTTACTGCATGGAAATATAAACATACAAAGTATTCAAACACTTTTTTCGCGAATTAAACTTATTAATTTTATAATTTTTTACTTTTATCCGAGTTTTCACATGTTTTGCATGCAAAACATATGCAAATTGACAGTTTCATATCATGCTTGTGACCGATGACGTTGCACGAAAAATTACTTTTTTCTCGCACTGGTCTTTGCGTGATCTTCTCTTATTGGTTCATGGGCATTATACGTAAAAAAATATATGACGCGCTCAAAGAGAATTTTTCGAGTTTAAAAACAAACGGAAAGAAACGAAGTTTCAGTAGCTTTCTATACCTCTTGGTAGCAGTTTTTAGTCGCTTGCTGTTTCGTTTGATTGTTTTTTAATGCGCGATCCCGAACCTGTAAATACCCTACACCTAAAGAGGTCAAAGTATATTGTGTAAACGTTTGTAACGCACAAAAGAAAGTGCGGCCGGTATAAAAGTGCATATATATTCTTTATCAGCGTCATTCTTTTATTGAAAAGTGATTTCGTGATTGTGCAGGTGAATGTTTTAAATGCAATTGAGGAAAGTAGATCTATATGTTTCTATTTTCGTGCGCTTAATTAAAAGCCGTTTTCTATCAGGTCAAGTTTTTAGATGTAGGCAAAAATATGCATACGGTTCTTTTTCTGTTAATTGGACCATATCTTTTTAACACATCGGCTAATTTCAATCGCCTTTTAAGGGGTTGACTAAGTAATATTAGACGTAGCCATTTCTGTTTACTCAAATTCATTATATTTTGTAGTTTGCATATTTTGTTGACTTATTTTTATTTTTCTCAAAAATAGATTGAAAAAAAGAGCTTTTGTCCCGCAGCGAAATAGAAATAATTTTTCAATACAACGGATCATTCATCACAGTGGACATTTATCTTTTCTGATCCAAAAGTTGAACCTGAGTTTTATTCAAGTTTTTTAAGCTGTAAAATTGCTCTAGCTAAATTTTTTCGGTGTTTTTATAAAACTGGCGGTACTTTCACATTCAAAAAGCAGGTAGCATTGATACCGCACACAATACATGTAGCTGTTTTTTTTTTGCGTATCTTGTTGTCTTTGTTTTATCGTGCTTTAAAATAGCTTGAAAAGAAAGCTTTTGTCTAGCAGCGAAATATAAAAATTGCATCAACACAACAGCTCTTTCAAATTTACTTGCTTTGCGAACATCTTGTTAAGCGTAGCACGCAACCTTTATATTGCTCAAATAGAGCTTAAAAAGAGAGAGCTTTTTTCTCAATGAGAATAAGAATACAGAAATTGTATGGTTATGCTCTTTTAGATTTAATTTATTATTTAAATAATAATTAGCACATTTATATAGCTTAAGTTTGAAATGGGTGCCATAGCTACCCAATATAAAAAAAATTATAGAAATAGAGCCTACCGTTCTCAAGCTCTGTTGTGACTAATATGCGTGAGTCTCCTTTTATATAATAGTATAGATTAAGTACAACAACAACAAAAACAAAAGGCAGCACAGCAACAAAGGACACGATTGCGAACCAAACGAATAACCACAACAACCATAACAACATCGCAAGCAGCTACTAAAACAGCTTGTGTATTTTTCATACGAACAAATGCATATTTTCTTTCTAGATTTTACTGTTTTGTGACTTGATTAAAGAGGTGACAAGATATCAATAACAAACAAACACAAATCTTAACAAACAATAGTTTACAGTCGACCCTAAACAAGTGCGCGTGCATGGTTTAACTGTCAAAATCGGCTCATGCACATACATTTTGTATGAAGCCTACCGAAACACGCACCGGACTACCGCAACATGAATCGAATTTCCAATTTTGACAGTGCGTTCGGATGTGAAGTTGGCTGCATAAAACCAAAGTATTAGAACAAAGAGCAATCAGCTGCTATTAATTAATTAATCTCAATTGCAAATCGAAGTATTTGCCATATTTATAGATTTTTACACAATACTAAAAGATTTTTAAACCATCAGACTGAGCTAGTTCGACAGCAGCAGTTCTTTCCGCAGCGCACTTGTTTAGGTTAAACGTAAAATAAAGTTGCGTGGCGCTTGGGTACGCAGCGCAACGCGCACTTGTTTAGGGTGCACTGTAAAGTATGCAAAATAAATACTGAACGCATCAACGAGAAAATGTGCAACAATCAACGAGAATAAATTATACCAAGCAACGAGTATATATCTATAAGAGATTTCACTCGTCGCTCGTTATTTTTTGCTCGCCGATATTAGCCATCCATCGACAGAACAGGGTATTTTGATGGGACATTTATTTTATACCCCTTCAAAAGAGCGAGTTTGTTTACGTTTTGTTTTCTATATTTTGATCATTTTGGCTGCGTGTACAAGGGAGGAAAGAGATCGGTATTTTTTAATGTGCTTGCCTGTTTCTTCTTATTTGAATATCTGAAGAAATATTGCAAATTTTATAAATGAAAATAAAATTTTACAGCTTCTTATTTGCATGTGCATGGTTGCAGAATTTATTTTGTTTCCAGCTGGACATTTTTGTTGTAATTTTGTTGTAGCTATATTTTGTTTGCTGCTGCAGACAAGGATTTTTAGATATTTCATTAGTTGAATATAAAGACAGAAGTCTGATTCGGCTAATGAAATAATTATTGGATAATAAAAAAATGTAGCAATAAAATAGAATTGGTCTAGCAGTATTTAATAAATTTAAAATAAAACAAAGAAATATTGTAGATTTAATTAATGAGAATAAAAGTTATATTTGATACAAATTTTACAGGTTATTATATATACAGTGTTGCGTAAAACAATAGCAACAAAATCAGTATGCTGCTACAAAATCGTGTATCGTTTTAAATATTAGGTACACACAAAAATCATTATAGGAACCAAAGCATATATTCATACATCATATTAAAAACAAATCATATTTAAATTTGGTTTTGTTTTCTTTATTAAATTTAAAATTAATGTGATTTCATTCAGTTTGTCTGAGAGGAAAACAAAAGCAAAATAATTAATATTTGGTATAAGATTCATTATTCTTCATAACCGCTGCACATCTGAGCGACATCGACTCTATTAAATTAGATATGTTGGTATTAGGTATATGTTCCCAATTAACTTTCAGGGCTTCATACAGTGCAGTCTTATTGGAAACCTTTGACCAGAAAGTTTTACCTTCAAAATCCCAAAAAGATTTTCAATAGGATTCAAGTCATTGTGACTGTGCCGGCCAATCAAGGACTTGAATCCCATTGCCTCCAATGTAATATTTGATGAGCTTTGAAGTGTGCTTCGGGTCGTTGTCGGGCTGAAACGTTCACTGAAGCGACATATTCCACTCTGAATGTGGTTGCATCTTGGTTTCTAAAATGTCATTATATACAAATCGATCCATAATTCCATCGATTTTTTGAAATGGTTCAACTTCATTATAGGAAAAACAAGTGCAGACCATAATGCCATCGCCTCCGTGCTTAAAATTAATTTTGCAGTTTCGGGCTTCAAGTCGTGTACCTGGATGGCGCCGTACCGTGCACATCCCATCTGAATTAATCAAGTTGAACTTTTATTCATCGCTAAAAAAACGGTTTTCGATTTTTGAACGGTTCATTTTAGGTGCACTTTTGCAAGACTGAGTCTAAAAAACAATAAATTGCAACTTGTTTCAAGTGTCCGAACAACCTCTTTGGATGTGGCAAATGCATTTCGTTTGAACACACCACAAATGTTCCTGTCATCACGCAGCGATGTCTTCCGCAGTCGCCCTCTTTAATGTACCTTTTTTACGTCTTTTGTGAAGGTATATTTCTTTATTAATCTGCAAACTATTGACCGATTAATATAAAACTGTTTCACGTTACATATTTGCGAATTTTCGTTTTTATATTCGGAAATAACTTTTAATTTAAGAGCTTCACAGTATTTAAAACGTGCCATTATAAATGGAACAGTTAATGTCACAAATAGCACAAAAAAAACTAAACTTAAATGTTTATGACTTGCAAACAACACGTGCTTTACAATAACTGAACTTTTACCAATAATTCTTGGAACTTCTGTTCTCTTTTCACATTTTTCAACTAGCTTGCTTTTCTCTGCTTTCTACTTCATTTCTCTCCGAGTCGGCCCTACCTGGTTATTCTGCCATGAAGTACGAATAAAACTAATGTTTATTTTCAGCATGTATGTATACTACTCGGATTTGCGCATGCGTTACTAAGCATGCGTTGTGCTTTAAAAACTACATTTATTTTTTAAATACCATAATACATTAGAATTATTTTTATTATGCATTATATTCTTTCCATATTAAAAATTTATTTTGTTAACTAAAATTTTAATTTTAAATCACTTTTAAAATATACATATATGTATTTGCTCTTTACTACAGGAAAAATAACTAACTCAAATTTACCCATATTTATTTCCATTAATAAAACATAACTTTGAATTACATTTAGTTTTTACCAACAAAACAAATGAAAAAGAACAACAAATTCATCACCATAAACATCAAACGAAAACTTTTTATAAAACAAAACAAATTTTTACATGAATTTAATTGTGAGCTTTTTAGATCAGGTAAGTTTAAAGAAGGACAGCAACAAAAAATTTGTTTTTTAATAATTTTTATTTAGAATAAAATACTTTAAAAAAGTTTTGAAGATATACATGAAAAACACCAGAATTTTTCTCTATTACTGTATAAAAAAGAATTCTACTTCTATACTTACGATACTATCGAAACTGTGTATTTTTATTTATTAAAAGCATTTTTGTGAAAACTTTTTTTTTCAAGTCCTGACTAATAATTATTTCATTAGCCGAATCCTCAGAATTTCATCTTTTTATTGGTGTAATGAAGTATCTAAAAATTATGGTTGTGTATCCAAAGTAGCAAGCAAAATATTGCTACAAGGAAAATGTCCAGCTAGAAAGAAACTAAAGAAGATGGAAGAAAAAAACACACATACAAATATATAATAACCTGTAAAATTTGTATCAAATACGACTTTTATTCTCATTAATTAAATCTACAATATTTCTTTGTTTTATTTTAAATTTATTAAATACTGCTAGACCAATTCTATTTTATTGCTACATTTTTTTATTATCCAATTAGTATTTCATTAGCCGATTCAGACTTCTGTCTTTATATTCAACTAATGAAATATCTAAAAATCCTTGTCTGCAGCAGCAAACAAAATATAGCTACAACAAAATCACAAAAAAATGTCCAGCTGGAAACAAAATAAATTCGGCAACCATGCACATGCAAATAAAAAGCTGTAAAATTTTATTTTCATTCATAAAATTAGCAATATTTCTTCAGATATTCAAATAAGAAGAAACAGGTAAGCACATTAAAAATACCGATCTTTTTGCTCCCTTCTGCACTCAGCCAAAATGATCAAAATATAGAAAACAAAACTTAAACAAACTCGCACTTTTGAAGGGGTATAAAATAAATGTCCCATCAAAATACCCTGTTCTGTCGATGGATGGCTAATATCGGCAAGCAAAAAATAACGAGCGACGAGTGAAATCTCTTATAGATATATACTCGTTGCACTATATGCCCAAAGTAACGAGTGAAAGTAGCGATTAATAGTACCTGGTAATTCTATCATGGCTGTGAACACCAAAATGAAACGAAGAAGCAAAGCAAACACAAAAATTTAACGAAGACAAAAAACGGCATGTAAAAAAGGAAATAAAAAAAGTATAGCAGTGAGAGGACTGCCGACCGAAGCGAAAACCTATACATAAAATATTAGTATTCCCTGGAAGACGTTGTCCTGCCACGGACCGCCTTACTGCTATATAAGAATTTTCATGCTAATAGGGGGTTTCGGACTATGCTACATGTAGGATGGATTTGACAGGTCGGACGGACATGTAGGACGTGCGAAAGCTCATACTGCAGCCCGTCCTACATGTGGGATGAAATCAAAAAGTTTTAAAAGTTCCGCTCTGATCTTGTTCTTCTCTGTGCGTCCTTGTTTGTAGATTTCCTTGGTAATTGTTGTTGGCGCAGTTAGCCGGAAATTTTTTGTAGGTGTTGTGAATTCTAATCGTGTAGCTACAGTTGGCATATGAAATTGGAATTCTTTTTGTTAAGAGCTTATAACAATTTATTAAATTTTTTATGTATAACTGAAGCTATTTATTTTAAGCAAAAGTGTTACCATATCAAAAATACATATAATTAAAGTAATTTATTTAAACTATTTCATTATTGATTAATATAAAAAATTAAAGCTTATTTATATCAATTTATATCATAACACTAACACAATATACATGTTCACCATATCTATATTGCGTTGTGTATTAAAAATAGAATATTCTAAAATTAAAAAATATCTATAGCTTATAAATTAAATATAATCCATATAAGAAATTAAGCTAAACAGTTTTAAAAATAGAATGCTTAGGATAAGCAGACCTTAGTTATTCAATTACTACTGAAAATATTAATTATTTTGCAGGTTTAATACGTAATTGTTATTATATAAATATAAATAAATATTCTTTAAATTTCCTCAATGAGCTAAATTGTTCATATATATGAACTATATATATGTAAATATGTAAATAAATACATATATATATATATACAGTGGCGAGCACAAGTGAGTGCATGTTCACGACACTGACTTTCGTCATCCACAAAAACAAAACCATACAAGCAAATCAAACAAAATTTTTAATTTTATTTTTATTATTTTATTCGTAACAAATAGAAGTAAAGCAACAATAATAAATGAGATGAATTCAAAGAGTTTGAAAGAAAAAACGAAAATAACCCGTATAAACTCAATTTTGCACGTTTCAAGAAAATTAATAACTAATCCAATTTCAATATTTGGGCCATAGACCCTTATTAGAAATAACTTGATTTACGCGGTTTGGCATGCTCTCTACCAAATTTTCGATAACATCTTTTGGAATTCGATTCCATTCCGCATTTACACGATCCCAAAGGTTACCCATGTTTGTTGGGCTGCTTCGTACTGCCCGAGCCGTCTTTTCACGATTGACCAAAGATTTTCAATCGGATTGAGGTCGGGACTTTGTGCTGGCCATTCCATTAATTGAAAATGTTGTTTCCCAATCCATTCCTTAACAATTTTTGCTGTGTGCTTCGGGTCACCATCTTGTTGAAAAACAATTTATTTTTCGGGATAAGCACATTCGTCCATAAAATTGGGAAGATGGGTTTGCAGAATCTGTAGATAGTCCTCTTTTCGCATGATACCATCTACTTAATGCAGAGGGCCAACATGCCACCATGTAAATCATCCCCAAACCATTATGCTCCCGCCGCCATGTTTAACAGTTTGCTTCACATGGTGTCTTTGAATACGTTCCCCGGGTCTTCGCCAGCAGTATTGCTTTCCATCTGACTGAAAACGATTAAATTTGGACTCATCAGACCAGATAACACGTTTCCAATCATCAATGGTCCAGTTTTTGTGGGCCCTTGCAAATTTCAAGCGCGCTTTAACATTCTTATCGGACAATGCAGGTTTGCTTTTTTTAACAGTTGAAGTAAATCCGATGTCACGGAGCGCTCTTCTAGCAGTCCATTCGCTTACATTTTTGTTAATCGCCAGAGAAGCACCCTTTGGTGTTAGCAGCTTGTTTTTTCTCATTTCAGACATCATTAGCCGAGCATCTGAGTCCGTTAATAATTTTTTGCGACCTTTGACTTGCGATTTGGATGTCACATTTCGTCTCTTTTGAGCTGCGATCACTGCCGATTGACTAATACTAAGCCTCTCGGAAATGGTACGTGAAGAACAGCCCTTCTCGGTCAGGCACACAACACTATTTTCAATTTCTGATGATATTTTTCTCATTTTTATGCAAAAAATCTACAATTTATTTTAAATATGACAGTAATTGACAAAATCTGCTTTGATTCGCAAGAAACACGTTTTAAACTGCTATACGAACAAGAAAAATAAGATAAGAACAAACATAACGGAAAATCTCCATGGTTTCTGCTGATGAGAGAAGTGGGAGATCGAAAAAAGGTGTAAATCATAAAACGTGCAAAATTGAGTTTATACGGGTTATTTTAATTTTTTCTTTCAAACTCTTTGAATTCATCACATTTATTATTGTTGCTTTACTTCTATTTGTTACGAATAAAATAATAAAAATAAAATTAAATATTTTGTTTGATTTGCTTGTATGGTTTTGTTTTTGTGGGTGACGAAAGTCAGTGTCGTGAACATGCACTCACTTGTGCTCGCCACTGTATATGTATATATATATTCCGATACGGTAACACTTTTACTAAAAACAAATAGATTTACCAATATTAGTTCGATGTCATATGCTGACTGTAGCTACAAATAAACATCCACAAAAAATTAAAGCTTACTATACAACAATAACTACTTAGGAAATTTACAACAACAATGCAAAGAGAATTACAAGATCCCAGCGGAAATACAACAACTGAAGAAATTGCCAAACTTTAAAGGCATATATATATAAATATAAACCGAATTAATAATAAGTTTTGGTTGCAAACATCTTATTGCAACCTAACTTAAGTATTTAGATACTAACAAACAGATTATATGCATTAATTTCAGGAGTTGCCAAGTGATTTCTTTGTGAGCTTGCGGCCGAATGACGAATTCCTTGAAAAAATACGATGATGCAAACGAATGATTTACCCTCTAACAAAATCGTTCAACGCGCCTAAAGAAGTTTTCACTTCAAAAATCAGCAACTTCAAACAAATTGATGCGATATGCAAATAAAAAAGCACAACACAAAAAACTATGAAAATTTTAACAAATGACAAACGATAAATTTCAACAAATAAAAATTGTTTCGGTCCCTGTTCCCTAAGTGATCTTGATTTAGGTAGGTAAAACGAAGGGTTTTGTGGTTTCAATAATTCCGGCTACGTGGGTTCTCCTTCACTTCGAGGTCCCGAATACAAACAAAACAAAATTAAAAATATAAAGACATACAGAAAAGGGGAGCATGCATGTCAGCTCTAAGCCAGCCCACCCCCTTAGATTCACAAAGATCCTCCTGTGCAGTCGCTTGGTCCTTGTTTAATGACCACCCCAATCTTACTTATTTTGCTTATCATTTCCATCCATACTCGCGATCTCTGACCCCAAACTGTCCCGCCCTAAATTAGAATTCCTACTGCATAATTGTAAGAGCAAGTATAAAATTTATATATATATTCCAATTAATTCATTCATAATGAATAATTCATTAAAGTAAATAAATATAATGATAAAATTAAGAAAACTATGGTGCTGCAAAATTTAATCAATCAAGCAAAAACCAAACCCCGACCCAGTACGTCTGCATCTTAGCATGGATTACCAACGACAAACTAAACACAATTTAGATTTTTAGCAAATTTATGACTTACATATCCAAATCCATTAGCATGGATATTTCTGGATAATGACAATAAATTTCGCCGTGAATCCTCAGATGTTGAGCGCTTAAAATTGTGGTTTCTTGTTAACTGGGTGAATACGTTGCTGATGTGAGGGATGCTGAGCAGTTTGTGGTGTAGAAAAAAATTTTATTAAACAAAATGGAAATCTCAAATTTAGATTAAAATTATTTCTATGAAAATATTAAATATTATATACTATATAACACACCATAGATCATACACTCTTTATGACCTATTATATCTTATATAGTTTGTATTATATAGCATAAATTATATAGTATATAACATATAATATGTAAAGGGTGTCCCAACAAGAGCGCAATTTTTAAATTTTTAATAAAATACAGATATTTAAAAAAAAAACGTGAAGCTTTATTATATCGTAAAGTAGACAGAATGAGGTTAAGTATGGAACAATATATCGTGCAGATGGCCGCCGCGGCTTTGCTGGCATACACGCGATCTTTTAATGAAATTTTCAATGACCGTTTTGCATAAATGCTGCGGTATTTCATTAATGCAGCGTCCAATTTCCTCTTTTAAGGCTTGAGTCGTCGTCAGCTTATTCGCGTAAGCCATCGACTTCAAAAAACCCCAAAGAAAAAAATCTAATGGTGTTAAATCGCACGATCTAGGCGGCCAATTCTGATCTCCAAAACGCGAAATAACACGACCGCGAAATGACTGATGCAGCAATTGAATTGTTTCTCTGGCTGTATGACATGTGGCGCCGTCTTGTTGGAACCACATGCCCTCCACATTCATTTCTTCAATTCTAGGCAAAAAAAAAAATGGTTATCATTTTACGATACCGAACACCATTGACTGTTTGCGCTTGACCTGCCTCATTTTCATAAAAAAATAGTCCAATGATTCCTCCAGCCCAAAAACCACACCACACAGTGACACGTTGAGGATGCATTTGCTTCTCGTGAATCACTCGAGGATTTTCCTCACCCCAAATGTGACAATTCTGCCTATTGACGAAACCATCAAGATGGAAAGGGGCCTCGTCACTGAAGATGATTTTAGCGGCAAAATCAGCATTTTCATGTTGTCTCTCCAATACCCAATTAACGAACTCCCTTCGCTGTCCATGGTCAGCTGGCTTCAGTTCCTGAGTCAATTGAACTTTGTATGCATGAAGATGCAAATCTTTCGTCAAAATTCGCTGCATAGTGGATTTGGAGACTCCAATTAGCTGAGCTCGGTGTCGAATTGAGGTGGAGTTTGAGCGACATCATCACATACAGCTGCGACATTTTCGGTCGATCGACCTGGTCGAAGGCGCGTTGTTGTCTTTACATCACTAACAGACCCAGTTTCGGCAAATTTATCCATTAATCTCTTTACAGTTGACTCTTTTGGAGCATTATTGTGACCCCAAATTGATCGCAATTTGCGAACTGTAGCCGCAAAACTTTCACCATTTTGGTAAAACAATTTCACAATGAGAATGCGTTGTTCATTCGTGTAGCGCTCCATTTTTACTCACCTCGTACCTTCTACTAGCAAACAATAACAATTGTTCAAATGTCAAACAATGACACTTCGAATGACGCCAAATTTAAAAATTGCGTTCTTGTTGGGACACCCTTTATATGCGTAATATAAATCTGCGTGATGGTTGTAGGCTGGATGCACGGTCGAGTTTTAGTGCACGTGATGAGTACAGGGCGGTGCTCTGTGTACACCGTAGCAATGTGGTGCTTATGCGCACGTTGTGGTAGCAGCTGGATGCAATTTGGTGGTGCTTGAGTGCACTTTATGGTAAAGGGCGGTGCATAGTGTGTCTTTTTCAATTTTGGCGTGCCAAAACTCATATCTCAAAAAGTACCATAGCTGGAGACATAAAATTATGCAAGTGGGTTTTTAATACAAAAATAATAACTGGTATCACAAATGGTCGAGATCGGTTCACTGCCACTCCTAACTCCCACGTAAATGGAGAAATAATGATGACACAGGTTTGGCTGTAAGAATACTATAGCAATAAAATTCAATGTCTGAGTTTATCTAATATCTAGAATATGTTTTTTTGAATGGGCGTGATCATTTTACTGCCACGCCTACCTCTTAAACAACCGGAATAGTAGTTTTTGCATAAGTTTGGTTTTATGTATGGTATTATGATGAAATTTTGTTTCTCAGTTTATGTTATAGTTAAATAACTTTTGGCAAAATATGAGCCTTATAAGCATGAGCGTTTACATGGGGGTGCTTGCCCCCCTAGGTAGTGAATTTTTTTAAATATCTTCATATTAAATCAAAAAGCCGTAAGCTACAGTTAAAAAATTCTACAGGAGAGTCAAAAAACTATCTAATTTTTAATTATAATTGTATGTTGCGCTCAAACTAAGGGATTTCAGAAATTTTTTACTAAAAACATCATTTTTATTTGTAGGAGTGTAAAATTTAGCAGGAGCATGTATTTTGATAAAGTGCATAAATAATCAATCAAGAAGTTGACTTTGAATTTATTGTAACTTACGGCTTTTTTGATTTTATATGACGATATTTTTAAATGTTAATATATTTTGAAGAGAACTTAAAAATAATTTTCTTAAAGTTTATTTATAAATAATGCTGAGCTAAACCATGCAGGCATTTTTAAATAGTATGTTGTACCCGTCGCAGTGATAAGTGACGATACTATTTCATTTACCCTTGTTTCACAGGCACTTTTTAATAGGTATTGTTACACTCAAAAAATTTTGTGTGTAAATATTACTAATAACTGCGTCCATTCTATGAATTTTATTCGTAGTTTTCAGTCACGAATAGGATTCGTAGATTGGACGTAGTTTGGTACATATTACAAAAACTTTATTCGTACTCGTACAAAAACAAATGTCTATTGGTCGAATACATTTGTACATATACCAGAGCTGTAAAAGATTTGATCAATTTGATCAACAAAAAAGTGAATCCGTGAATAAAGAAATAAGAATGCATTCAATGGTTGCAAAATTGATTTCTGAACAAAACTTTTAATTCACATTCATTTTTGAAAATGATTAATAAATCATTTCAACTATTTATTTTCGTTATTCAGAGTAATGAATAACTTTTTATTCATTTGAATGATATTCTCAAAGAATGCTATTCACAAAGAATTTCAGAATTTTTAATTATTCTTTCTTTATTCATTTTTCATTCATTATTAATTTTTTATTCATTATTCATTTGTTATCAGGGTGCAGGGTGTTATCTGCTGGCGTCGTATTTTTTATCTCTGAAAAATTTGTCAGTCTAAAATTTTTTCGATCGAATTTTTCACAAAAAAATAACAAGCAACCAACGTTCGTTTTTAATTTTTCATAAAAATTAATCGTTCAAAGAAAAATTCAGGAACGTTTGTTTCCTAAAATAAGTTCGCAAAAAAAAAATTTGTTGCGGATGCCAAATTATTTTATCATAAAAAACACCATAAAAAAATTGATTTGTTCTTGTAGATGTTGTTATTACCATTCCACCGTTCCGTGCAAGGGCGAATAATTTGTCATATCTGTGTAAGTCATATCTGTGTAATAATTTGTCATATCTTTTTGTACGAGTACGAATAAATATCTGTATAAGCAATAATAGCTTAATTCGACTTACGACAGATCTGAGTTATTGATGTAGCTGTGTTCTACGCATATGCATTATATACGCACAAAATCTATTGCTTCTAGCATGACCAAAGCCAAAGTTATGACACAAAAACAAAAGACACTTCCATTTAACTTATATAGCGATTGAAAAATTTAAAGCAAGATTTATCTAAACCTTGAAATCAGACTTAAGGCGTTATTGCATATCGACACAGATATAGTATTTTTTAGAACCACTCGAGATTATGACCTTTCAAAAGCGGACATAGTCCCAAGCGGTCTAAATCCCCATTTGGTGCTATGATCGCTTATTAAGCGGTCATATTACTAAATACAATTTTGGGACTATGTCCTCTTTTTAAACGAAAAAATTTGTAATTTGGGATTATGTACCTTGGGGTTATGTCCCGTCACCTCCTATGTTACCAAAAAAGCACGATAAATAGCACTTATGGTATTTTTCAAAGAATGTGAGATGTGGTAATTCTCATGTTATTTTGTGAGAAAAATCTCTCGCGTGGGTAAAAAAGTACCTTAGAACACCACAAAATACCTCAAATTACTACAAAACACCACAATACCTCAAAACAACTCAAAACGCTTCAAATTACTACAATTACGTGGTAGAAATACGAATTAAGGGAACGATGCGTTAATTGAATTGTTTGACGATGATTAAATATTGTGCGAGTTAACTTTTCCGCGATTATATTTTACTTAACACTAACAGAATTACCATAATACCATTCTCCATTATACCATTATCTTCAAACTATACCATTATTCCATATCCATTACATATATCACCCATTGAACTGTACCTATCATGCAATCTAATCATATAACACCAATTAAAACATAATTGTTCCTCATATGCATGTACAGTTCACATATGTATTTGGGTTTAATCTTTCATGTCAGCAAGTATATAAAAATACTAAAACAAAATTATATTTTGTCTAATAACTCCACGTACAAGCGAACGTTCGTGAATTTTTTCTTCAAACGCTCATTTTTAATGAACAATTCCAAACGAACGTTTGTTGTTTTTTGTTGTTGTGTGAAAAATTCGTTCGAAAAAATACAAAGCTCACAAATTTATCAGTGATAAAAAAAACGACGCAAGCAGAGCGTTCCTTTTACAATTGCGAACGTTAGTCTACTTTTAAATTTTTCGTTTGAAAAATTCGAAAACGAACGATAAGATCGTATTTTAATCAATTGCGAACGAATTTTTCCGCACTCTGTTTGTTATACATTATAAATTTTTTTGTTCATTATTCACTTCTTATTTATTATTTACTTTTTATTCATTATAGTGGTGTAATTTATGCATCTTATTGCAAGTTACACCTTAAAATTTTGACTTAAACTGAAAATGCTCATTTTAATGCATGAGTGCTAAGAACATTTAAAAATAACTTTCATCTTCCACAGCAACGCTATCTGCTTAGAGTTTGTGCATATTAAATATTATAATGTTCCATAATCAAAGCAGAATAAAAAGGTTCGCCTTCATTGCATGCAATTTAAAAAGCATTAAATTATAGGAATAGAAAATGGTTAGCTTAAAGCCACCATGAAACGATGTTCAACCTTACCAATACTCTCAGCACACACAGCCTCAAGTTCATACTTCAGTGTAATAATCAGGATGTAAAGTAAGGAGACAGGCAGTGAGTCAAGGAGAAAAAAAACGCATTTAATCCACTTTCTATGAAAATCTTGCTGCTCGTGCTTGGATATGATTTTCCATTTTCTACGTTTTTCCATAGCAACTCATCTACAGCTGTTTACATACACACACTCACCTACCTACCTACTTACACATACAAGGTTTCCTTTGCTTGAATAAGCTTTGCTCTTCGCTTATCTTGAGCTTGAAATACCTCTTCAGATCCAGTGTAATACCACAACGGCTGCCTCCTACTTATGCTACAGCAGATTGTTTTTTTAGCAACAATCAGCAAGCTAACGGTACAGGTAGGTAGCCAGTCGACTCCTTGGCTGGTGACTTCTTAGCACAGCACGCTGACAGGTCGGTGTATTGTACAATGCATTTGTTGCTTGCTGCTGCTGTAGCCTTTGCTAAGCCGAACTTGGTGGTTATCCTTGATATCCTTTGCACAAACATGACTTTGCAATTAAGTTATTGTTCTTGTAGGAATGATTTATGCATTGCTTTCCTTTTGCACGCCCCTCTACTTTGCTTTGTCTACTATCACCTCTATCGCACTCTATTATCCTTGAGATTTTAGGCGAATCCTTGCTGTACACTACGACATTGTTAACAGCATCTTTCTAGGCACCACGCCTATTCCTGCATTAATGCTCTGCTTCTTCTGTTGCTTTGCTGCTGCTGCTGCTTTTGCTGATTTCCAGACAGATAACTATTTTAATACATTTGCAATGTTGTTGTTGTAATTTGTTGCGTTTGTTGTTTGCACTTCATCACAGGGTGCCAATAAGAGCTGAAGATGTTCCAGCAGTGAATGTAAATGTATTGATATGCAAATTGCAAGGATATGGCAAGGATATAGCAAGGATATTGCACAGCAGCAGCAGCAACAACACAACAACCGAAACCCTAATGAAAATCCTTCATGTTTCGTATGGACAGCATAAAAAAGTAGATGGATGTTGATTTTAAATTTTTAAATTTTAACTTAGTTCTACCCGCATAACACAACAACATTCATACAACTGTGTCACACAGTTGGCTATTGTTGATTGAGATGAGATAGCAATAAGAACAGAAATAGTTGCTATGTGTTCCTTGCTGTCTTTGTTGCTTGCTTTGCATTAGCATTGGTAATAAATGGACAGCGTGGTTATGGATGAGCTGCCACTTTGTGGACTGGCGCAAATATGCAAAATATGCAAAGATTATTTCAAGTTTGTCTAAGCTTGAAAGTTTTAAGCTCGATAGCGTGCAAAGTGTTTTGTTCTAGCATTTATTCAGTGTGTTTTATGTAACTTGATATTTATTGGAGTTGGCTTTAGCTATTTTACTTTAATTGCACTCCAATTTAATGCTTCCAATTCGATATAAATAATTCTAAGTCTGATTGAGGTTAACTGGATTCAGTACTCAGATAGTTTTTAAATACTAAAGTAGGCTTTTAAGTTTAGTTAAAATGCAATTTGGAATTTGAATATCCGTAATATACAAGAATATTTTTTACCTTTACCCTGTAACGTAGTTTTTTTGTTAAGGTCTCTGTAACGTGGGGTCACTCGTTTCTTGCCCTTATTTAGCCTAGTTAAATCGCTCCTAGGGCTGCCAAAATTTTAATAAGCTTATTTACTAATTAATTAATTATTAAAAAAAAATGCTGCAATAATAATTAACCAAAAAACGATTTTTTTTCAAAAAGCTGCCATTTTTTATGAATTATAGTAAAGTAAATAAGGCCAACGAGAAAATGAGCTTTTAAACTTATGTTTTTAAGAAAAAAAAAATAAACAGTTAAAAAATCGGCAATTTTTAAAGTAGGAACATTTTGGTATTTTAGGTTTTAAGTTCAGTAATAGCAATTTTATTTGTTTTTTTCAATAAAAATTATGGAAAATTATATATTTATTATTTAAATTTAACAAAAAATTTTATAAAAATTTTAAAAATTATTTTTCACTAAATTGGAGCAAAAACTTGTTTTTAAAATTTTTACATACGTTTGCTTTCATGTGGTGTCACTTGCGTCATTTTCAAAATTCAAACTCTCTTTACTTTGCAACGACCGAACATAAACTGATGAAACCAATGCCAGCTGTGAGCGCCGAAACTAAAGTTTTTTTCGAACGAGGTAAATGTCGCTAGCGCTACGAGTTCACGAGACATACATCTAACAAGAAATCTCCTGGCCGTGAGTGACCCCACGTTACAGGGTAAAGGTTAAGAAAGCCGTATTGTGCAGCTTTTAAAAAAAAAAATGAGAAGGCCATTCGTCATGAAAATTTGTTTGTATAAACTGAAAAACAGTGTTAATTTATCATATACAATAGACATAACATTTTTATGCATAAGTATGGGATACTTTTTTTCAGACTGAACCAACGCTCAGGGGATGGCCCCTATAAATGTATAAGCATTGTGTTGATTCGGAAGATGGGTGATAGTAAGTTGGAGGGTTGATAGATGGAGTAGTGTCGGTGAAGATTTGTTTTAAATTTTCACAGCTCAAAACTGCCGGGAAACACGCTCGCAGGTAGACTATTCCACAACTTAACCGTGCGAGTAAAGAACGAATTATCACGGTAATGCGAGGTTCTATTGGGCATCGATTCAATGGTAAAGGGGTGGGCTTGGACAGCTGCCCGAGTGGACCTAGGAAAAACACGAGCTGGTGGCGTCAGGCCATGTATCTCCCTTGAACACTTCCTATGGTAATACCTATACATAAGTCTTAGGCAACCAACATTACCTCGATGCCCAAAAGAGTTATGTATATGATAGGTGTAGATCATGCGAAGATCAGCTGAAGTGAAATACTTTTTGCACCTTTTTGCCCCTTTTTGCCCGCTTCTTTCGACACATCGAAGATATGATCATTCCAACGAAGATCAGATTAGATCAATATACCCAGAACGTCAAGAGCGGCTGATTCCACAAGATCCACACCATTCATAATGGAGGAGCTAAGGGGCAAACCACACGCTTGTGGGTTAACAGCACTGGGTGTTGCTTGAATTGAACTCTACTCTATTAATAAGACCCCACTCGGAGATCTTTTGTAGATCATTAAAGAGTGTGTCATTCATATTTTGCCTCTTTCTCTCCATCTCCATAGAACTTGGGCGTTTGTTGAATGAATATGAATGACAAATGCATCTGTCGTCTGACTTATCGTTATGACTTAAAATATAGTCATAATTTATGAATATTATGCATATTATGCATATCCTGAATAAGCTTCATTAATTTTTATGACTTTTTGGCCATGCATTTTTCAAAAAAATCATGAGAATAAAAGAAGAAAATCATGCTTCATAAATAAGTTAAGTATAGCTTCTCATAAGTTGTGACCAGGGGCGCACCAAGATCAGGTTAAAAGGGGGAGTAGTTAGATATTTTGGCCGACTGGATGGATACCCTTAAGTGACGATTTTTATTAGCACAACATAAATGCATTAATAAAAGGTACTCATCCGCGCGATCAATATAAATTTAAAAGGCAGTTGTCAAATCATTCTGTGATGCCAGTTCGAGGGAAACTTCACTTTTTGAGGGATTTTTCAATCGTTTTTTAAGCTAAAAGGGTTTCCCCCTTTCCCCAAGGGTTTTGCTTGGTAATAATATAAGGGAATTTTCAAAGCAGAATAATGTGCAATTCCGCCAAAAGTGCCCATTTACATGTCCTAATAGTTTTGAGCAAAAAAAAACATTTGTGTTGTTCTTTGAAATATACCACTTTTTTAAAAAATTTTTTTCTTAATGCTACATTAGCTACAAAAGTCGTTAAATTAATTTTACAGGTAGAAATGCCCAAAATGTCTGTCTGGTATCTTATCCTCGATCAACCTTTTATTAATTCATTGAGTGTAGATTCCGCAATTTAGATTTCTACATGTTCTAGATGATAAACTCAAATAATTTTTTAGATCGTGTGCATTTTCTGCTATTACAGATAATTATAAAAATATTTTAACATATGTTTCATCTGTAAACTTTTTGTCCCTCAATGTTACCACTTTTTTAATTTCGCGCCTTTTAGTAAGCAAAACTAAGAGACAAGTATTGTTTAAGCGACCTCTCAGTGTGGCTTTTTTTCGCTACTTAAATTAAGTTTCAAAAGTGGTTTTGACGTGAAAAAACGTCGAAAACATAAATTTTGCATACGATTTGTACATTGAGCCAAAATCATAGCTCGAATTGATGAACTAATATTAAAGAAATATCAGCTTGAAGTTGAAAAGTGTGTAAAATTTACACAAAGAACCGATTAAGGTTAAACCAAAAAGTTGTTATTTCTGTAAGTAACTAGGTCTGTTTCCGTACTAACTTCAAGTTATTATAATAGAATAAAGAGTGCAATTTTGCAAGGTATTCTTCGCTCTTGACCTTCAAAAATTTGTAAAATAACGCTTTATGGTACTATTACAGTGTGTAAAAATTATAAATCAATTTTTTTGTTATAATATGGTTCTTTAAGGTCTTAAGAATACATATACAAAATTTATGAAAAAATATTAAATAGAAAAAAAGTTATAACATATTTTATACATATATTATAGTATTCATATGTCGCGTGATATTCAAGAACCTTTAAATATTTTATCGCGCTTTTCTCGAAACAATGTTTTTCGAATCGGCTTCTAAGATATCTGGAGTTCTACTTGATCGATTTCGATGAATCTTGATTCATTGTGATCCTTATAGACTCTATTAAGCACTAGACGTATAAAAAGCCAAACAACTTTTACATATTTTTTTCTGTATGGCTGAAAGTTTCTGCAAAAAAGGGGGTTTTTTGTACATTTTTTTTCAACGCATGCTATTTTTTTTCTTTTTTTTTATTTGCGTAGGTGGACTGCTCAACTGCAACCCTTAACTCAAGAATGTACATTGATTTTTTACTTTTAGACGCTTTGTAAATGCTGGAGACGAGAAGCCAATTGCAACAATTTTTTAAACACGCAAACTTCAACGCCCTGTAGAAAATTAACAACAACTATAAAGACAAACAATTTTTTTTTAAATTCCTCATGAATAATTCTTAATTATGTACAAAATTTTAATCATTAAAATTAATAATACTAGATAAAAAAATTAATAAAAAAGACACAGTTTCGATAGTATCGTAAGTATGGACGTATAATTCCTTTCTGTACAGCAATAGGTAAAAATTCTAGTTTTTTTTTATTTATATTTTTCAAAACTATTTTAAAACATTTCATCTTCTACATAAAATTATTCAAACACAAATTTGTTGCTTTTGTTGCCTTCTTCAAACTAACTTGACCTAAAAAGCTCACAATTAAATTCATGTGAAAATTTGTTTTGTTTTATAAAAAGTTTTCGTTTGATATATGTGTTTATGCTCTTTACTACAGGAAAAATAAATAATAAATATTTGTACGATATTTATTTCTATTTAATAAACATAACTTTGAATTATATTTAGTTTTAACCAACATAAAAACGAACAACAAATTCATCACTAAAAGTATCAAACGAAAACTTTTTTTAAAACAAAACATATTTTTACATGAACTTCATTGTGAGCTTTTTAGATCAAGTTAGTTTAAGGAAGACAACAACAGCAACAAATTTGTTTTTGAATAATTTTTATTTGGAAGATGAAATGCTTTAAAATAATTTTGAAAAATATAAATGAAAAAAAACAGAATTTTTCTCTATTACTGTGTTAAAAGGAATTCTATGTCTATACTTACGATAGCATCGAGGCTGTGTCTTTTATGTAGCCACATACTGGCTCTCTAGCTACATGCTTCTATATTCTCTATTGTATTACAACCCAACAAGCCATGAATATGACTGTTCCAGATAAACTGTACTTAAAAGGGCAGCGTCTGATTTGCTGGTATGAAAACGACATGTTTTTATACCTTTAAACCGTTCTCTATATAATTGTAAAATCCTTTTTTATATTTATCAAGAATCGCATTGAAATTTATGCCATATTCGTTTGATGCGCTAGCGTCGTTTGTTCTTGCCTTTTTCCCCTCTTTTTCACCCGTTCTCCACAAAACTCTAAAATATGCATTGAATCTTGTTTTGAAATCAAGGTAGTGCAGTTGAGTTGCCGTTTATTGTTTAGTTTATTGTTGCAGCTTAGTAAAAACTAGTTTAAGAAAAGGTTACAATTATTTAACAACAAATAAATTTAATATTCAACTTAATAACTTAATAAATGGTATGCTTATATAAAACATACAATGCATAGTTTGCTGACAACGAAACGGTCCGCTTCAGTGCTTTTAAAAGTGCACACTGTTTTCAACTGAACCGATTGGCTGTATGGGAATTGACAAAAATAAAAGCAACTGATGTGTATTTATATATGTATATTTTACATACATATAAATAAAAACAACAACAATAAAAACAAAAGCAGCACAACAACGAACGACATGATTACCCAGTGGGCAAAAGTAGGTCTTTGAAGCGCTTCTAGCAGGCCATCATATGGATTTCTTAGCCCTTCCGTGCTCGTTTCCAAGCCCATAAGCTTTTTTATATGAAACGAGAAAATTTTCTAGGCCTTCCGCTCTCGCGACTCTAAAGAAGCCTGCTAGAAGCCCTTCTTTAGAATGTACATTAGAAAGAAAAGCAATATAAATATCAACTTGAAATAAAAAATCTCTTGACAAATTCCAGATTTGAACCCGCGTCCTTCAAAAGGTAGGCCTTACAGAAGCACTCATCAATGCAGCGATCATGGAAGGTATATTGACGCCAATAAGAGCACTACTAGCATGCATTCTTTTGCGTATCGCAAGCTAAAATGCCCACTGGGTACGAACTAAACGAGCAAACACAACAAAAACCATAAAAACAGCATAAGTAGCTACTGCAGCTTGTGTATTTCTCATACAAATATATGAATTTTTTATCTTAGATTTTACTATTTTGTTACTTTATTAAAAAAGTTACAAAACGCAAAGATGGATATTCGTCTTATTCGCACTCCAACTGATATTTTGGCATATTTTTTTCTTTGTACTATGAATATCAAACGCTGTAGGTATACCCCAAAATGTCAAATATCATTCTTAAATGTGCTTGAAAAAAATTGTGAAAATGACCCCCATACAAACCGCGCTATGAGACGCAATTCTACGTCAAAATGTGTTTTTTTTTTTTATAGCTACACATACAAGTCTACGAATGTAACATATTAAAGTAGTTAGCAAATAAATGATAAAAACGTGCGGAAAAGTGTTTTAGTTTTTTTATGCCTGCGATCTCCAAATAAAGACGATTTTGTCATTCCTGTAACTAAGGTTTTCGATATTATATAATATTTTTATACCAGTTGTGCGTGAGTTTCAAAAAATTTATACAGCCGATGTAGTTGAAACAACTATTAATTCCACTGATACAATTCTAATTGATACAAATGTGATTGCGACAACAAATCTTTTTTTTATTTAGAAGATTGTTGTGTTTATATATTGTAAGTTAACATTAAATTGCAAAAAATAATATGTAATTATTTTTATGGCTGAATAAAAGGTCTTGGGGTTTACTTCGACTCGAAACTTTCTTTCAGCCCTCACAGAGATTACGTTATTTCCATAGTCAATTCGGTACTCGGTTTCGTCAAACAAAATACTAAAGAGTTTCATGATGTTTGAACGCATAGAACAACCTTTATTTTCGGATCGAGAGTGTAAAAAACTTTTCCGAGTTTTCGCTTCAACGGACGTTTTTGCACGAAATCATGCCACCGTACGCGAGGATATGCCAATTGCTAAACTTACAAAAACTTGCTGTGAGATGCAACCTATCCATGCTCTCTGTAGACCTTTTAGAGATTATTGCACATTTTACGTCAAAGATTATAGGACGAACTATGGTCATGTGACCCTCTATCTAGATGTCTTCATTTGTGTTACATTGTTAGAATAAACTTTGATTTATCTAAACCAGCCTTGACAAGAGATCTGTGCGATAATTTTTATTTTATCTATTCATTTCATTATTTGAATTATTCATAGCTCTTAAATTTACCTTAGATTTAGATTTAGAAGAGTTTTAGATTGTACCAAATAAAAAAAAGTAAATAAATATAAAACAAAATAAAATAAATAAATAATTTTCCAAGAACAGCCATAAAATAATAAATATAATTTCTAAGTCAGACAGTTAAGTATAGTCGCAGATTTTTTGAGTTAATTATTTTTCCATTTGCTTAAATTTTTTATTCTAATGCTTTAAATAGTTAATACATGCTTATGTAAACTTAAATGGAAAAACACAATGAAAATTCTGATTGCTTTATTTCAGTTTATATTAAATATATAAGAATTGAACTATTCTGTGGTGACCAGAACCTAGCTTAAACAACATAACAAAAACAAATAGCACTCCAAAAAATATATGTAAAATTTTAAAAACACATTTCTCAATGAATTGCAACTTTATCAGTTTGTGTTTGAAAACTAAGCAGACTTAAGCCACACATTTTTGTTTTAAAATGCTGGGCTATTAAATTCCAAAAAAAAAACATTTATTTATAAGCATTTCTTAGCCACAAAAAAACTTTTTCTCTGACCAAAACTTCTTTAGCACAACAAACTTAAATATTGATCAAACATAAGAAAGGAAAGAAACCATCAAAATAGGAAGTAGCCAACATAAAATTACTGCAATTCTGCAACACTTCCCTTAGCCAATCAATTGGTAAGGACAACAACAACAAATAAAAAAATATTTGAAAAATAAACAAAATTTTACACTATCGAGCCAGTAGTACACACATTACAACTTGTTTTTGTGGTTGTGATATTATCAGACATGGTTTTATACATACTGTACGCTTGTATATGTGAAACTATACCCAGTGGGCATTTTAGCTTGTGTTACGCAAAAGAAGGCATGCTAGTAGTGCTTATATTGCCGTCAAAATACCTTCCATGATCGCCGTATTTATGGGTGCTTCTGTAAGGCTTAACTTTTGAAGGTTCTGAGTCTTTTCATATTAGGTCTCTTTCCGTAACTTGAAACTTCCTTCCGTAAGTAACTTGAAGTTGCTTGAAAGCGTTATTTTACAAATTTTTGAAGCTCGAGAAAGAAGAATAGCATGGAAAATGTCCCTCTCTATTATATTACAATAACTTGAAGTTAGTACGGGAACAGACCTATTATTTTATATAATAAAATTCTTAAAAAAAATTATAAATGATCAGAACAATTTAAGAAAAAACAAAATTTTAAAAAAAACTAAAATATTTTTTTTTTGTCTGAGCTGGGTGTTGAGTCTCTGAATATGTATTTTCTTATATCAAAAAAGTTTAAAAAAAATTTTTGAATGAACAGAACAATTTGTAAAAAAATGTAGATTTTAAAAAAAATACAAAAAAAAAATTTTTCTGTCGGAGCTGGGTCTTGAGCCCGCGCTCTCGAAAGCTTATTTTCATTTGTAATGATGCAAATTAAGCTGAATTCTGTTAACAACTACTGTTGGCTTAAATCTGGAAATTTTTATTTCAAGTTGATGTTTATATTGCTTTTCTTTGTAACGTCCATTCTCAAAAAGGGCTTCTAGCTGGCCTTTTTAGAGTCGCGAGAGAGGAATGCCAAAAAAATTTTCTCGTTTCATATAAATAAGTTAATGGGCCTGGATATGAGTGCAGAAGGGCTAAAAAATCTATACGATGGCCTGCTAGAAGCGCTTCGAGCTCTGCTTTTGCCACTGGGTAGTATGCAAGGTTTTTGTGTGATGCTCATTGCCTAGAGTATTTAAGTGGCACCACTTTTGGACATAAAATAAAACCACCTTCAAGCAAACCGCATGTTTAAATTTTTTCTTAAGTTATATTCTTCTTGTCCTTTTTGTTGTCGCCATAATAAAAACAAACATTAAACTACACTTTAGAGTAAAACACCGGCTTAAAGTAGTCAAAACTGGTATGGTTTGTATTTGAGCATGTGCGAGTATGTGTGCGTGCTTGAGAGTATGAATAAATGTCTAGGTTGCTAGAGCAGCTCCAACACAAACACATGCTACGTACTGTGTATGAGTTTGTGTACAGCTGTTGAAAAACACTGTGTGTATTAAAAGGAGAACAATTTTAGTCTTTAGCATGGCAAACTTTTAGGCGCTTTACTATGTGTTTTACAGTATTTTTGTGCTGTAAAAAAGACTTACTGCTTTATTTTGTATAGCGAAAATGAACACCAACGACAAGCAAGACACGAGAAGCAATAGAATTTCGCATAGAAAAAAGTATTGCTTCTCGTGTCTTGCCTGTCGTTGGTGTGCATTTTCGTTATACAAAATAAAGCGGTTAATTGAACGCTTTGAAGACGTTGTGGCGTGAAGCAGCAGTAGCGACTCACTCGCTTTATTTTGTAGGGTTACCATTATGTGCCGGTGGTTTTTTCATGTGGGTGCCCTCCGACCAACCAATGATTGTTGCTGTAATTTGAGTAGAAGCGCACACAAAAAAAAACTTTATAGCTAACGTTGCCTTGTTTTCTTTATATCTGGAATTTTATGGCAGGAGATTTCGCGGATATTAATCAAAGCGACAAATTATTCAATGATATGCTTTGGATCCCAGAAATAGAACAAAAAATAGTTTGAATTGATTTATTCATGGAACTAAGTGCTGTGCCAGATTAAGCACATTTGCCTGCATTGCGTTTACAGTCGTGCAGTAAAAATAATGAAATTTGCATGCATTCATATAAAACGACACATATTGCTCGGTTTTGTCGCCGGCGCGTATGAATGCATGCTGATTTCAGTATTTTTACCGCACTGACCGTAAACGCAAAAGCAGTAAAAACGCACGACACTTAAAGCGAAATACTTTCAAAATATGCAAACAAACAAGTTATTTTTGTAAGATCTCAATAAAATAAATAAGCAAAAACTGAGCAGGTGAATTCAGTTACCATTAAAAAAGAAGATATCACAAATTTTTTCTTATTAATCTTAAGAGAACATATAAAAAATCTCTAACTATTTAATAAATCTGAGCCACCAACTAAGCTCCTAAAACCGGATCTATCGTAATTCAGTAAGAACTAAACGATAAACCATGCCCTGAAATCACTTAAGTTCTTACATTTTTTGTACTGTACTTCCGTTAAGGCAAAATGTATTTTATACATAACAGACCTATAAAATCTGCATGGATTTACAGAATTTGAAGTACATCTGAATAATGGCATTGATTCATAAATTCAATTTTTAATTCACTAATTCACAAAAATAATTAATTTTTTATTTCATTTATTTATTTTCGTTATTCAGAACAAAAAATAAATTTTTTTTATTCATATGAATGATATTCTTAAAGAATTTCAGAATTTTCAATAATTATTTTTTTATCCAGTATTCATTTTTAATTCATAAATCATTTGAATATTACAACATATACTGTTCTAAAGAATGTTCAGCTTGAAAGTATGCACATACTTACAGGTCACTTTATTTATTTAAACACTAGCAGTTTCCAT
This sequence comes from Dichetophora obliterata, assembly GCA_963920525.1. Classification (NCBI taxonomy): domain Eukaryota; kingdom Metazoa; phylum Arthropoda; class Insecta; order Diptera; family Sciomyzidae; genus Dichetophora; species Dichetophora obliterata. The sequence continues at coordinate 91,584,738 of OY986435.1, forward strand.
TGAACTGGGTGAAAATAAACACAATATGCCGATTGTTTTTACATTTGCTATTTTATATATAAAAACAAATAGTATCGTTTATAAATTTCCATAATAATAGTTGAAAACATTGAGTGAATTTAATTAAATTTTTGTGATGTAATTAAAATTACAGATGTGAATATTAATGTGTATTTTTTAGGTAACTTTATGGTATATAAAATTATTGCATTTAAAGTTATTTTTTTTAAATATTTTAAATATTATCATAGATATTATCAAATCTATGAAACGGCAAAAAGATTTGCTTCTCTCGTGTGCCCAATGACGCATTTATTTTCTTATTTATTTCTTAGGTTTTTAAAAAATGTCCTTTTCTTTCCTACTTTTGTAAAAAATTTGTTAGGGAATTTCGTTTTAAAATTTTGTTTTTTTAATATATTGTAGTTTTGGTCAAATTACTTTTGCAAAGAAGTTTTTTTATAATATAAGTACCAATTGCAAATTTTTTTGAAATGGGAAAAAACAAATATGCTTGTATATCAATCAAAACAATATTTATTTATATATATCACGGTGCTGCAAAAAAAATTCCTTATAGTTATAGATCTGGTTGCGTAGAACACGAAACCATATTTTAAATAGTTAATACACTCCTAAAATTTTATTTTACCATTTAAAAATAGATTTTTAGGTACTTGACACATTAAACAATCAACAACTTGTCAATTTTTCAACAAATTTTTGATTTTAAAATGGTTTTGGAAAGATGAAAAGTACAATTTTTAAAATATATACTTATCTTTAATACTGAATAAATAATTTTTTTTGTTGTAATGGACCAAACCTAACATTTTTTCCTTTTTTCTAATTTTTCAACTTCGACGATTATTTAGTGCAAAAGTTTTGTTAAAAACTACTATAAGCCTAATTTTTATAAGGTACAATTTATTAGAATTGGGACTTCGTGCCGTTTGCTTGTAAGCTTGTAAGCATACTTGCAAGTCGCAAGCTGTCGTTGGGTTATTTATATTCAAGTTCATGTTATACTTGATTGAAAATTATCAAGCTTGCTCTTGTTTTTAAAGCAAGTACTTGAAATAGACTTCAAGTAGGCTTCTGCAGTTCTCTGATATGTAAATCAAAACGAACTCAATAATAAGGAATATATAAATTGATACGAGAGAAAAACCAATTAGTTCTGATATATTAAAAATCAATATTTGCCTTAAATAAGACTAATTTTTCGAAAGAAAAATCAGAAAGAGCAGGCCACCCTGGACGGCATCACAAAGAAAGAATTACAAAGAGAATAATTCCAGCAGGCCCCCACCACAAATAATGATTCTAGAAAGTATCTTCTTTGTGGATTGCATCATGAAAAAGACAGATTTATGCAATTATTAAATTACAAAAAGAATTATTACGATTACAGTAATCTTAATTATAATTCTGCTGCATTACAATTACTGTAATCGATATAAATAAATTTTTTGATTACGACTACAGTAATTGTAATTGTAATTTTTTAATAATTACGATTACTGTAAATATAATTATATATATTTCGATTATGATTACAGTAATTTGTAATTGAAATTGTAGTTTTTATGTGATCAATTACTTTCGTAATTAATTATTACTTTCGTAATTGATTCCCAGCTCTGTATAAAACTCGCCCGAAACCGAAACTTCTTTTAATATGAGAATGTAAGTTTTTTACAAACAAATTTTTTTTTAATCAAAAGGAAACAAAAATAGCGTTTCATTTCAAAAAAAATTGTTAGAATATTGAAATTTAAAATAATTAATTGAAGTTTATTATAATAATAAAATAGCTGCATTTTTTATTTTTTTCCGTAGCCACTCAAAACAGTATATACCTACAATGTACATTTGTATAGAAATACAAAACAAAGTGTCTTTGTTTTTTTAAAGGTTTAGTGTTATAAGAATAGAAATATTTTCTTTTCCATAATTCCATACACACAGAATTCGTTCGGAAGTTTAATTTTCATTTCTTGGCTTCAGTACCTATAAAACTTTAATATTAATTTGAATAGAGATGATAACATCAATGTGTTTGTGTTTACACTTTAAATTAAGTTATAGACGAACTCCTTATTTTTGTTTTGTATAACGCATAGTAAATATTTTCATTTAGCAAAGCTTACATATTTGAATTAAATGACTGATGTGAAAAATATTTGATGCGGCCATATTGAGGCCGAATGGCCGAAACTGACAAAATGTGCCGAAACTGGTCGTAACAGGAACCGAAACCGAATATTCAGTCGGGCGTTTATTATAACTCGAAAAGTTCTTATTCTAAGACTAAAGATATGTACATGTTTTATAATTGTTATTTTTATCTTTCCAAAACCGTTTTAAAATCGAAAATCGGTTATAAAATGTATGAGTTGTTGATTGTTAATGCGTAAGGTATCTAAAAATCGGTGCTTTAACTGTAAAATTAAATCTTGTGGGTGTATTAATAATATCAAAAAGGGTTTCCAGTTGTATTCGGCCTACAACCTAGACTATGTCACTTGCAAAGTACATTTCCACTGAAGCACCACGTATTTTGTTCCATTTTCTTTGAAAAAAAGTATAAAAAAAGCTTTTAAAAAATTTTACTGTTTTATTTATCAAAAGATATTAAAAAGAAAACATAATTTGTTAGAAGTTGACTAAAAAGTCGAGGCGAAAATAATAAAAGTTGATATTTGTCTCAAAATGGTCCAATAATGAGCTTTTGGTCCAATAATGGGCCACTTTGAGTCACTCTTTTCTGGATCAAAAAATATTAGTATCTATTGTGACTTTTATTGTAATTTAAAATAATTTTTTAAGCACATTCAAGATTAATTTAAATTGTAATAAACATAAATATTTTATAAATTTCGTGGCCTGCTTAACGCATTGGTGCATGAAGTTCTCTGGCGTACCCATTCTATTTATTTTGATTTATTACAAAGTAAAACAATCAAAATAAAGCATTTTTAAATATATTTATTATTAAAAAAAATATAACTTAGGTTTTACAGACCGTCCGTTTTTAGGGACTCTATGCGGTAAGAACACTTGGCGTATGATACATTTTAAAGCATTCTTTAGGGTGAAGACCTTTCTCACATTTAATGCAAACGAATTTTGACTTCTTGCCACAACTGGCATAATGTCTGTCGGTTTTGGAGTAGTCCAAACGTGTATCGGTGTTAATATTCGTTTTACTACCTCTTACAGAGGGCACTCCATACCTTTCCAAGTAGGAAGTCGCTATGAAGCGGCGGAAAATAAGCAAGCTCGCACAGTTTGCATTAATTGGATGCAGTTTTCTCATAAGGAGCCATGCAGTAACAACCGACGCATCCAGTAGATAAGTGAATATAGGCCACCACCACTTACGCTGCCTGATACGCGACCGGTAGACGGCGACCAACTGATCCATCTTATCAACGCCACCCATGCCTTGATTATAATGATGAAATACTTTTGGCTGAGATATTTGTAAAGCACCCTTATATAGCGTGTGCATGAACCGTTTTCATTTTTATCAAAATTTGTGCCAATGGTGACCACGTTGTTATCCTTCCATCTCACAAGCAATATGTTTCCATTGTCCGAAAAATGGTAGTCATAGGATTCTCTCTGTTCCTTTCTCATTTCCGAAATAGGTCTTAGTGGACACTTTTCAGTTCGGCTTTCTCTTATTGTGCCAGATGTGGAGATTCCCCAGTTGGACAAATGACGGAGTAATTTCACAGATGTAAAGTAGTTATCGATGAAAAGCTTGGGAATAAAATAGATCAGATGCAATTGATCATATGTAATACATTTTTTCTATTACCTTGTACCCAGAATTGTGTGGAACATTTGCTTTTGTAAGGAGATCAATAACCTTATCGCCTCCTAACCCGAATCCTTGGGTAATGGACTCAGCATTTTTATCCGTATATATGTAAAACTGAATCATATATCCTTCACTTGAGTTGAGTACCCAGTTTTTGAAGCTAAATCTAATTGGCTTACCACGAATATACTGTTTAGCATAGTGTTTTCCGTAATAAGGAATCATACTTTCATCAATGGAAAGATTCTCGGCTAGTCCACCATGTTTCACGAACGCTTGATTTAGATGAGTAAATATAGGTCTTATTTTGTAGAGACGATCAGTGGGCTGAATTGCGGTTTTATCATTAAAATGAAAACAGTTTAAAATTTTTTCAAATCAGTTCAGGCGCATGCTGTTTGCTAGAAGTTTTGGAGCATCTGATTTTTCTGACCAATAAATGCGTTTATTCGGGTATTTTGCGTATCCTGACATCAACATGCCACCAATAAATACCTTAATTTCATCCAACGTTAGTTAGTTCAAACGTTAGTCCAAATTAGTTTGCTCAACACAATGAATTGGGATATCTTCAGAAAAAAAAGTTAAAAAAACTCTGTTGGAGTTTTGGCAGATTGAGCTTCGACGCTAGGTGGAACTATTTCGCATTGAGTCTCAATTTTGTAACTTGAACTTAACAACTTAATCCAGCTCGAACACTCCTATTAGAAATATCAGTTCGTTGATACTTAGTTAGTGATTCATCGTCGCTTTCATTCTATTCATCATTTCCCTCTTGTGCTATTTCTCCTTCGGTTGTTAGCAATTTTCTCCCCTGACGATTAAGATTTACCAAATGTTCATCATCACTTTGATCAGAATCCTGGTCTGTATCATTTCTATCTAATGGCGGAATGGCATAAATTTCAGTGTCCTACAAATTCCCATCAAAATCTTCCAATTCTTCCAAAATTTCGGTAACTGTAACACTATAAAAAATACAGTTTTAATCTGCCCTCATAGCATAGCGTCCGTTATAAGGGACACTTCATAAAACACCGTACATTTCACAAACGATATTTAGTTTACCACTTGCTTCTGCCTATATTCATTGATTGTATTTATTTTAAACGGAATCTACTCACAGAAGTTATAACACCACAATTATTTTTAGTTTTATCTCATTTTTACTTACCCGCGACGTGCTTTGATATTTTTGTTAAATTTGTTCTCCATGTTTTCAACTAGAAGACCACACACAGCACCGCACTCGCAACAAATGGCTAGATAACTGTTTTGTTGATATGCCGACAACTCTACAGAACACGTGCTTCAAGTATTTATGTCTAAATACGGGCGTAAAGTGTTAAAATGTTAGCGTCCGTTTAAAGGGACTATATGCACTAATGGGTTAATGTAGTACTACCATATATAGTACAGGTTCGAAAGCAATCTTTGAAAAAACAAAAACGTAAGCCTTCATTTTAAACTCACGCTTAATATAAGCAATTGGAAAATAATGGAAAAGCGGAACCAAAATGTTTTCACATTGCCCAAAAATTTTACAAGGAAAAAAACGAAACGTAAGAAATACTATTAAACTGAACTCCGAATGAAAATTGCAGTTTCTGCCAGATTCAATAATTTTACTGAACTACCCGGTAAAAACTTGAGAGACCACAGTAATATATGCAGTTTAAACTAAAGGTACACGGTAAAAACCTTGGAATAAAATTGCAACTTTTCTGTACTGTATATATGACCACACCAGCTTTGGTTTCAAATTTAGTATTTGCAAAATACTAAAAAATGGTTTTAATATAAAATAACACACACAATGGCATTCAAACCAGGGACATCCAGTTTGTAAGCTCACTACGTTAACCACAGTGCTATTGCGCTATACGAAACAAAAGAAATAAAAAAAGCATATGAACCGAATAGCCTAATATTGAGTTTCAGCATTGCAATATTTCTTTGGTTTAAATTTTAGCACAGAAAAAATTTAATTATTGGTTAGTATTTCTGTAAGTTTAAATTTTAAACCGCAAGGTTAAAAAATATGCAGTATACTTTAAGCTGTACTAAAATTTATTCCAAAATTTTTAACCGTGTACATAGATGAGCCGTAAACCATTCTGAAATAAAAATTAAAAAGTTGACAGGAAAAAATTGGGGAAGCTTTGTTGAGAACTCTCAAGAATTACAGTGTACCCAGTAATAAGTGCAGTTTAAACTTACAAAAGTACGAAGTTGAACCTTAAAAATATTAATAAATCATTTTTTTATTATGTTATGCATTCAGTCAAATTAAGTTTTGACATGATTAGTGTTAGCGTTAGTAGACAAAACAAATTCTCCTTCGTGAAGTAGTTTGTAAAAATCTTGGTGCATAAAGTGCAATAGTTTAAAGCAATTATATATGTATATCCGGATTGGGGCAACGTTACATTGGTATATGTCCTGAGTTTTTCAATTACTGTCTTAATTTGCTAAAATGTTTCAAATTAAAGACCACCTACCACCTTTCTGGGAGTCTCTTGAAAAAATTTGTTGTTTAGATCCCGTAAATTTTCTGTGATTTTCATCGAAGCAAATCAACTAAACGAACAGCAAGAAGTTTTGATGTTTTACAAAAAGTAGATTCTCTTTCTTTAATAATGGTGAAATTTTGTTTTAACAATAAAAATTTCTAGACACTAGAAAGATTTTTTTTCAATATATAGTGAAAATTTATTCGATTTTTATTATTGGTATTGATAAAATTTTTATCTTCGGACCCTAAGGGAAATTGAACACCAAAAACTACCTGCTTCCCTTGGTTACGTGCCTTAATCTATCTATGAAAAACCTCTTAGTGACAATACAAGAGATATATATCTAGCTGATGGCTCTTAGATAAACTGAATGTGTGAAGCTTTGAACCACAATGAACACATACTGCTATGTTTGCAGAGCAGACAATATGATAATAATAAACATACATAAGAGATGAACACAGAAACACTGAACAACTACAGAAGAGCAAACAACAAAACCTAAAGCATGTGCAATTCGAAAGCTGTTGAAACAGGCACTTGTGTAGTATTAAGCCGACCCACAGTGCGCTATTCCGATACAAAAATTGGACAATAATGGAAGGACAAAATCGGTTAGACCCTAAAGGTACCTTTACTGGACCTATATTAATTCTATACTTGATTTTGTATGGGAGGTAAATACAAAATTTGGCCGATCTTAACAAAAATTCGTCAAAGGAGTAGCCAAATAAAGTAAAAGATGCAAATAAATAGGGGTACCTAATTTTAGACCTATATTAATTTTATTATACTATATTAGTATTAGAAGTACATTCAAAGGTTGAGCGATCTTAACAAAAATTCGTCAGAAGGATAGCCAAATTGAGTTTTAGATGTGTACTTCAAATGGCCGAAATCCGATAGACCCTAGGGGTACCTCCCTTGGACCTGTACAAATTTGTATTTGATTTTGTATGTACATTTTGTATGTACATTTTAAGCATTTAAAAAAATAAATATCTAACTGTAGAACGAAGTCGGAAAAATTATTTGCAGTTCCTGGTTATATATAATCTAAACTAGTCGAAAAAAATGGCACTTAATTTTATAAAATTGGTTTTTTTTAGATTTATATTTTCTAGGATTTTTTAATTCTATTTATTTTCTCAAATATTTTTTATAAAAAAAAATTTACTTGGCTCAGTTTATGATTCAATCAGAATAAGGTTAAGTATATTTGACATATCCTTATTTTATGTAAACAAACACATATTTTTTTCTCTGAAATTCCTGACAAACGGGGTTGTGTAGTCTTCTAAAAAAAAGCATCATTTCATTGTTTCGTATACGTCTTTTTTTAAAGTAGTTATTCTTTTCTGCAAAATCGGTAAAAATTAAGGTATACTTTAGAGGATGTTTCTTAAAAAGTATAATATGTATTCAAAAAACTTCATCTGCATGTTTATTTTACACCATCAGTTTAAGTAACACGCAAATTTTTTTCGACTATATTTCTGTTTATATAAAGATGGCGCTGAAGTTGGTGTGCTTAAAAAATGGTGAAAATCGACCCATATCTTAGCTTCAAAAAAATGCATTTGAAAAAAGACTTTTGAATGCACATCTTTTACCAAAATGGAATGAAAATTAAGAAAACTATGAAGCGTCGAAAAAGTAGTGAAATTTATGTTATTTTTAACCATACTGTTGCGTGTAAAAACTAGCCAAATTTTGCAAAAACGCACATTTTGGTAAGAGATGTGTAGAATAACATTACAAACAGATTAAAATGAAAAATGTGACCAGTTTTAATAAAGTATGTTTCAACAAAAACGCGTTTAAAATTACTCTGGTTTGTTACAAGTACTCTGGCGCATAAATTACAAGTAGTTTGCATCGCATAAATTTTATAATGAAAACCATGTTTTCAGTACATTCTTTAATTCAAAGCTTAAAGTTTTGGAAATATTCGCATGTAAGAATTATTAATTTTCTGTGTACTGTGTAGTGCAAAAATTACTTCTATTGTTTTTTATTTTAAAGTTTTTTCCTAAATGACCTTGTTAATTATTATGTTGATTTTATATGATTTAAATGTTTGATAGTTTGAATCATACTTGATTTTAAATACAAATTCTAGTTGTTTGATAGTTTAAAATCGTTTATTGAGCTTAAGGTCATAGTTAGAACAATTAATTGTTCTAACGAATCTTTTCAAAGAAACAACAACAACAACAAAGTTTTTTCAATATGAAAAGGAAAAAATCACTATCTGATTTTATTGCAATTTCGGCCGTGCTAAAGGGTTCATCAGAAATCTTTGTGATACCCGTGCAAGCGCGCACTAACGCACTGCACCACAGAGGCGATGAGTTTTGAAGCGTCAATTTCTCAGTTTTTCTCAAATTTCATATATTCACATTTGTTGTTGTATTTTTGCTTTACTTTAGTCTTTATGCTTATGTTATTATTTATGGAGTCCAACAGCCTGCTGGAAGTCTTCCACTAACAAAGCATGTTTACTGAAGTTGTTTTTAGATTTTTGCTGATTTGTTTTCAGCTGTTTCTGTTTGGTCGTGCTCTACCATTTGATTAAAGTTTTTTCCTAAATGACCTTGTTACTTATTATGTTGATTTTTTTACACAAAAACGTGGCTGTTATATTTTTTAAAACTCATAATATAATTTTGAGTCACAACAAATAAGTTATAGAAAATGTAGTATAGTACGTAGTAGTCAAATATACCTTTGGATATTTCGTACAATGAAAAAGTTTCATATTCATGCAATCTGTTGTATGATATATTCTGACATAAAAAATTGCTCTTTTGCTCTCCTCGCATTATTAGGGTACCTAAGTTCACTCTTGTGAGTAAACGTCAAATGACTGTATAACCTATATGATTGAATCATGGCTCAGTTTAATCAAAACACCTTTCCTTTTTCTTTCTTTCCGGTTGTCAAAGCGTATAAAGACGACGAATTCACTTAAAAATGGCAGACGTTGATGTAGATGTTCCCTCAGCCGCACCAGTTGTAGGTGACGCCATGGATATCAATACCGCGCTTCAAGAAGTTCTGAAGAAGTCGTTGATCGCCGATGGTCTCGTTCATGGCATTCATCAGGCATGCAAAGCTTTGGACAAGCGCCAAGCTGTGTTGTGCATTCTGGCTGAGTCTTTTGATGAACCCCTCTACAAGAAGCTCGTAACAGCTCTCTGCCATGAACATCAGATTCCATTGATTCGTGTTGATTCGCACAAGAAACTGGGCGAGTGGTCAGGTTTGTGTAAAATTGACAAGGAAGGCAAACCACGCAAGGTGTGTGGCTGTTCCGTTGTTGTCATTAAGGATTTCGGTGAGGAAACGCAAGCTTTGGATGTTGTCAAGGAGCACCTCAGACAAAACAGTTAAACAGTGTTCTTTCCTAAAATGTGACTAAAAAATGCGGAATAACATGCTTTCGCAAAAGGTTGCGAATTTTTTTTTTTTTTTTTTTTTTTTTTTTTTTTTTTTTTTTTTTTTTTTTTTTTTTTTTGTAATAAAAACAAAGTTATAAAACACAATTTTTTTACAATTATTTGTTTTAGAAAACCCAAAACGAATTGAGAACAAAACATTATTTTTTTAAAATATCTCAACTTTAAAGTGTCAAAGTAGCGAAAACTATATATTTTGTTTTTGTCTTATCTATGCAACTACCTATCTATTAATATCAATATTGTTAGGTTTGGTGTCATAAAAAATTTCGATTTTTTTCAATAGGACAACGCACTGTACGACCCGCTAAATCGGTCTATCTCTCTTCACTTTGGCTGCCCTGCATCAAATGCTCATGTTCTTTGGCTGCGGCATTCTTATCTGCGAAAATTATGCTAATTTCTCGAGAGGGAGGTAACATCAGATTTAGCATAACAATAACAACAACAACAAAAGCAACAAGCATGCATACTATGAGTACAAGCCCCATTCAACTACAGCATTATGGGTTGGCCCGCTTTATCGACCCCACTTTGCTTAACTTTGCTGCAAAATTTATACACGCTACTTGCTCTAGTTTTTGCAATTTGAACTCAACTTTTTTCTCCCTCTTCCCTTAGCTCGATCCAACTCATTCAAGCCACCAGCAAGTGGCATGCGTTGCCTGACATAATAATGAAAAGCGGTGATAAAGTCGGCCAGCATGAACCAAGGGGGGTTCGGCAAGGGGGGTTTGCGTTTCTCTATGGGCTGCATAACTGAGGTCAGTTTAAAATATTTGCTATGCGACAAAGGTTCTGAAGATATCAGCCAAATCATGAACTACAGTTATTTTCAGAGAAATTACATGATTTAGTTGAAACTATTGCAGAAAATTACGACATTTCATAAAAGTAAACGATGTCGCTGTTTCTAACTAAGATAAATTTTCTGGTAGCTCTTTTTTAATGTTGGAAATACAAATCGTACTGCAAGTCATTTGTAAACTTTTATTATTAACGGTTCTGTGTTTGTTCAACATGTTCAATGTTGATGTTCACTTGTGTAAATCCTAGCGTTCGGACGATACATTCGGATACGTTTTTTCATAAATTTCGCAAATTATATTAATAGTTTTTTTAATTAAAATGTATTTGGTTAAATATCCCTTCATGAGTATAATTTATAATAATTATAATATTTTGAATCTTACAAGAGTTTACCTAAAATTTGTTATTTTTTCGTGTATTCGGACATTACTAAAAAAGAAAGTTCATCTTAAGTTCTTTAGTTTTAACATGAATTTAAATGCGAGCTATAGATCAAGTAAGTTTTTAAGAAGGAAACAAACACAACAACAACAACAACTCTGCATAGAGTCCATCACTTAGCTGACTAGGCAGTCTGTTTCGGAAATCGCTACATTTCATCTTCAACAGTCTTGAACTTCTTTATTTTAAAACTGAACAAGTTTAAAAAAAAGGCCAACATCACTTCAAATTTCATATTTTTTGAGTCACAGTTTACAATTTTATTCGTTCGGACGTTACGTGTTGGACGTTACATAATCAAGTAATTAATTAGTTAAGTAATTATTTAATTTAGTAATTAAAAACATATTTGATATATTTTCTTTTCCCTGCCTTAACCATTTTTGCATAATCTTTAGCCAATTCGATCATCATGGTAATTGAATTTATGTATAAATTGCTTAAATCAAAAAAATGAAAATGTTTCTCTTAGATAATATCATAAAATAATACGTTTATAATCAGTTTAAATTTTTTGGTCGTGGTGTGACTTTTCTGTGTATTTGCCCATATAATATTTTTTATGTATAATAGCTTTTTTCCCTATCATCGAAATTTTTCCCTATCTACTCAAAAGTATCAACTTATTTTTAAATTAATCCTATAAAAAATTATTCCTGGAAGATAAATTGAAAAACTCAAAGTTCTGTAAAATTTGAAAACCTGACTTTAAGGCAATTTGCAATAATAACTGACGAAAAATTTACTTACTTAGTTTGCGCTACAACCATATGTCGGCCTTGGCCTTATCTAAGAATGTGTGCCAGCCATTTCTGTCTCTCGCTTGCTGACGCCAGTTGGAAATTCCAAACGTCGTCAGGTTGTCCTCTACTTGGTCTTTCCAACGAAAATGCTATCTTAATTTTTTTTCTTTGACCGCCGCTGGGTACCGAATCAAATATTTTCATCACTCCACCGTATTCGGTATTCGCCATTGACGCAGATTGGTCCGTTGATCTTAAGAAGAATCTTTCTCTCTATGGCTTCTAAAGTCTTTTCATCTGAACTGCTCAGCGTTCAGGTTTGTGATGCATAAAGTAGGACGAGCATTATGAGCGATTTGTTGGCAAAAGTTAATCCTCGTTTGATCTCAATGCTGATGTCGTTAGTTGAGTTAAGACAATAGACGAAGTCCTTCACAACCGCAAATGAGATATTGTCAACTGTAACGTGGGTTCCAAGATGCTGGGACTGTTTGTTTGTTGACTCCAAGTTTTTCGACTTATCTGCATTCGCTGCCAGACACATTCGACATGACTCTCTTTCTAATCTGGAGAATGCTGCACTGACTTCGCACGTCTGATGACCAATGGTATCGATGTCATCAGCATACGTTAGCATCTTAACACTCTTGTAGAATATGGTGCCACTACGTCTCAAATCAGCAGCTCGGATGATCTTCTCCATCATTTGGTTGAAAAACTCGCACGATAAGGCACAATATCACCTTCTCTGCAACCTCGTTTGGTAACAAATGGTGGGCACAGGTCCTTCCCGATTTTAACTGCGCTGCTGATGTTGCTCAGTGTCATCTGCAAAGTCGTATTAGTTTTGCAGGAATACCAAATTCAGACTTGTTGGAGTACAAAGATTTCCTTATTGCTTATGTTTTTCTTGAGTGTTCTCCAAGATTTGTCGTAGCGTGAAAATCTGCTTGATGGTGGACTTTACAGGTCTGAAGCCACACTGATAAGGTCCAATCAGTTGGTTTACAATGGGCTTCAATCTTTCACATAAAACGCTCGATAGGACCTTATATGCGATATTAAGAAGGCTTATCTCATGGTAATTGGCACAAAAAGAGGGATCGGCTTTCTTGTGGATTAGGCAGAGCACACTGAGATTCCAATCGTTCGGAATGCATTCTTCCGACCATATTCTGCATTAAAGCTTGTGAATGTATTTAAATAGAGCTTCGCCTCCGTTCTTAAACAGCTCAGCACGTAAGCCATCAGCTCCGATGGCTTAAGCCGAGCTAAAGCTGTAATAACTTCATCATAGTCGATGACGGTCATCAAAGAGGCAGCGGAACCTCGGCGCTGTCATCCGTTATTGGGGTTTCCGGAATATCATCTCTACTGACGGGATTGTTGGCAGCGTCTACATTTAGAAGCTTAGAGAAGTGTTTCCTCCACCACGTCAGTGATCTGGACATCTAGCACTAGATTTGAATTTAAATCCTTGCAGTAAGAGACCCCGGTTTTAAAACCATCGGCAAGGCGTTTTATTTTTTCGAGAAATTTTTGAACCTCATTCCTGTCACCATACAGTTCAATCTTCTCATGATCTCACTTTTCTGCCTCTCTTTTTTCCACATGAAAATACGTTTCTCTTCCCTTCTCTTCTCTTTGTATCTCTCCTTAACTGCACACTTTACAACCGACTAAAGGATGGTTTTGTAGGCGGCGTCTTTGTCTGCAGTGGCATCGCGACATTCCTGGTTGTACCACTGGTTTCGGCGGGGCGGTGCCAATCACCTCTTCAGCAGCAGCACGAATGGAGTTGGCAATGTATATCCACTGCGCACATATATCATCGATTAGAGGAGTGCTTTGAAGCAGGAGTGAGAATCGAGTGGCGAAAGCTTCAGCTGTCTGTTTCGACTGCAGCTTGTCGACGGCGATCCGAGTCAATGTTTGCTCCACGGATCGTGTGTACATCCAATACACTGGAAGAGTGCCTTCCGTCGATTAAAACGTGATCAATTTGATTTCTGATTTTTTGATCAGGGGGCATCCAGGCATTGTGAGAATTGAATGCTTGAATATAGTGCTACTTACAACCATGATGCGTGCTGCGTCGAAGTTAATCAGCCTCATTCCGTATCGGAGGTGTTGTCGTGGAGGCTGAACTTTCCGACTGTTGGACCAACTATATTTTCTTTGCCCACCTAAGCGTTTAAGTCACCAAGTACGATTTTTACGTTATGACGGGGGCAGCGCTCGTAAGCATTTTCAAACCGCTCTTAGAAAATTTCCTTGGTCTCACAGTCCTTGTCTTCTGTTGGAGCGTGCGCACATATTAAGCTTATATTGACAAATTTAACCTTGATGCTGATTATGGCAAGTCGTTCGTTCACAGGTGTGAATCGCAGGACGTGGGGTCGTAGTCTCTTGCCAACTACAAATCCGCATCCAAGCTCGTGCTTCTCCGCATGGCCGCTGTAGTAGATATCACAGGGTGCATGCCAAATGCAACCCTGTCCCTTCCATCGCATTTATTGGATAGCAGTGATATCAGCTTTGTATCTTTCCAAGACATCAGTCAGTTGGATAGAGGCACCTTCCTAATTAAGGGTTCGGACATTCCAGGTGCATATCCGTAAATCATTATCAGTTTTTCGTTTGCTGAAGTCGTCGTCAGATTTGGGGATCAGTTTTCTTCTATTCTTATTAGTTTTCATTGAAATCTCTTTTTATGGGTGGGCTTCAAACCCGACGCACAACCTGTTTTATGTTGTTGGCGGAGTAGAAGAATCAGTAACATCCCCTAAAAATATGAGCTTTTTTGAACAATCAAAAATTTTAATTTATTTTTTTACAATCTGCTTTACTGTCTGACCAGAATCATGTCATGCTGGCAGAGACAATGCAAAACTTATGGGAGAAAATTGCGGTAGAATACGACAACTTAAACGCCAAGGTAGAATGTTTCTATATCTATTTTGACTTTGTCGTTTATTTGACAGCTCTCTCAGCCTCACTCTAAAAATATTGCCATATGTTAACAAAATTTGAAGAATCTGTCAACCAATGTAGCGAGTAAACAGTGTTCCTACTTGCTCTAATAATGATAGGAGTAGCCTTCAGTTGAAAATGCAGTAAATTTATATGAAGAGTATTGCAAAAAGGAGGGAAATAAATGGAAGTGGAGTAATTTTAAGTTCAATCGGACTACGATGAGAACACTAAAGCAAGTTCACGAAAATGGTAGATTGAATAATAGCAAAACGACAAAGCCAACGCTGCAACTCTGGGCCAACTTTTGAAGACTAAAATGGCCTACTGCATTTAAGCCACACATTGGCAGCAACATTACATCAACAACAGGGACAACAACACCACGAAGCAGCATATCATAATTCATCGTGAGTCACCCTTGTTTTATTTTGCATTTTTATTTACTTCTAAATAATTTTGTTTAAATACTGTAATGAATTCAGTCAACAACATTTTTATTTCATACATTAAAGTAAATTGTTATACTTAATTTCATCATTATTTTCAACATATTGAATTGTTTATATGATTTATATGATTTTTTGTTAATACAAATCAAGTGAATTATTAATTAGTATTTAATTAACGATTTGAATATGTTTACAATAAGAATTGTATTATATAAAGCTAGCTTCTTATTAACTCTGCTGCCGCTTATAGTATTAGATTAAGTAGATGAAAGAAGAGAAAACGCCATCTAGCAGGAAACCAGCACACCAGTGTCTAGTGCAAGGCACCCATGGCACAAACCACGAAAGCACACGGTCAGCTGTGACAAACATAGAAACCAAAAGCAAACGGTCAACTGTTATAAACATAGTAATCGAAAAGCACCAGATCAGCTGTAGTGACATCCAATCAGAAAGCAAGAAGAGAGCTTGCATTTAGAAAAAGCTCTGCGACTGTCCTATATAAGGCGAGACATAGTTAGATTTAATTGAGTTATGTTCAAGCCACGGCCTGGGTAAGTTGTCTGGTAGCAATAGTAGTAGAAGTAGTGCGCAAGTAGACCGACCTGGGGTTTTACTACAGATCGGTAGCGCGACTCAACAGTTAGACGAGGTCAACGCAGTTAGGTGAGTTTGGTGCAAGCAGGCCGACCTGGGGTTTTACTACAGATCGGTGGCGTAACTCAGCAGTTAGGTGAGTGTAGCGCAAGTAGACCGACCTGGGGTTTTACTACAGATCGGTGGCGTAACTCAACAGTTAGACGAGGTCGACGCAGTTAGGGGAGTTTAGCGCAAGCAGGCCGACCTGGGGTTTTACTACAGATCGGTGGCGTAACTCACAGTTAGACGAGGTCGACGCAGCTAGGGGAGTTTAGTGCAAGTAGGCCGACCTGGGGTTTGACTACAGATCGGTGGCGTAACTCACAGTTAGACGAGGTCGACGCAGTTAGGGGAGTTTAGCGCAAGGAGGCCGACCTGGGGTTTTACTACAGATCGGTGGCGTAACTCACAGTTAGACGAGGTCGACGCAGTTAGATGAGTTTAGCGCAAGCAGGCCGACCTGGGGTCTTACTACAGATCGGTAGCGCAACTCAATAAGCGTAGGGCCACGCAAGTAAACTAGCGAAGATCACAACGCGTGCTGAAAGGCCAGTTCGTGCTAGACCGACGAGAGTGCTAAAGAGCGAGTGCCAAGCAACGAGGCGAACGCGCATGAGAGTCGCTTTATTAGAATTGAGACAGCGGCAGCCGAGTACTTATTTATATAATAAAAGAGTTGAAACAAGATAAGCTAGTCTCATTGCTTTTTCCAACGTAAATTCACCACACAGTCCGATAAATATAAATTTATGGCAACGAACCCTGGAGCCGGCGAGATATACCTCGGCTAAAGAAGAACAGGTTCGTTACAAACTCTTAACGATTTTGTCTCAACGACATGATTCTGGTCAGACAGTTAATTGTACACATAATTGTATACAGGGCTCGAAAACACACTCTAAAGAAAAGTATTTTTCTGTTTTGTAAGATACATACGATACATACGTACATTGTCATAAGATCACAAGAAGTATTTTGGTTTTTTCTGTTTTCTCTCCCCGATTCAAAAAGTAACACAAATAGAAGCAAGTAAAGATGAAAGAGAAAAGCGAAATGAAATGTATCTTTTTTCGAATAGAAAAAACTTCCTCTCACTGTTATGCTTTTGAATCGCGGGCACAAAAACAATCAAAGTAAAGTATCTTTAGCGATTTCTCTTAGGTTGCTGGAAGCACCACAAATTGAAGAGAGATATGCATTGTTCGTTCGTTTCATTTATGATGCGATGATTTTTTTGTGTTGGAAAAGTTTTGACGTTGGAATTTTCATTTGTTTTGTTGTTGGTATGGATTTTTTTTTTTTGTTTTATATAGATGCATTTTGCTTTTGTGCAGATGTATATGAGGTAACTTTTTGATCCCTAAAAAATACAGTGTGTCTGTTAGAATAAACGCTGTAGCAATAAAATGAAGTGGTTGCGATTGGACAGTGCACATCGAGGAAGATAGGGTATTTCAAATTTAATGAATGGTCTAGATATAAGAAATGATATTATTAATTTCCTTCCTGATTTTTTGTGAGTAAATGGAGTTTAAAAATGAAAAAGTTATTAAAATTATGAATAATATGCACTTTTTGATAGATATTTCTTGGAAAAAAATTAAGATAAAATTGTTCAACTTGTTTTATTTGTATAAAAATATATAACATTTTAATATGTGCGTCCAAATTTTTCCAAAATAATTACGGTTTTGCCAAAGTGCACTAAAAAAGAAAAGATTTTTTCTTCATTTCAAGAGTTTCACGAGGGGCGTGAAATGTATGAGCTGGTCATATTAATTTTTTTCCCCTCAACATTTCTTCTAAACACACCAACATTTTACATGCCACCCTTCTAGGGATCCTCATACAAACAACCGTGTCACTAAAATGATGTTGTACAAATCAATCGGTTTATGAAATTTTTGTGGTGAGTAAAGATTTTATTCAAAAGAAAAGGACTCGCGAAAATTTTAATTTGATTTAGGTCCTGCCTATTTGATTGCCGGAGATTTTTGCCACTGGCTCTAAATGGTATTTTTTTTATTTTTAGCCGACACTTTTTAAAGTGCACTCAGGCTGTATTTAATAATTGAAAAAAGTTGGCAGCTTGATTGAAGCTCAAAACTTAATTGACTTTATTTAAATTTTGTTCATCCTTTTATAGTATGTACAAAGCTATAGAACAAGCACAGCAGGCGGTCAACATATTTACCGACGGCTCCAAAATGCCTACGGGGGTAGGTGCGGCGATGTATTGCGCAGAGCCTAATATAAGGCAGCCATATAAACTGCCGAACCACTGCAATATCTTCTAGGCGGAAATATTTGCCATAAGGAAGGCTGCTGAGATAGCCCTCAGCATGGACACACAACACTCTAACATCAACATTTTCGTTGACAGTCAAGCGGCAATCAAATCCATGCGCTCCGCTAGCATCAAGTCCAAAAGTGTCTTGGCTGGCAGAGATGCACTAGATGCACTTTGCGCTTCGTAAAGAGTGCGCATCTACTGGGTCCCTAGCCACCAGGGCCATTGAGGGAAACGAGATCAACATTCCCGTCGCTTAAAGATGTGGCCAGGGTGTCTCTAGAATCCCTCCTAAGGTTTGCGAACTCAACGCAAATCTTTAAAGACTTTTAAAACAAACACAAAGGTTCCTTTTTTTCGCTACCGGTACCACTAAGGACCTGAATTGGTCTATGTGAGCCTTCACGAAGGCATCCGGTTTAACCTAACCTAACCTTTATAGTATGTATAACGGTATTTTGTCTTAAAACTAGTTAAGAATTGTTTTTGTATTTAGAAAGTAAACAGAATCATATGTTCTTTAATTAGTGTTAAAGTAATAGTAGAATATCATATACATATTTGTAATTTAGTAATAGTAGTATAATGTGAGTGAGTGAGTAGACTTAAATTATAAGAAAACGTAAACATAATCATATGTTAATATATTTGTGTAAGAGTAAAAGTAAAAATGTAATTTCATATATTTTGTATTCAGCAATATTAGTTTTGTATTCAACATGTGTGCGAATGAAATAGATAGTAGTGCTTGGTATGAACATATGTTCTTATTGTTAGAATATTATTTTAGTATATTGAAGTAAAATAGAATAAGGTGATATGTACCGTAAAGGTGTGTATCTGTTAAATATGTTTCATGGTTGTTTAATTTAGTATTTTATAATGTAGAAGTGTGTACATTACAGCATGCAAGCAAATCAACAGAAATTAAGATTTTTTTTGTGAATCGTAATTTTACGGCTAGAAGAGGCTATGTTTTGATAGCATCGTCAGTTCCTTGAGTGCAAAACTGGGTTTTTTAGAAAATCTATTTTTTGAAAGAAATAGAACCAACTGCCCCCATAAATGATTAATATAAAATTTTTAACCTTATTTAATTGAAAATCAATCCTTAACTTTCATACAAAATTTTTAACCACTAAGCTCACTTTTCCAATTTTTTAGGTTGATTTTGACAACACGGGTGTTAAAAGTTGACTCTTAAGATATATGTTTGAGGTATTTTGTATTTATGTTCATAATATCTATATTATTATATAAAAGGAGACTCATAAAATTTGTTTCACAATAATCTTGGTAACCGTTGAACCGATTTTGATAATTCTTTTTTATTCGATTCCTATGTTAATTCAGATTGTCATAGCTTACCATAGTCTATATTATATTATATAAAAGGAGACTCACAAAATTTGATCCACAATAATCTTGGTAACCGTTGAACCGATATTGTAATTCTTTTTTTATTCGATTCCTATGATAATTTAGATTGTCATAGCTTACCATAGGTTTTCGAAAAATGTATTCTTTAATTATTACAAAATGACGCATCTTATTTGATGCTTACACGGAGAGAAAAACATGCTCTAAAATCAAGCCCAAACCATTCATAAATAAAATTAGCTCAATATAGCTCAAAACCATCTCAAAATATGCCATTCATGTTCGCAGTTTATGTCAGAAATTTTTGATAAACACGTCAAATTGTGCTTCATAAGAGTAATTTTGTGATTGCTTATTAAAAAAGTATGTTGTTGTTGTTATACAAGAAAATAAACGAAATATTTTTCTTTGTGAACATTTTTTTTTTGCTCGGTGGCTTTGATGCTTTGTCGATTGTAAATTTCTCGTTATCTTTTCCTTCGATCGTTCCTTGTGCCCCTTGTACATTTCATCGATTTAGTCGGTTTTCGTCACTGCAACAGTTAAGAGTGCAGGAAATAGTTCAAAACATAATTTTTCCATTGTCCAAATTAGATAAAATATATTTAAAGTAATATAAATAAAATATTGAATTGTTCTAATTTGGACAATGAATCTGTGATCTTATAAATTATTTAAAACTGAAAGCAGTAACATGGGCAACAACGCTCGTGTTTTGTTGTCTAGTTCTTTGCTTGTAACGCTTTTTCATTTCGTCGGTTCAGTCGGTTTTTGTTCCTGCAACAGTGAAAGCATATATTAATTTGGGCAATGAAAATATGATATTTTAATTGTTTTAGCAAAGTATTAACCTTAGCAACAACAAAGAAAGGCTTCGTTTCGTCGCTTTTTGTTTTCTCGCTCGTGTTCTGTTGTCTAGTTCTTTGCAATCCCAAAATTTCTTAGATTGGGCATAAGTGGGCATATTATTTTTTTTTATTCATGATCCAAAGACGGCATGAATTGGACACAAGGGAGCATAATCAATTTTTGATAAACACTCCCGAAATGTCATAAATTGCGCACAAGTGAGTGTATTCATTTGTTGATAAGCAATCCAAATATTTCTTAGATTGGGCACATGTGGGCATATTATTTTTTTATATGCAATCCCAAAATTACTTACATTGGGCGCAAATGAGCGTGTTTATTTTTTTGATAATCACATTAGGGCTTGATATCAAGCTTATTATGGCTAAGCTCAGAACCTTGCCCGAAATAATTTCGTTTGGGATTGTTTGCAGCCCAAAATTTCAATCCGTGTACATTCAACAAGCAGAACAATAAAACAACAAGCAAAGCTTTGCTCTCTTTGTCGCGAGAACTTCTCTCAATACAACACGGCAGCCATGTTGAGCAGTTGCTTTCAATTTTCTTTTACCCATATCACACGATGTTTTGTTTGTACGACGATCAAAATATTTTGTTGTTCCTTTTGTCCATATTACATGATGTTTGTTTTTATGACGAATGGTATTATTAGATGCGTATTATTGAAATCAAGAACAAATATTTTTTTCGTAGTACACAAAAACATGGTGTAGCATGGGCCAGAACAACAGTTGCCAGAATTGAGTTATAAGCATATATTATTTTTTGCAGCCTTGCCAGCCAGCTTTTGACCACTTGATATTGTGTTAGTCTATCTATACGAATATATAAAAGCGTTGTGCTCCTACACGGACGTTTGACAACCACGTAAGTACTATATTATAAGACGATATAGTTATCAAACTATTTGTTATTTCAACTAAATCGTACAATTATGTAATTTACTTTGCATGGCTACTTTCGCCAATTTTACTAAAAATGGGCATGCCCACTTTAGTTTCGTCCACCGTCCACTTTTCGGGGGATAAGCGTGAAGTAATAGAACTATGTTTAAGCTAAATTTTGCTGAAATTCTTGCAATCGTTTTGTTTCGAGTATGAGATCGTTTACATGAAAAAGTAATGCCACACCCCCATTACCGCCCACAGTTAAACAAAAATAGTATATTTCGAACGGTTTTGGTCGTATTAGACTAAAATTTGATAGTTTAGATCATGCACGGATAGAAAAATATACTCATATTCAGGGGGGATTAAGAAAATCGCGGCCACAGATAGCACTCAGCGAATATAAGCTTAAATAAAGTAAATTATTTTCTGAAATATCAAAATAAATATTCCAATCAAAATCTACTTCAATCAAATTTATATTTGCTGAGTTATTGAAATTTCCATTCCAGAAAATATAACCTCAAATTAAGCCAATATTTTCTGCGATATTAAAATAAATATAAAATTCAAAATTTTCTTAATTTCAAGCTTAATTTCCTGCAATATCAAAATTAATATTCCATTAAAAAATTACTTAAATCAAGCCGCAATATGCTTGGTATTCAAGATAAAAATTTCAGCTGAAATATAGCGTAATTTTGAAGTGACAGAAATAAGCGCAAGACTTGATTAATTACATATATAAATTCAATCAATAGATTTCTACGTGTATTATTAACATTAAATTAAATTGAAATGCAAAATTACCACTTTCCGGAGACTTGAACCTCGGCCGCGTGAGTGTAAGTGCATGGGCTTATCCGTTCGACCATCGCAGTTGTTAACTTTTCATCGCTTAATTGGCTTCATTAGGAATAAACGTACGAGCACACTATTATAAGAAATTAGTGCAAAAAAAAAAACGAAATCACAAAAAAAAAACAAACTAACTCAACGAAACTAAAACGAAAACAAAACTAAAAGCAATTAAGGAAAAAAATATGTCTCCGATGGGATTTGAACCCAATTCTCAAAATTCCAAAAAAATAAGAGTAAATACTAAAGCCTTAGCCAACTGAGTCATTCGCACTGTTATGATGTTGTTGAAATAATATACATAACAATATTAAGAAAATAATGTCTCAAGATTAAGCACAATGGCAAATTTTGTCGTAGTCAAAGCAAAATCAAAAACAACTAATAGACTGGGAAGCACTTCAACATTCAACAGTTTCAGCTGTTTTAGTTTTGGGTGGCTGAAACTGTGAACAAAATCGATAGTCGAAGCAACAACAATTGTTCAACTTTTTCAAGTCGAAGCAGCATCAGCTTTTCAACCGTTGTAGCAGACTGTTTTGCTTTTATGCTTTGTGCTGATACCAAAATTTATTTGATCGCAAGGTGCCAATTTTTTTTCTTTTCGATCGCAAATTGCTTTTCGATTGGACACAAGGGTGGACCCTAAAAATGTAATATTTTGGTTTATTCTTTGTATGTGCTGGCAGAATCTTATGTAAAAATTTAAAAAGGTTTTTTTACACTTTTGACACAAGAACACATTTTTAGACTCCACCTTTGTGTCAAAACAACTTTTTGAAATTTTTATATCAGATTCAAATCAGCGACCGCTTTTATATTGCCAGCACATACACAAAGAGTATAAAACAAAAAACCACCTTGTTATGGTCCACCCTAGTATCAATCGAAAAGCTTTTTGCGATCGAGAAGCAAAAAATTTGGCACGAACGCGATCAGCCAAATGTATCAGCACAAAGCATAAAAGCAACAGTCTGCTACGACTATTGAAAAATTTATGCTGCTTGGACTTGAAAAAGTTGAAAAGTTGAAGTTGCTTCGACTTTCGATTTTGTTCAAAATTTCAGTCAATCAAAAAAAAAAACTGCTGAAACTGTCGACTGCTGAAGTGCTTCGCAGTCTAGCAGATTTTTTTGTTTTGCTTTTGCTTTGACTGTGAGTTTTTGATTTTTAGAAGCATAAGCTTCAGCAGCAGCAAATGAAAAATATTAGACGTTTTTAAACGCTGCAATTAACACACTTTCACAAATTCACAAAAATATCATACAAAATTGAATGAATTGGGTCAGGACAACGTCTGTTGGGCTCACTATTAATATGTAGATAAGGAAATGTATTGGGCCCAATTGCGATATTGTCGGATTTTCTTCTCGTCGGAAAGCTGTCCTCCCAACGTGAATGAAATTTCAATCGAAAATTTCGTCAGGAAGAGATAAAGTAAAAAAAACACGACAGCACTGTTCTTCTCAATTTCGATGTTCGTTGTCAAACTTTGGAAGTGATTGAAAATATTCACAATGGATCGTTCTAAAAAATAGGGCATTTGGAACTTTTTGGAGAAATAATTGTACATGTTATGTTTTTTTTCAGTGAATATATAAACGCAAATTTGCTGTATAACTTTAAAAAACATATTTGTGATAGAATTATCAGATTATATTTGTAATAATCGAAAAAAACTTATTTGTTTTTGTGATGATATCAGAATTCCATGAAAATAATAAGCAACCGTGGTAGTTTCTTCATCAAAACAAACAACAGCTGATTATCAAAACAAATAAGAAAACAGAACATAAAATCAAATTGGATATAACAATAATAAGGAGGTCGGTAAAAAAAAACCAACAGAAAAAATAACATAAATATCGTTTTGAACGCAATAAAAAATAATTTGTATATTTTTAGAAACATGGAATCAATACAAGCATTTTTGTTTGCGCAGCGAGAAGAGGCTCAGGCAGTTCTGGCCAACGTGACTCTAAGTACGTTCATAGATTTAAAAACGAATATTTAAAGATGTTTTTATATTTCAGGTTTATAAAGAACTTCAGAGTGAATACAGAACATTTTAGAATAAGCCCACAATGCAGAAAAGATTTGAATGATGAAAATGTGTGAAAATTGAAATTACAATATTTTTAATTTAGAAATTATAAATATTTTTTTGACACCACCATGTATGTTGTTTATTTCTTGTTTAAAAAGTTTTGAGTTTTATTTTTTTTTTGCAATCCCACATTTAAAATTGAAGTGAGTAAATTTGACAGAAAAATGGCTTCCGTCTTAAAAAGCGATTGCATTTTTTCCGACGGGAAACTTCGAATTTCCGACGGAAACCTCGATTGAATTTTAAGAGAGTTTCAGCAAATTGTCTCCCAACGGACTTCCTTCGTTGATTGTGGTTGGGCCCATTAAAACATAAATTTATGTATATAGCTTTGAAATAGTTTCAAATATTTGAAAAACTTTTCACAGACTTTATTTTTTAAGCTATGTATGTACAATATATTTGAAAATGTTTTTTCACAGAAATAAGTTTTTAAGCTGTAGAAGATTGTAAAAGATATAACAACATTTTAATCAAATCAATTTTCATCAAAAAATCATGGGTGGGGGTAGATAGGTGGCCCATGATTTTTAATGGTAGAAACTGTTTGTGTCAAAATGAAGCAGTTTTTGCAGATAAATTATTTTATATGAAAGAGTAGGGAAAATGAAAATTAAAAAAAATTACAACAAAAAACAACTGTTTGCCTATTTTCGAGAATGGATATTTTGGATAAATTGGATATTTTAGAAATTTTTTGAAAACAATACAAGACATTAAATTAGTGAGGAAACGATAAACCTTTTCTCATTTTCCCAATTTACCTAATTTAACTTTCAGATTAAGAACATTTGATGAAAATCGATGGTTGCTGGCTAGGCCAAAACTTGAAATTTCAATCGTTTTTTTTCTCATTCTTAGGCTAACGAAAAGGGGTTATACTGAGGAAATCTATAGTTTTTGAGATATCGCAATAATTTTGATGTCATAATAACGGAATTTTTTAACATACCTGCTATCGCTACAAAATATTTCAGAAAAAGCTATCATTTGCCGTTATTTTTATTAATCAACGACTTTTCATACAAAAATGCGTATAAAAGTATATAGTTGTCGAGATATCGCCAAAAGTTTGATGTCATTTTAATTGCCTTTTTTTAACATAAGAAGAATATGTTTATGTTTATGAATATGTTTATGTTAGTTATTACATTTTTGATTAAAAATTTTAAAAATTTTTTACCCAAATTATTTTATAACCCTGTTATGCAGGACTTTTTCAAAATTCAAAAAACGAAAAAAGCCAGGCAAATGTTTGTCAGCATAACAATTACCGTTTAAGTAAGGCATTCAAGTTAAATAAAGTACTTTTTGATAACTAATTCCATAAATTTTTAATTTTTATAATTAAGTAAAACAAACACAACAATTTTTTATATTTTGCATTTTATTTAATACAACTTAATACTTTAATTTTAAGATTTAAAATTTTTACACGGTATTTAATATTTTTATCGCAGGCGAAGCAGCGGGTATTTGCTAGTATTTTTTATATATAATTTTTTTCTTTTTGACGTAGAATTACGTCTTACAGCGCGGTTTGTATGGGGGTCATTTTCACAAATTTTTTCAAATTGATATTTGACACCTTGGGGTATACCTACAAACTTTAATATTTATCGTACAAAGAAAATAAAAATGCCAAAATATCAGTTTTAGTGGGAATAAAACGAATATCTAATAAAATAGCAAAATCTAAGAAGATGAAAAATTCATATATTCGTATGAGAAATGCACAAGCTGCTTAGCTGCAGTAGCTGCTTATGCTGTTTTTAAGGTTTTTGTTGTTGTTGTGTTTGCTTGTTTGGTTCGTAATCACGTCGTTCGTTGTCATGCTGCTTTTTTGTTGTTGTTGTTGTTTTTCATTAATATGTATGTAAAATATACAAACATAAATACACATCAGTTGCTTTCATTTTTTTCGTTTCCCAGATAGCCAATCGGTTCGGTTGAAAACGGTGTGCACTTTTGAAAGCACTGAAGCGGACCGTTTTGTTGTCAGCAAACTATGCATTGTGTGTTTCACATAAGAGTACAATTTATTAAGTGATTCTATACAAATTCTAGTTGTTTGATAGTTTAAAATCGTTTATTGAGCTTTAGGTCAGGTTAGAACAATTAATTGCTCTAACGAATTTTTTCAAAGAAACAACAGCAACAACATTTTCAACATGAAAAGAAAAAAAAACATCACTAGCTGATTAATTAGTTAGCTGATTGATTAACTAGTTAAAGCAAATAATTGTTCTAACCTGACCTAAGGCCCAATAAACAATTTTAAACTATCAAACAACTAGAATTTGTATTTAAAATCATGAATGAATTAAGCTATCAAACAATTAGAATTTGTATTGAAATCATAGAAAATGAACACAATAAATAACAAGGTCATATAGAAAACTTTAAGTTGTATATTAATTTTATTTGTTGTTAAACAATTGTAACCTTTTCTTGAAATGGTTTTTATTAAGATGCAACAGTAAACTAAACAATAAACGGCAACTCAACTGCACTACCTTGATTTTAATACAAGATCCAATGCATATTTCAGCGTTTTTTGGCGAACGGGTGAAAAAGAGAGGTAAAAACACAAGAACAAACGACACATCAAGCGAATATCACATAAATTTCAATTCGATTCTTGATAAATATAAAAAAGGACTTAACAATTATATAGAGAACGGTTTAAAGGTACAAAAACATGTCGTTTTCATACCAGCAAATCAGACGCTGCCGTTTTATGTACCGTTTAGCTGGCACAGTAACATTCATGGCTTGTTGGGTTGTAATGCAATAGAGAATACAGATACATGTAGCTAGAGAGCCAGTATGTGGCTAAAAAAAATGTACTACTACTAGCCAAGGTTACCAGTTAAAATTTAAAACAATGCCGAGAAAAGTTACTTTGTTCGCAATAACAAATTAAATACAACAAAAATTACTATTGTAAAGATAAACGAAAAAGTTTCTACCGCAATAAAAAAATATCAAAAAAAAATCTCACGATCATTAAAAATTACCACAAAAATACCACAAATTCCATTTGCATTTAAAATTTTCACAAAAATCTCATTCGCATTAAAAAATACCACAATAAGTCCCATATTCACAAACAATTTAAAAAACATTTAGAAATACCACAAATAAAATTTGCTTACTAAAAGAGAAAAAAAAATGTAAGAAGAATATTACCAAACCGCCACGGAAATTTAAATAATACCCCGCTGAATTTCCACGCCATTTAAAAAATACCACGCTGAATTAAAATATTAAATAGGAATTCCCAGAAACTTAAATTCCTGAGGGCAATTAAAAATTAAAAAGAATAGGATTTTTCCAACATAACTGGCAACGTTGCTACTAGCTGCTGATATTGTTGCTTTTGTTCTGCATGTGCTGCAAAGGGTCGTTTTTCACTCGGCAATTCTATGAGCAATAATTACTTTCGCCGCAAGTATTTTGTTGACTACTCAGGTTTAAAGTGGACTTTCGTTAGCCCCCTCATGCGGGCGAATAAGCGACAAACTGCTTGCGGCAAAGGCAAAAGGACAAAGAGATCTTGCTACCAGAGCAAGAGAATTATTGCTCGAGCATTTTCGTGTGTGACGAGTGAAAAGCGGGTCATGGTAAGCAAAGTTCTGTTTATTTTCTGTGGACGATTCGGTTCATCCCCTCTAACGCTGCTCAACCGCTGTGATCTTGAGTCGTTGTTTTAGATTTGCTTGGTAATTGTTGTTGGTTCTCCGAGTCGGCCCTACCTGGTTATTCTTCCATGAGTTGGAGTTCGGATAAAACGAATGTTTATTTTCAGCATGTATGTGTACTACTACGCAAATTTGCGCATGCGTTACTAAGCATGCGTTGTGCTTTAAAAAGTACATTTATTTTTTAAATACCATTATAAATTTGAATTATTTTTATTATGCATTATATTCTTTCCATATTAAAAATTATTTTGTTTGCAAAAATTTTAATTTTAAATTACTTTTAAAATATACATATATGTATATGCTCTTTACTACAGGAAAAATAAATAATTCAAATTTACCCATATTTATTTCCATTAATGAAACAGCTTTGAATTACATTTAGTTTTAACCAACAAAACAAATGAAAAAGAACAACAATTTCATCACCAAAAATATCAAATAAAAACTTTTTATAAAACAAAACAAACTTTTACATGAATTTAATTGTGAGCGTTTTTTAGATCAGGTAAGTTTAAAGAAGGACAACAACAACAAATTTGTTTTTGAATAATTTTTATTTAGAAGATGAAATACTTAAAAAGTGTTTTGAAGAATATACATGAAAAAAATCAGAATTTTTCTCTATTACTGTATAAAAAGGAACTCTACGTCTATACTTCCGATACTATCCAAACTGTGTCTTTTTAGTAGAAATAAATTTAAGAAATATTATCTTAAATAACAAATATTCAACTACTAAATATTTCTATTGACTTTCCTATTGACTTTTTTGTGGTTACCTTTGCTCAATTATGCTTAAAAACCGAGGAATAGTTTTTGAAATAGCCATATGCATATCGTTGCTAGCATTAATGAATGCCCTGCTTAGGTAAAACGAAGACTTCTTGGCAATCTTCGTTCGTTTTCCGACGTGATCGTCCAAAATTGGGTCTTTGTATCTATTTCTTCCGTCATCGTCTAACATAACATTGCTTACGTTTCTGAAATTCTCTGAACGTGAGTACTTTTTAAAAACATTATTAGCAGTTTGTAAAAGTTCAGCATTTAGCGTAAAACTGAAAAAAAATCTTGAAAACTGAATACTTGTTATAGTATTTTTTAATACTTTTTGGCAAAACTTTTTGCATCAGCTGTTCTGGTTATTGAATTGTTACTTTTGGTTGAAATTAAACTGTTTTTAAATAGATTGTGTGCACTTCTTTGTGGCGTTAACTTAAGCAGAGTGTAGGAGTTAACTTAAGCAGAAATGGCGTTCCATTTTTCATCTGCTTTTGCTCTACTAGCTCCAAAAACTGGAGTGCCTTTTGCGACAACATGACTCCAAATTGCTCTGTTGTTGTTTTCTTTGTACTGAGAAGATTAAAATTGATAAAGCAAATATGCAAAGACCCATGAGGATTATTAGCCATGTTAGCTTCGTTATCCTACATATGTCAAGGTTTTCCCAGCATTCTTGTGCAGAACGTAGGGATCTGTTCTTGCACTGGAGTTTATAGGAAGAAATGGGTATACCAATGAAGTCCTCATTTAAGAGGGTGTTAGAGGTCGTGTTATGTCGTACCTATGTCCGTACCTATGTCCGGGTACCCATATGAGGTGGATCCTGAGTAGCCTTGCCATCTCGTTAAGAGATCTGCGGCACTCAATAAGAGTTTTTGATTTTTCAATTTTTGAGTTCAGCGCCTTCAGTGCAGCTTGACTATCTGAAAATATGGAAATAATCTTTCCCTCAAGGTCTTTATGACCTAGAATTTTTTAGGTCTTTATGACCTAGCGGTTTCGTGAATAGCTTGGTAGACACTACAATAATTTGGAAGTCTAAAGGACGTTTCGATTTCAAGATCCTGGAAGTTAATACCTCCTCCAACTTATTCTCGAAGTTTGGATCCATCTGTGAAGATTTTTAGAAGGATTTTGAAGAATTTAGAAGGTGAGGCATGACATTGAGGGCGCTGATTGGTGTTGAGGACAGTGACCCAGTAATACATAGACCTGCGCTTCTTTACACCTTTGCAAACTTCTGAAGTGCAGTTGTCTTATCAAGTGCCCTCCACCATACCTGTGAGCCATATATAAGTATGGGGCGGACAAATGCTGCATAAATCCAGCGTACTATTTTGGGTGGAAAACCGCATTTTTTACCAATAGCTTTTTTAAAGGCAAATAGTGCTATGTTTGCCTTTTTAACACGTTCCTTAATGTTAACATTTCACTAAGGCTTCTTATCCAGAATAACTCCTAGGTATTTCGTGCTGTCGCTAAAGAGCTAAAGTGCCATTCAGATGCGGAGGTTCTAAGTTGGGGGTTTTTTATTTCCTAGTGAAAAGGATGAGATCTGTTTTTTCGGCGTTTACACTTAAACCACACGAGGATGCCCATCTCGAAAGAATTAAGAGTGCTCTCTCCATGAGTTGACAGAGAGTCTGGGGAAACTTTCCGCTAAAAATTATTGCAATACCATTTGCATAAGCAACAACCTTGTAGCCCTCTATGATACGCAACAGTTGGTCAACCGTCACGGACCACAGAAGCGGAGACAAGACTCCTCCCTGCGGAGTGCCTCTACTTACAAACCTGCGAATAGAGGATCCCCCCCAGTTCTGAGTTCACCACCGTGCCCAAGAGCATCTGGTAAATGAAACTTACGAGAAAATCCTGATTCGGTAGATCTGCCATTAATATAGGCATGCTGAGATTTCCGAAGCTTATCAAGTTTCGGCTTAAGAAGAAGCCGAAAAAATTAGGAGAGGCTGAATTCATTTGGTTTAGTGTGAGAGGACTTACCCGCTTTCGGTATAAAGATGACTTTTTTCTCTCTCCAGGCTGTTGGAATATAGTTAAGGTGTAGGCAGTCATAATAGATTGCCTGAAGCCATGTATTATTGTATTAAAGCTATAGTGGAGTTGAGCTGGTATAATGCCATCGGGACCCGGAGATTTATATAGTTGGAACGAATAGATCACCCATCTTAACTTCTCCTTGCTGGTCAGTTGCTCAATCTGTTGAGGCGTAAGGTCAGATGGGGACGCTCGAAAGCTGGAAATGTTAGAGTGAACATTACCAGGAAAATGTCAGAGTAAACATTACCAGGAAAATGTGCATCCATAAGTATATATAAGGTTTCGATACTTGAATCTGTCCAGGTACCATCTTCCTTTTGAAGAAAGCTTCTATTTATTTTTGTGCAGAAGGAGGACCAAGACCCTCAAGACAAGACCCCAAGACAAGGACCCTCTTTGCTTTCCTGATTGCAGTTTTGTAAATACCCAGTTAGGACTTATATATATTCCATGAGTCCTCACCAGTGATCTGCAAGCGATGGCATTTTCGCTACTTGCAATCTACCCTCAACAAATACAGTGACAGTCTGACCGCACTACGCAAGCGCTGCGATTGTTGTGTCGAACATACTTGCAACATTGAAGCCAACTGTGTATGAGCGTGCCGTAAGACCACAATAATGCATGTTCGAGTTGTTGGTTTGATAACCAGCACATGGTCTTTTCAACTTCTGGTATGCAATGGTAAGTATGGTCATTTACAAGCAACAAAACAAAGACATAAAGCGTAACTCCTGCATAAAAAAACCAGCGCTTATTTTGTTCTCCGAACACAAAGTATTTGCAGTAACATTGCAGTAACATTGCAGTTACTTTGCGTGACTTTTGAGAGCTTGTAGCTCATAAGCTAATGGTTCAATTGAGCTGATTTCTTTTTTAAAATAAATTCTAAAGTTTAATTGAGTGAGCAATAAAATTTGTTTAATAAATTTTTAAAGATATTTATTAAATTTAGTTTTTTAAGAAATTATATCAGACGCCATTTTACTATAAAACACCTTTAATCACTGATTTTGATAAGATTTTGTATGCATGCAGATCTTTAATAAAGCTACAACTTTTGTTCAATTGTTCAAAATTTTGAAATAATAGGGTCGCCACCTAATAATATGTCTTTTCAAGAGTTTAAAACTGATAAATGACGTTTAAAACTCTTGAAAAGATATATTATTAGGTGGCAACCCTATTATTTCAAAATTTTATAATTTTGAAATTCTGACACTGGATTCGGATTAAGCGACCCATTTTTGGTGTACGATTTTTTTTTGCCAGCCCCGAATTCATAAAATTACAAAAAATTAAGGTGGCAACACTATCCACCATCTTGAATTTTAAAATTCTAACTTTAGATTCGAAATCAGCGACCCCTTAACACTGATAAATGACTTTTAAAACTCTTGAAAAGACATATTATTAGGTGGCAACCCTATTATTTCAAAACTTTATAATTTTGAAATGTTGACAATGGATTCGGATTCAGCGACCCATTTTTGGTGTACGATTTTTTTTTTGCCAGCCCCGAATTCATAAAACTACAAAAAAATAAGGTGACAACCCTATCCACCATCTTGAATTTTAAAATTCTAACTTTAGATTCGAAATCAGCGACCCCTTAACACTGATAAATGACGTTTAAAACTCTTGAAAATACATATTATTAGGTGGCAATACTGTGGTAAAAATTTAGGTGGCAACCCTAACCTCCATCTTAAATTTTAAAACTGTGACATTATATTCGAAATCAAATCCGTTGTCAGAATTTCAAAATTACAAGAATTCGCAAAAATGAAAAAAATCTAGGTGGCAACTCTATCCGCCATCTTAAATTTTAAAGTTTGACATCATCTTCGAAATAAGTTACCCCTAAAACTTCCTAAAACTATTTACTCTATTCATACTGAAGTAATCTACAAACACTTGAGTAAAAATGCAGTGTACGCGTTGATTTCATCGTTCGTAAGCTTACTTTTGTATCACTGCTTAGCCGAAGTTGAAATCAACTTGCAATGGTACACGAGGCAGTAGCTCAAAATAATGCATAATTATAACGATTGGCGTTCGTGCGCTGTGGTTTATACACATAATTATTTTATGCAAACATCTATACTTTCCACTGAAGTCGAAGCACACATCACACAGTGTTTGACTTTGGTACAATTGGCTAATGCAACATGCTTGATGTTGTAAGTGAGCTCGATGGCGTAGAATATGTTGCATGGTATTAATGATATTGAAGTCATACAAAAACCAAGTATGTACTGAGTGTAAAAGCAGTTGCAGTTCATCGCTGCAGGTCTCTGGTCCTCACTATTGCTACGCCTTGCGTAGTTGTAGTCTCTGCGACAGTCCTTTCTGAGGATTTCAACCCCCAAAACTACCATACTGGTTTATGGGATTTCTTGAAAACTTTTTTTGAACCTACTTTGTTGAGCGCATCCGAACATTTTTTCGTGAAGTCTAGTACCAGAAGATCCAAATCTTCTTTGTTAGCAACGGGGAGAGAAGTATCTGCATTCAGTGATTTCTTAATAAGTTTATTATACCATCTCCAATTTGTCTTACGGAGATTTCTTATTATTTGAGGCAAGGATTGATTGGTTTCTTCCTAGCCAAATTCTATATACCTATGGTCTGAGAACGAATGTTTATTTGAGACCTTCCATGAGTTAATTCCTTCAGAGAAGTTTTCTGATGCTAGAGTGACATCTAGAACTTCCTCTCGATTTTTAATTATAATTATAATTATGATATTTAAATAAGTGCTAAGTAGGTAGTAAAAAGTGACTCACCTCTAACTTTGTTGTTGGTACTGCCCCATTGAGAGTGGTGCGCATTAGTATCTCCACCCAGAACAATATGCGTGGCTGGATTTGTTCCCTTTAGCAGTTCCCGGAATGATTGCGTGGGTATAAGCTCATTATACGGGAAGTAGAAGGAGGCAACCCTGAGTTTCTTGGGCCTCAGTTTGACTCTGGCCACAGAGAAGTCCCAGTGACTAAGCTGAAGGAGAATGAAGCTATTTAAGCTATGTTTTGCTAAAATAAATGTACGAGTTTTACCTTTATATGAGACGTAGTATACTTTATAGTTTGGTGTATTCAGCCCGAGGGTTTTATTGTTGATCTTCCAAGGTTAATGAATCAGCCGAAGCTGCTTTGCAGTGATACAGGTTAATTTGGAGTACCTGGAACATCTTTAGGTACTCTAACTACCGTGATGTCAGCCTCTTCGTCGGTGAGGAGTTCCTCTGACGGATCCTGCTTCTTCAGAAGATTCGTCATCGCAGTCGCCAGTTCGGAGGCGGATGATAGCTCATCCTCGCTTCCAGATACCATTTCGTCAATGTCACTGAGGTTTTCAGTCGAAGCACTACAGACCGCACGATTGACAAGTGTTACCGTGTCCGTTTTGTAGACTCTTAGATGAATCTTACTAAAACCGTAGTTCAAGGTACAGTTTTCTTTGTTGAGTTTCTCCAAACATTCATTATTAAGGATCAACAAAACCTCCATCTTGGGATCGGTTTTTGCATCCTCGGCTCTGGGTTTCGACTTCACTACCTTCCAGTTGTGAATGGAGATAGCTGGGTTGAAGACCTTCAGCATTTCCAGAATCTCCTCAGGTTTAGATGGGGTGACTGGAACCCGGACTCTGGCTCTTGGTCTGGACGGAATTTTGTCAAAATTTACCGCTTTCAGTCGAGTGCCTGGGTAGACCTTACCGACTTTTTCAATCGCCGCTTTGAATAGCTCAGCGAATCTTAGGTTTTCACAGGCCATCAGCTTGACATTGTTTTTAAACCATCCCGCATCCGTGCATGACGGAAGTGGCCCAGGGGTGTCCTTCAGGACCTGCAAGGCGACCTTAGCGAGCGAGGCCTCTATCCAGCTTCATTGGTGTTTTAGTATCTTGCCATCTTTGCTGTTCTGGTCTATCACCCTATGATTGTGCTGTTCTTAGCAACCTCTGCGAAGGATCTTGCCCCTACACCATGGGCTTTAGCCCTCGTGGTGGTCGGGTTATGGGTAGGTTCCTCCACAGATGGATTTCTTTTGGTGGCTGCAATTTTTGGCCGGAGAGTCTCAAGCGTTAAGTCCTGTAAGGCTCTTATTGCCCACTCGACATTTTCCTGAATTTTATTTATATCGCTCTTCCAGACCTGACTTTTCTTAATAGGGTCAGAGGCAGACGTCGAAGAATTCGGGATGCCTGTTTTCGATCTGAGTTACCCGCTTTAAGGGGATCCCTTCTTTCAAAATCGGCGGCCCAGCACTGACCATTGGGATAAATGTATACTTAAGTATAGATTTTTTTTTTACTATCTTCACGTGAATTTGCAAAATTACAACTTTGCACTCTCCGATATTCTAGTTCGAACCCCTAAGTGGTGCGTGCAGCACAAATTAAAAACCACTGATTTAAATTAACAGTTTATTCAATATAATTTCAGATTTTATTTTGGAGTTTACTCATTTAGAATCGATTTTATATGTATGCCGTAATATGAAAATGGTATAAGTACACGCTCAGAAATCTTGGAATTAATTTTAAGCCAAGCGTTGGAATATATATTTTTGATTAAAACTTATACTTTCAAGTATATTAAAAAATTGATTTAATGTTATCTGTATTAAAGTATAATAAAAATTGTATGATGTACAAGTTATAATACAAATTGTCTTAAAATATAATACAAATATCTATCAAGCATCTGTCAAATTGTCATTTTGATTCTGAAATCTGACATTGTCAAAATAAAACCTAAAGAAATAGTTTTTGTTAACGAAAAACCGTATGTTATAAAAGAAACTTTAAATGAATAAATATTTTGTTATTGGTTGACCAAATATTTTCTTTTTATTTCACTTGGAATTTTAAAAGTAAGTAAACATATAAAAGATTTATAGCTTTATTCCATAAAAGTTCCATAAATTTATTCCATAAATATTGATTTTTCCTTTCACCCTTTCAGGACAATATGTATTAAATGTTATACATCTTTTATTACTGTTTAAAAAAATCTGTATTACTATTTAATACAATTTGATACAATTTGTATTACTAGTATTTAATACAATTTGTATTAATATTTAATAAAATTTTTTTTATTCGTATTACTTTTTAATAACTGAAGTATTACACTTGATTACAAATGTATTAAAATATAAACCAGATCGTATTGTTCTAAACTTAGTTTCTATTCCAATTCTGTATTAGAATTTAGTATTATGGGATTAGAATTCAATTTTAATATTTGACAGATATTAGATTCTAATGCAATTCTAGTGTGGTCATATATACAATACAGTTTTTATTAGAATTTAATCCAAGATTTCTGAGCGTGTAGTGAAATCGAGTGTTAACAAAACACTAGAGCGTTACGTTTTCTTATTCAATAACATGTGTTGAAACCTGCGTGTAAATACCAACAATACCAACGTCGGCGATGCGCCGACGAAGAAAGTTCTTCGAATTACAACTTACACGGAAATATTGAAGTTGATGCAGATTGGATGAGCTTTTTCCGGACTTTAATTCTGACAGTTTATATTATTACAACTATTACACCAGTCAATATATTTTCAAAAAACATGATTTTTGAAGGTCTTTGCCAAACAATGGTTTAACTCGCTGGTGATTTCGTAACAGCCAAAATATTTTGGAAATCATTATAAAATATACCAAGAATAATTTTTAAAGGGGTACTGATAGTATATATATATATTTTTCAATACATATTCCAGTACAAAAATTATAAAAAAAACCTCCGATACTCTACAATAGATTTTATTTTTTTTTTGTTCGCTACAAAAATATAAGCCACTGAACAGATTTAAATTAGATTGAGCGCATACATAATATATTTAAAAAAGTCCTGGCATACTTTTTTCTAACCCGATTGTTTCGCTTTATTTTAATTAATAGTCAACTATATGAAAAATCTTGGCTTTGCAAAATGAGGCACAGAAAATTAATATTCTATTCTATATATTTCTAATTTAATTTGCAATTGTTATCTAAATACAAGAAAAACATTATACCATTTAAAGTTGAGACTTTGAAAGCAAACATATTCTAAAACTATACATTCAACTTATATATGTTTTACCAACAATGTCTACACATTACTCAATGAATTTGTAGGATCACATAAAAATGGCATCGATATTGACAAAGTCATATATAGTTTGGAAATACCAAACAGCAAACGATACGTGTCAAGATTGCAATGGATTAAATGTCACTTTTTTTGGTCACTTTATGTTGATTGCCAAATTGACTATGGAGTGTAGTGACGCTTCATGTTTCATCCATAATGATATGACACATAAATAAAACGTTTATATTTATCAACAGTGTGTGAAGTATCTACTTCAAACAGAGCTTTCTTATGGACAAAAGTTGATGCAAACTGGTGAATATACAACACTCTGATATCTTGAAGATGTCAGATATCTCACAACTTCAGTTTCAGAGGGATTCAGTGATCCATGCTTTCTGCCCTTTTGGTTAAAAAAGAAGAAAAACAGAAAGAACAAGGCAGATTACATAAGAGCGCTGATGTGATTCTGATTTAGGGAAAAGTCCCTATAGAGTCCTGATTTAGACCTGTTTATCCCACCAAAAGGACACCCGAATACTTATATCAATAAAGTTTCTTTATCCAATTTATGAAAAGAAATAATCATCAGAATATCTTGTTAAAGTATAAAAGTTTATTTTTTTAACAAAACCAAACAAAACAAGTTTTATATATTCATAAAAAAACTTTTAAAATTTCAATTTTAATAATAATTCATTAAGATTAATAAAATTATAT
The DNA here is from genome assembly GCA_963920525.1 of Dichetophora obliterata. Taxonomy (NCBI): domain Eukaryota; kingdom Metazoa; phylum Arthropoda; class Insecta; order Diptera; family Sciomyzidae; genus Dichetophora; species Dichetophora obliterata. The sequence continues at coordinate 91,622,368 of OY986435.1, forward strand.
TTATCTACATATGTACAAGAAACTTTTACTATAACAAATAATAATATGACTTGTTTAATTAGTAATGAATGAAACTGAAAAAAATTTTATTCGAAGCAAAGCGAACAATTCATGAATGGAATGACTTGCCTTTTTTACTTTCTAGAAAACTGTGATTTTTTTCTGAATTCACGTTATATTAAGGGAGCTTTTACTTTGTAAATTGATAAAAAACTCGGTACTTTAACTTTTTTTTGTGGAAGATTTGTTCTATATAATGTTATATAATAATGTACGTAATATAACTTTTCTATATATATATATATATAGCAAATTTTTCCCATAAAAATTTGAAGCACTGCATTTTTTTTAAATTTACAAAGTAAAATCCCTCTTAAGTGTAAGCATATAATTTAAAGGAGCAATCGAAAATTATTTTCCTTTCATCGAAATGAAACTGAGTTTATATTTTTGTTTTGAAATTACGATCTTATGACACAAATCGCGTTACTTATATTTTTTGCGAGTTCTTTGTTTTTTTTTATTTTACGTCAGTAACTATTGAAAATATACTTTATGCACTAGCGTTGGAGCGCAGCAGTGAAGAACATGAATGAAGCTAGAATTGAGAAATTTGGAAACAACTGCATGGAGCGCAAATCTTTATTTATTGAAACAGTATTCCAAAAATTTTCAGCAGTAAAATCGCTTTGGTCATTATATAAAAAAGGCAAGTCACTAAAACACACCAATTTTCTAGCACAATTACAATGAAAGGCTGCATAGTTAGCCATCTCGTAGCTGCCGGAGAAGTCATTTTTTTAGTTAAGAGATTGCTGGAACTCCATTAATTGGGCTAAGCTTTTTCCGACACATAAGATCCTATTTCTCTAAAAAATATTTCGCATTCATCCGGAAAACAATTTTTTTCTACTTTTAAAAGCAGCGCAGATGAATGGCATATGCATTTAATCAGAATCAAGTTATGGTCAATATCAGATTAAATATGTGAAACAAAAAAATTTTCTGCATCCAACCATTGCATTAACGTAATCAGATGTTAATCCAATGATATTTTTCAGCGGTATTTTTCTTTGTTCCAAACATGTTTAAAGCATTTTATGCATGGCTAAGCCAGAGCAAGCTGTAGCATTTCTTTCATTCCATGTCTTTGATTGACGTAACGAACGACAACGCAAATATTTTTTTTATTGGCGATGTCAGTGGACTCGTCAACAAATAAAGAAAATTTTGTTTCTTAAGAATATTATCTAGCTTTTCACTTTCAATTTTGCAAATTACGTCCTTAACTAAGTTTGTGCATTTAGTTCTGCATAACTTGGCATCGTTTAATATTTTTGAGTCGAAAAAATGTCTTTTAACAAAGGAACAAGTGTTTCAGTTATTTGAAATGCAAATTTGTTGTCTGCAAAGAAAGCTGCGAGCCTTATTTCGGAAATTTTTACATTTCGTTGATGTAAATTTAAAACATTTTGCATTGAAACATAACAGCTGAAAAGCTTTTTCGAAAAATATTCAAGTTTTTCCTGTGTTTTTCGGTAGTATGGTGACGTCTTACTTCGGTAGTACCTCATTTAAAATCAACGCCACAAGCTTTGCAAAATGTCTTGGTCTTCCTCAGCTTAGAAAAAAGAACCAATCTTCATATTCTTGTAATGCTCGCTACCTTTCACAAAAATTTTTTCGCCTTTTGCTCAAGCAATGCTTTATTTTTTTCTTTGAATTGAACGTGAACAGGAAGTGCTGCTATTCATTTTATCTAGGTAATGAGAGTATAAAATACCTACATTTAATGAAAATAAATATAAAACAAATTGAGCCCTTGACAAAATTTTTTTCAAAATACGTTCTAAGAAGCTTCTTCCAATCGTATGTGGATGATGCGCAGCAGGCTTTCCAGCAATGGTTTGCTTTGAAGGTCTTTGAAATTAAGAAAATGAAACAAATTACAGAAGACGGAGTAAACGGTACTAGAACAAATGTTGAGCATTTTTAAACTATTGTTGCAGCAGCCGCTTTAAAATGACACAATCGATTCAAAATAATATATGTTTGTTTTACTCTGTACTTTAAATGAATTTAAGTCTTTGTAAATTGTCACCAGTTTTAGCATTTGCAAGTTTTTCGTTGAATTCGTGTTAGCAACTTGCTGTGTGTTGGCTTTTCTTAATCTGTTAAGGAGTAAGAAAAAAAATAAATGTATCAAATAATTTCGTTTCTACATTTCATCTTTCTCTGCCTTTTGTTTGTGGGCTGCAAAGCGTTGCCAACAATATATATTTTTGCCGTTGTGATTCATTTTAAGCTTGTTTAATATACATATATTTTTCTTACATATTTAAAATTAATTAAACACCAATTGAACGAACAATTGTAAAAGATTACTAAAAAGTGGTGCCCACCAGTTTTGTAAAGAATTTAAACTTTTAAAAATTATGACACAGTAGAAAATCCCACCTAAGCATCCGAAATCTGTAACGAACCGACTGCGACTATAAGATTTTTAAAGGAGCTTACTCTGCGTACTGAGTTCAGCCGTGCTCAGGGAGAATGGGTGGGCCTTGCTCCTGTAAATATTTTTCGTCAGGTACATAAAAATAATTTTATGCAGAGGTTTAATGTTAAAACATTCTATTGAAACTAACAGGTAAAAAGGAAACTAAACTTTAAAATGTATGATCTAAAAGAAATACCCAAAGAATGAAATTGGGTATCCTAGATGATATTGGACCATTTGTCTTAACCCTCCCATCCTGCAAAAAGATACCGTACTTTCTTTTCGCCCCAATGTCGCCCTATTCACCTGGCCTTAAACGGGGTGAAATATAAGTCGAATTAGTTCGTGGTTGGAATATAGACAAAACTGGTTTCATTAAATCATAATTAATCCAAAAATTTGGTAAATATTATAATTACATCATGACAAATATCATAAGACTAACATATAGTCACTTCTTTTCATTTTTATCTTTTTTTATTTTGTACTTAAATATATGTAAATATTATTATTAATTTAGTTTATACATCGAGTTGGTTTCATATAATAAAAAAAGCCATTTTACTTTGAGAAAAAAAATCCATAAACAAAATTAAGCAGCAGGAATAAAATTAAAAAAAAAATCATGGTTTTAAGGGAATTTATTTTTATAGTTAACATTAAGCAAATATTTGTTTTTTTTTGTTTTTTTTTTGTTTTTATAAATGTGTTAAGTAGCTCATTTTTTTTATTCACGAGATCGTTATGGTTTCACTGCGATCTTATTAATGATATTTATTTTTTTTCCTTATTCTTTTGTTTTTCTTGTTCTTGTTTAATTTATAATTAAGTTTAACTACTTTAGCAATATCTAAAAAAACTTTTAACACTTGCAGCTTTTTGCTGACGACTTGTTAGCAGGTCTGGTACCAACTGCTAGACCTAACAAGAGACCAATAAACGAGCTAAACATCCATGACGGGAGCTTCGTCCAGGGTTTTGTTGAAAATGTAGATGGTTAATGATTCGTTTAGGTGGTGTTTTGGATGCGTTGCTCACTTAACAGGGACGGATAGACGTCAACTTTAATTCCAAGCAGGAATCACTCACGTAGTTGACTAGATTATAAAGTTGGGATTGTAGGCTGACCAACATTCTATAGGACGGTAGGAAAATCTCAACTGTGTGGCCAGGATTGTTGTGGCCACAGAGCAACTTGCTCTGAAAGAGCGAGACATCCGCGACGGGAGCTTCGTCCAGGCGGGATTAAAATTTTTATCAGTTGATGCTGTAAATTTATGAATATCATAGGATTTTTTTTCTTTTCGTTTTATTATGTAATATTTACCTCTGTAGGCTGATTATTTTTAATAATCGCGTTAACCAATTATTTGGCTTTAACCGAGCAAACGTGAATTAATGAGCGCAGATTATTTCAGGCCGATGTATTAGATTGCTCTCGATTATTATTTTACTATTTTAATTTTTCCTACGTTGCAGATTTTTTTGACCACCGTGTTCACTATCCAAAAAAGAAAAGATCGACCTAAGCGGATGTGGAAAATGGCTTGGACACTTCACGAGACAAGGCCCAAGCAAAATAGACGTTTTGCTCCGTAACGAGTAAAAACGTAAGTGTTCGGTTAAATGCATATTAATGTGGTTCCCAAAATGACCAAACGTAACTAAACGAAACTAAACGAAACAGTTTGGCAAGACGTATTATTCCGTAAGAACCAAATTGCTAGCGTAGCAACTCGTCAACAACAGCTGTGCAGAGTGCGTTTTTATTTTATTTTCATAAATTTTTTTCAATTTCGCCATTATTTCACTCATTTTTCACAAATCTTTATTAAAAATTACAAAATGCACAATATAAATAGATAAATAATACTCGATTGCCTACTGATCAGCTGTTTCAGACGAGTTGAGCAAATCGTTTCATTTTGGGTTAAATCCGTAAACATCCGTAACAAGTGCAGAAGTTCGTCAAAATGCTATCGTGTCGTTTCGTCTATTTTGGTTGGGCCTACACGTTGTAGTGTTTATGACATTTCACTTTGATACGACGTTCTACTTTCTGTAGACTCGTTGTTTTGCAGCATTGCCATCGTTTAACTAATCGTTACTTTTATTTTATTATGGGTATTTTAATGAGAACGATGGTTGCCAATTGTTATTGAAGTTTAGATTTATCCCACACAAATAGGTCAATTATCTCAAACAAGTCAATTATCCCAAAATGAGCCCAGAATCCTACCAAATCACATCACCGCATTAGAGGCAGCTAACACGGTAAATGCAAATAACACAGCTTGTTCTCTTTCGTTTGCTCCTTAATGAGGTTCTTGGGCAAAAATCGTGTTTTTCTCTTAAAATTGCGTGTAGAGCCCGTTTTATAAAATAAAAATTACTATTACTGACCCAGTTCTTGTTTTAAAAATATATTTAAGCCAATTGAAAGTTGTCTATATGACCTTGTTAATATTTATGTTGATTTTCTATGATTTAAATACAAATTCTAAATGTCTGATAGCTTAAATCATTCTTGATTTTCAATATAAATTCTAGTGGTTTGATAAAATCTCATTGCCTCTGTGGTGTAGTGCGCTAAAATGCACTTGCACGGCGATAACGACTCGGGTTCGATTCCCGCCGATGGCATCACAAAGATTACAGATGAAGCCTGTAGCAGGGCTGAAATTGCTTTAAAATCAGCTAGTGATGTTTTCCTTTTCATATTGAAAATGTTGTTGTTTTTTTGAAAAAAATTAGTTAGAGCAATTGTTCTAATCTGACCTAAAAAGCTCAATAAACGCTTTTAAACTATCAAACAACTAGAATTTATATTTAAAATTAAGAATAAATTAAACTAGGGCCATCCAGAATTCATTCCCGTGCGTCGACAGAGGGCAGGCAGTGCACTTTGTCGTCTGCTGGATGAATTCGGCGATGAAGCGGAAAGAGGAGCGGAAAATTTTGAGATGAAGAAGTGTTGCACATTCTGCATATTTTTCCTAAAAAGGGTTTTTATTATTTGACATAGCTACAAAAAGCGATGTTGCTTTGATGTATAATTACGTCTAACAGCGCAAATTTGATTGTTTGTTTTTGTTAAAACTTAGAGGTAAACGTACATCTTTTAATATTCAACGTTCAAAGATAAAATATATAGCAAAATATCAGTTATGTGGCGAATATTGATAAAATTGTAAAACCTTTTTTTCGCAGGTACAATTAGAACCTCTCGCATAGAAGAATTCAGGCAAATTTTAACTTTTATTTTTGCGTAAAATAATAAAAAAAAATAAAAGTTTTTTCTCAAAATTTTTATTGTCAAAATATTACTAAAATTTTTTGTTTTTTATGACAGAATACATACTCGATACGGTAACTGGATAATTTGCACAGTATTTACAATAACAGTTATAAAACGCCCGATTTTTATATCACTGAGGATGCAACATTGATTTAAGGCGGCAATTATAATTTTCGCAATGCAGGCGCTCATGCTAGGGTTACCATGCAGCTATTATTTTAAGAATACAAATAATATATTTTTAATTCAATATATTAATAGTTCTTCTATCAAACATAATATTATACTATTATTTATAATATAAAGATTTAAAATAATAGAAAACTTCTTCTTTAAATTTGACCTTAATGTAAAAAAAAAATTAATTTATGAAATGAATAATTCAATTAAAGCGTTTAGTCAAAAATTTGTTTTTTTTTAACCGCTAAGTTGGAGAATATAATATTTATTGTTTTCCTTGCCTCGAAACGCTTTCTTAAGGCTGAAAAATAATAGGCTCGAGCTGGCTGCAGCTAAAATCAAATTTAGTCAAATTAAACCTAGCTTTACTCACGAAAACTGGGCGTTTAAACTCGGTTTAACTAGATATTTTAGCATTCGTTGAAGTTTAAGTGACTTAAATTATCAAATAGTGTGTTTCTTTTTTGCCTAAACAAAATTAAAACGTCCAATTTTGGTGAGCTAAGGTCTGCTCAATTTGACTAGACCTTAAGCTCGTATTGAAAAACTGGCCCTTAAAGACGAGCTCGATCATGTTATTTTGGTCAAATTGAGTATTTGACAGGACTTGAGCTAGCATTTCGTTGATTTTTGGCATTAGCTAAAGCCAGCTCGAGCCTCTTATGTTTGAGCCTTTAATCTCAAGATTTGAACAGTTAAAAATATACTGACGTTTGAGAAGTCAAAATTCAGATATCAGCTTTGGATAAATAATGCGCCTTGTCTCCACACAGCATTAAAAGCATTTTTAAAACCACAATATTATTAAACTCAATTTGATTTTATTTGATTTAAAAATTTATTTATTAAATTTAATTATTGCAATGCTTCGCGTCTTTTTTTGTTGTAAACCAATTAGAATTCAGCACTGAATCGCATGTAATTGGCTTCATGCTCCCCCTTTTTATTTTTAGACCAATCAAAAAGCAGCAATTACACAATCAGCTGTTTCGCAGTCAGTTGTGGGAGAATGAGAATGGGGTTACCGCACTCTCTATTTTAATTAACACGTATTATAAAATCAGCTGTTTTGAAGACAGTGGTGGAAGAAAGAGATTGGGGCTACCCCACTATTTTAATTAATATGTATTTTAAATTTGTGGTAAAGCCGTCAATAAACGTAGTAAAAAAGTAGGTGCAGAAGTGTGCATGGTCGAAAAATATTATCATGTAATAAGTATTCCTGAGTCAAAGCTGAACGCTGTGAAAATTTAAGATCGGTTATCAGGTCCAGCCTCCAATATATCGCAAACAAAGGCGCGTGCCCCGCCCACTTTTCTTTTGGTACGTATTTCTATTCATGCTTATACCATATATAGCAAATACTGCCGCCGGGTCAAAAAATGCCCAAGATATGACGATTTAAAATTTTGGGTTATATGGGCGAGGCCACGCCGATCGGTCCAGTAGTTAAGACTATATTGCGATTTTTAATTTTCCTAAAAAGGGGCGTGGTCCCACCCACTTTTCTCCTGGTACATATTCCTAATTTTGCCAGTACCATATGTACCAAATAGCATCAACGTAGGTCAAAAAATGCCCAAAATATGGCGATTTAAATTTTTGGGTTACATGGGCAGTGCCACGCCCATAGTGCCATAGTGCCAGTGAAAGTTTCAGGAAGATCGGTCCAAGGGTTTGGCCTCCTATAAAGCACAAACAAACAAACAAACAAACAACAAACAGACAGACAGACATTCATTTTTATATATATAGATTGAAAGCAGTTTAATTATAATTGAAGTAAAATGGGGCGAAAAAGGGGGATTTGGTAATAAAAAAATCTATGGCTACCTTACCTGTAGATAAGAAGTATATAAAACTTTAAGTAAATACATATTACAAAAAAAGTATTTTGTATAGCAAACATTGTTAGTGGTATAAGTATCTGAATTAAAAAAGGGGGCGTTGAAGTGGGCGTTGAAGTGGGCGTTGAAGTGGGCGTGGTTCATAGTAATATGGCGGCGTTAACAGTATTAAGAGCAATATACTACCAAATAAAAAATAATCCGTTGGAAGGAAAAAATTTGTACAGAGAACAAAAAGTTTAAAACTTAAATTTGGCATGAAAAGGGGCGTGAAAGGGGGCGTGGCGTAATAAATGTTTATTTCTACCTCGCCTGGAGTATAATGTGTATACAATTTGAAGTAAATCTGTTAAAAACTATATGGGAGCAATTACATAATTTTAAAAAAGTGGGCGCAAAAGAGGGCGTGGTCGAAAAAAAGTACCCTATTAATCATGCCAGAGTCCCAGTTAAATGCTGTGAAAATTTCAGGAAGATCGGTCCAGAGGTTTGGTCTCCTATAAGGTACAAACAAACAAATAAACACACATTCCATTTTATATATATAGATTAAATAATAAAAATGTGGTAGCCCTGTTACTATTAATGAGCTATGCTATGACTTTCGTAAAACAGACTCTTGCACTCAAAATCAGTGCTGCCAGTTACATTCAGCTAGATTAAAATAGATTTAGCTAATTTTTTCGAAAATTGTGTTTTAGCTCCTTGCTTCTCTTTCAAGCTTTATTCTTTTAGAGCTTAACTATTTTTAAATACTACTTTTATTTATTAATAAAGGTCAATATTAAACTATATTTGAGTATTTATAAAAAAATTATCAAAAATACCTTTATTTAATTTAATATACACACAATTTTATCAATTTTCTTTAATTTTGTGTGCATAAAATTGAATAGAGATATTTTTTAATAATTTTTTATGCAGCAATACACTGCATTTACAAATCAATCAATATGATTGATAAACTGATTAATCTGATACACTGATTAAATATAGCAGTTGTGTTTGCTTTTAACAATTGTATTTTCTTTTTTTAAGCTTACAAAAAATGATAATCTGTTTTTAGCTACTTTTGTTAGCAATTTTATCTACAGGCTCAACATTTTTCTGGCAACACTGATCCCGATATAAATGGCGCTTTTTCTTATGCTCTTTCTCTTCGTGCATGTCCCTCGTTCCTTTTACCCCCGAAGTCATCAGGCATATACTGTCGACCGTGCTGCTTGCTGCGGGCAGGCAGAACGCCCGTATAGACGACTTTGGACACCCCTTATTTAAACTGTCAAACATTTAGAATTTGTATTTAAATTATAGAAAATCAACAATATATTTAATCTTTGCAAATAAGAAAAATTTCCGGCTGAAAAAATTTTCTTTTTTAGTGTCAACTAATCAAGCCAAAAAAATTTCTAATTTTTAAACAAACAAAAAAAAATATATTGTCATATTGAGTTTGTCACCCACTGACAGAATGTTCATAAAATGGTAATGACAAATAACCTCTACAACCAATATTTATTAAGGTTACCTATTTTCAAAAAATCTTAAAAAATACAATAAAAATTTTATAATTTTCAATCTCTTTTTTATTATGTAACAAAGCTCTTTGCATTTATAGCCCTTAACGTTAAGCTTTCCTTCCTTAGACATGCAAACTTTTATTTTCAAAACATAAAATTTTATTGCATAAAATAAAATTTATGTTATTTTTATGTTTATGACCTTTCACTTAAGCGCATGTTTCACCAAAAATTCCAATTTACCTGACCAAAACTGTTAAAAAGTGTTCTTGCATTGAAAACTCTGCAGCTTAAAAACAACTCTTCGAAATTAAAGAAGAAAACGAAATAAAAAACAGCATCACACTAAATGCAGGCATAAAAGTCCTGACAATATTAAAAGCAAATGGAGCAAATCCTTAATGCAATAAAAATCGAATCATGTTAACACAAATACAAAAAAATTAAATCAAGCAAGACAAATGGACAGCAATTGATTGTGAGCTCAATATCACAACAATAAAAATAGAAAAAAAATTGGAATAACTGAAAATATATAGAAAAAAGTAAAAAAAAACGTAAAGGAAATGAGGACATTTTTATTTTATATTTAACATCCAGCAACATGAAGTGAAGGCCAGAGGATATATGGCAAAATATATGTGCATACATAGCCATGTATGTTAGAAGAAAGTGAATATTTTTTATTGTCATCACTGATAAAAGGCTGGAGATGAAAGTACTTTCCAGAACCCAAGAGTTCAGTCATACAATAAAAGATATTCATATACTATGCAATGGCAAAGATGTATGCGTTTGAATGATTTACTATGAGTGAGCGAGTGCTATGGGATGTATGTGCTTAAGGCGAAACGTATGTTTGTGTGGCTGTAACGTTTATATGTAGCAATAATTTGTGCAGAGTGGCTTAAAATTTCAACAGACAAGCTATAATATCTTTAATGTTTAAAGTAAAGATATTTTAAAGTTGCACTCTAAAAACTTATTGTAAAATGTTTTAAAATTTCATGCCTTTTATTGGAGATGGTTTTTTCATTTCAGTCAAAAATTAAACGTTTTTAAGAATAAAGGCTATTTTTGCGGGTTTTTAATCTTACGTTGATGTAAAATCTTTTTTTTTTAATAATAAACTAGGGGGCCCGACAGACGTTGTCCTACCCAAATTCATTGAATGTGTTTGTGATCCTCTTGTGAACTTTTGTTTGGAAGTGTCTCAACAAATAGCCATTCAAGCAACACATGCGAGAATTTTATTTTTGAAACTTTAATGCGTAACGATCAAAATCTTATCTGGTCTGATATATAACATTTTACTTGATTTATAGGCAGTAAAAGTAGGCTTGGTAGCATTTATATATATAGTGGCCGCAACTTTGACCCATAGCATCTACATATAAAGTTTCACCAAAATTTAAACACTTTTTGAATTCATATGAATTGTTTTGAATTTTTAATAATTTTTATTTTTAATGAAATAATGAATGATTTAAGTCAATGGTTAAAATTGTATGATTCGGTTAAAACATAAATGGCATGTTTCTATACGACTGGACAAAAAAAGATGGGTTGAAAAAAGTATTATTAAAACTTTTTATTACTATTGGACATTGCAAGTAAAAAGATGTGTGATGTTTGGGTATATGGTCATGTTATGTCATATCAATTCAATGCTTTGTGGTATACCAGCAAGAATTATATATTCAAGATTCCGCCATGCATGTCCGCTCTCTTTGTGAGCATGTGTATGTGACGTCAGAAGTGAAAGATTAGAGAGTGTCAAACTGACTGAAAAACGTAGTAAAAAATTTTTAATGGGGGTATTCGATAAAAAATCTCCTTATTTTCTTATAAAATCTTGGTTTTTTAAATGAAATAATAATAAATCATAACACAACGCTTGTCCAGAAAAAAAAATATTTTTCCTTACTGTCTTTGATAAAAATGTTATATCTTATTGGGGTATTAACATCCGTGTTGACCCCTTCATACAAAAATAGCTATGTTGCTCGATTTATTTTGAGAGCAGTTTGACTGTTTCTTTGTTTGTATTTCGTTTGTTTCCCAATAAGCCAATCAGATTCATTTGCTTAGTTTCGTTTATTGTTCCATTTTTTTGTTGATTTCCATTTTTTTTTTTTTTAATAGATCAATGAACCAAGGCATGCGCCTTATGCAAACAAGGTTTGGTCTTTGACCTGAAAGGAAAGGGATAGATAATTTAGAGGAATTAATTAGAACCATACGTGAATTAGTGATTAGGCGAAGCAACCGTGAAAGACAATTTGAATTACTTTTAACTGAGGCTAGTGTTATGCCTTAACCTCGGCAAGCATTTCCAACCCTTAGTTGTTCCTGTCCTTTAAAACCAAATTTTCCACAATTTAGTTGTGGATTTTTAGTTTTCCATAACTTTTAAAAGTAGGAAAGAACAAAGAAAGTGAAAAGAACCATGCCCGAACGCGGATTCGAACCAAGAGCCTCTGGGTTGATAGTCTAGCGCACTCTCCACTAGACTACAAAGGCCGACAAGATTTCTGCGCACTTATGGCGGGATCTTTTATATATTGTTCTAGGTATACCCCGTTCTTCGTTTTATTGTCTGGCGAGTCAATAAACAAAAATGAATGCTTCCTAACACGCGAACATTCCACATTTAATTGGGAACACTTGAGAAAAACACTTTTAAAGATTGGACTTGTAATTTATGAATTGTCATAGTGAATGCAAGACGAACCTGAAATTTAATGCGTTTGAGCTCGAAAAGTAAATCGGTTGAAATAAGTTGAATTCTCTGAATAAGCACTTCTCCGCCCTTGAATTTGCCTTTAAGTGATTCGGTTGCACAGTTTCGGTTCGTGAGGTTCCGCAGAATGGTAATAATAGACTTAAATAGTAATATATATGGTGGTAGTCCATGCAAATCAAATGAATTCAGAATAAATTTCTTCGTTGTGTGACTAAATCAACCGATTTAAGTGAAAGTAATCGTCCAGCAATTGAATTTTGAATAACGAAATTCGAATCATCGACATCCTTTTTTCGGAAATCATCCAAAATCGTAAATCATGGTTGACATGATAGTTGGTTGGCGATGTAGAAACACATTCGAATCTTTTAAAAAACTGCCAAAAAATCCAAAAGTGCTTATAAATATTATTAAAAATTTGTACTACAGCGACATCTGGTGTTCAAGAAGGATTAAAATTAAAAGCCATAAAATACTCACCATAATCAAAAACTGCTATACGCATATAACTATGTTAATCGTGAAAGCAGTTTAGGAGTTTTCGGCAGTTTTATTAAAGATTTCTACTATAGCGCCTGGTGTTCAAGATAGATCAAAATAAAAAGCGATGAAAAAATGACCGTATCTAAAAACTCCTCTTTTCAAATTTGTATGTTAATTCTATTAGCAGTTAAGGCGTTTTTTGCAGTTTTTTAAAAAATTTTCACTAAAGCACCTTCTGATTTTTTTCCAATTTTCTTTACATAAAAACATTCCTATGAGCGTTCTCACGTATGCCACTCATTTTTATGTATATGAATTTACAATACAGCAATTCCATAAGTCTGTAATGATACTAAGAAAATTGCATTCATTAGTATGTAATGGTAATGGAAAAAATTTGCATTACCACTAAATTTTTAATGGTAATGGAAAATTTTAATGTTAGTGCAAAAAATTTTCATTACCACTAAATTTTTAATGGTAATATCATAGTGACATATTCATAGTAAATCAAATCAGTTTAGGAGTTTTCGGCAGTTAATTAAAGATTTCTTCTTTAGCGCCCTCTGGTGTTCAAGATAGATCAAAATAAAAAGCGATGAAACAATGACCGTATCTAAAAACTCCTCTATTCAAATTTGTATGTTAATTTTATTAGTAGTTAAGGCGGTTTTTGCAGTTTTTTAAAATATTTCCACTAAAGCACCTTCTGATTTTTTTCCAATTTTCTTTACATAAAAACTTTCCTATGAGCGTTCTCACGTATGCCACTCATTTTTATATATAAGAATTTACAATACAGCAATTCCATAAGTAATGGTACTAAAAAAATTGCATTCATTAGTATGTAATGGTAATGGAAAACAATTTGCATTACCACTAAATTTTTAATGGTAATGGAAAATTTTAATGTTAGTGCAAAAAATTTTCATTCATTAGTCGATGAATGCATTTTAATGTTAGTGCAACAAATTTTCATTACCACTAAATTTTTAATGGTAGTGGAAGAAATTTACATTTCCACTAAAATTGCAAAAAACATCACTAATCGGTAGCGAAGACGAAAACTTAGCGACACGAATTTAAAAATGCTAGTCTATACTGTTACATAAAAGGAGACTCACGTGACTATCACCTCAGAGCTAGAGAACGGGTAGGCTCTATTTCTATAATTTTTTTTAATATTGGGTAGCTAAGGCACCCATTTCAAAGTTAACCTATATAAATGTGCTAATTATTATTTAAATAATTAATTAAATCTAAAAGAGCATAACCATACAATTTCTGTATTCTTATTCTCATTGAGAAAAAAGATCTCCCTTTTTAAGCTCTATTTGAGCAATATAAAGGTTGCGTGCTATGCTTAACAAGATGTTCGCAAAGCAAGTAAAATTGAAAAAGCTATTGTGTTGATGCAATTTTTCTATTTCGTTGCGAGACAAAAGCTTTCTTTTCAAGCTATTTTAAAGCACGATAAAATAAAGACAACAAGATACGCAAAAAAAAAAACAGCAACATGTGTTGTGTGCTGTACCAATGCTTCCTCCTTTTTGAATGAGAAAATTCCGCCAGTTTTATAAAAACACCGACAAAATTTAGCTATAGCAATTTTACTTGTATGTAAAGTACTTGAAAAAAAAACATAGGGTCAACTTTTGGACCAGAAAAGATGAATTTTTTCCATTTCGCTGCGAGACAAAAGCTCTTTTTTCAATCTATTTTTGATAAAAATAAAAATAAGTCAACAAGATACGCAAAAAAGAGACAGCGAGACATGGTGTAGGGTACCAATGCCGCCACCTTTTTGAATGTAAAAATATCACCACTTTTATAAAAACATCGACAAAAATTATCTAGAGCTGTAAAATTGCTCAAGGAACTTTAAATGAAACACATACACATTTTTAACAATAACACAGGTTTACAAATACGTGTCAACTTTGGAACCAGAGAAGATGAATGTCCGTTGTCTGTTTCAGGTCAAGTTTTGGAGACACAGGGAAAAATGTGAAAAAATTTTTTTACCGTTAGTCGGACTATATATTTTTAACGTATTCGAAATGATAAAATAATTCTTAAGCCATCAATTGTATTGGCAAACAATAAAATGCTTACTAAAATTTCAAAGATTGTCTATCCGACAAGAAATAAGTTTTTGAAACTGCATGGAAAGATAAAATAAGTAACACGGGTGTAAATCTGTATGTGAAATTTTGAAGGCCAATATTTTCAAAACTACAAAATATAATGAATTTGAGTAAACAGAAATGGCTACGTCTAATATTACTAAGTCAAGACCTTAAAAGGCGATTGAAATTAGCCAATGTGTTAAAAAGATATGGTCCAATTAACAGAAAAAGAACCGTTTGCATATTTTTGCCTATATCTAAAAACTTGACCTGATAGAAAACGGCTTTTAATTAAGCGCACGAAAATACATACGTATAGACCTACTTTCCTCAATTGCATTTAAAACATTCACCTGCACAATCACGAAATCACTTTTCAATCAAAGAATGGCGCTGATCAAGAATATATATGCAATTTTACTCCGGCCGCGCCTTCTTTTGTGTCTTACAAACGTTTTCACAATATACTTTGACCTCTTGAAATGTAGGTCAAAGGGTATTTACAGATTTGGATTTACAGATACAAAAACTGCTACCAAGAAGTATAGACAGCTACAAAAACTTCGTTTCTTTCCTTTTGTTTTTAAACTCGAAAAATTCTCTTTAAGCGCGTCATATATGTTTTTACGTATAAAAGATATTTTGAAGTCGTAGAGTGCATCACCAGTGCAATGGGGAAAAATTGTTAGACCAGGAAGGTACAGGATATTTAAAATTATTTCATTATTTTAGTTAGCTGATGTCAAGTCTGTTATCACGATACACCTGATGAGGTCAGGGTATATAAATTAAAACGTTTGTAACGTACAAAAAGAGGCGTGGCCTGTATAGAAAAGTATATATATTCTTGATTAGCGTCATTCCCTGAGTGAAAAGTGGTTTCGCGATTGCACATTTGATTGTTTTAATTCAAATGAATTAAATTATGCATGCAGGATTATAGCGTGCATTGCAAAATTTACACATTTACAGACAAATTTGCTATGAACGCATTTAAATACGAAAATAAGCTATTTCGTATAGTTTTAGAGCTTATTGCTTTTCTTCATAAGTCATATATCAATTAGAACTGGTGATGATACATAGAAAGAATCAACACTGGCCGCCATTTCTTTAAATTGAGTTAGAAAAAGAACCTACAATTATAAAACAGTATTGTTATCTGTCCTTATTTCTTCGCTGTTATTGTGACTCACAACGAGGTATTCCCCAAAATATTGTCTTTCTACTAGTGACCAAGTGCTGGCAATGAAAGTTGATCCACCGCAACAACTAAGCGAGCGATCAACATTCATTCCATTGCGGCACTTTTGTATGAATTCAATGCCAAGGCCAGTCAATTAAAACAAAAATAAGACAATAAAATTAACACTGATCTACCGCAACAACAACTGGGCGATCAGTTTTCATTTTATTTAAAGACAATAAAATAAAGCAAACAATTTACTTCTGCGCGGCCAGCGTCAAATGCTGACCAAGCAGAAACCAGAGGTAAATTGATTTTAATATTTTATTGTTGAGTTTAACATACACACAGTTTGGCTAAGCGAATAACGCAAAACAAAAATTATTTAAATAAGAATTTATCGTTGGGCAATATGACCCAATTACACATGTTATACATGTTTGTATGTTTGTTCGACCCAAGTTGGCATCATTAAATAAGTATGTATAAATATGTTTTATAATAAGAATTAATACAAAACTATACTAAGAGCTTAATAATGAAGTTAATTTAAGCCAAAGGCTTAATATGTTATAAATATTTGGTCCCCGCTAAAATAAAGAGATGGTGTGACTGAAACTTTAGCGGTTGCAGTTATTATTTCTGAAGAAGTTACTCAGGCAAGACCAGACCTTCAACTCGGAGGATACGAATAACAGTAAGTATAAAAAAATCTCAACGCCTGAATGCACCTAAGGGTGACGGCGAAGGAGATATTTTTTTTGAATAGATGCCAGTGGCGCTCTTAAGCGCCGGCAGCAAACCTTAGGTAGGACGTCGCTCGGCGACTGTAGGTCCCACGCGTATCCTCTCAGAGGGGATACAACACTGTAAAGTTCTTCTGCTTTAGTTATTATTTCAAAATGATATTGTGAACTTTTTTTCACAAAAGTATTTTTGTTGCAAAAATTTTGTTAAAATAAAACATTATTTGAACAAGTGAGTAGCCTTCATTAAATTAGAAAATTCTGCACCCTTACGAAAAAGTAACAGTAGAACTTTATATTGCCGGCAAAAGTAAGCTGAGACAAATCGTGCTAGATAGAACAAATTGAGGCGAACGAATTCGCCGGTTTTTTGAATTTGTTGAAAATGTTTTTGTGAATTATTCTTTTGATGCTTTTGTGTTTTATGTTCCTAATATATTAGAACGTAATTTTACTTTTTAATTAATGGATTAAGTTTAATAAATAAATAAATTGCGAAAATAGCTGAAAATAATTAAAGGTTTTATAAGGGTTTCTTTATTCAATTCATAAAATAAAAAAATGCGAAGGTGAATACAATCATGCTAAGCTTTTTTTAAATTCAACGTTGTTTGAACGTTGCTTTGTTCAAAAGTGAGGAGCGTCTGCGTGGCGAGACGAGGAACAGAAACTCAAAATTGTCAACGAGCTGACAACGCTGCTGAATTGCGAATAAAGGTTTGTGTTTTCACTACACAAAATACATAGCTGAGCTTTTTTTAAGTAACCGAGAAATTCATTAGTGTTGCCAAATTTTAATTCTAAAATTCTCCAAAAAGGTGAAAAAGCGCTTTTTCCTCAAAAGTGCACCAGGTTAATTACATTTTTAAATTTATTTCCCATTGTTTTGTTCAAGTGGTCCGGTAAGCATAAAAATTTTTTAATTGGATCCATCTACATTCCGTGCAACTTTTCTTCCTCACAACTGTACTCGGGGCTGAGTGAAATTCTGAAATTGTCTAAAAACTTTGAAGGCTCTATTCTATTGGAGGTGACTTCAATGCCAGAAATTCGTCTTGGGGTGACAACTTCGAAAACTGTAATGGTAAAATATTTTTAAAGTGGTTGCAGGATAACTCTCTTGATTTCTTAAGATTTTCGGAGAGCAAACCGTCGTTTCCATCTGCTGCCTCCTTCCTGATCACATTCTAATAAGTTCGAATCTCATTGATCTTATCAATAAACAATTTTCAATATCAAGCCTCCCAACCTTTTCGGATCACTTCCCAATCTGACTCAGTTTGAATCTTAATGAATATGAATTTCTATGCAATTTGCCTGGATTCTTCACCTCTTTTAAAAAAACTAACTGGTCCCAGTTTGGACGCGACCTTGAAATAGCTTTATCCAACAATATTCTAGCAACCAACAGCAACTTACAAAAGTCCGATATTGACCTGCATATCGATAAGTTTTCTTCGTTAATCGATTCTACCGTCTCTCTTCATTCAGAATGCAAAATAAATAAATTGAATGCAACAGCATGAACAGAGAATTGAATGCAAAAGAAATAAATTTTTTGTCTCCGACAATATTTTGAAGTTATTTAAAATTAAATATGCCTGGCAGAAAAAATTAAAAAAAATGTACCTTAAGGATTTTAACAGATCCAGCGCCGAGTACAAGCTCTTGTCAAATCAAATTCAACTGCTTAAGATTAGAATAAAGGAACAAGTTCATCTCGTACAAGCTAGAGAATTTGGGAAAAAGCTGGAACTGTTAAAACCTGGTCCCAATGCGTATAAACAAATATTCAAGATTGTGGGAAACAAGAAAACAGTGCCTTCAGAAATATCGGTTAACGGTTTAGTTTTAAAGGATGAGAGAGATAGACTAGAAGCCTTCCGTCTTCACTATCAGGATATTTATTCCGAATGTATCCCTGACAGAAATGATGTAAATGTCATTAAGAACAGAATAGCTGACACTTTTTCTCATCTTCCGAATGCAGTGTACAATTTTAGTGATATCTTTAGCTCCTTGGATAATAACGATGATTTTCATTTTATTACAACTGATTCTCTTAAATATATTGCTAAAAATATTAATAACAAAAAATCTGCCGGCCTAGATAAAGTTTCCAATTTCATAATTAAAAGGCTTCCGTTAGTTGCATTTAAATTCTTAACCATTATATTCATTAATTGCTTGAACATCGGTTACTTTCCTGATAGGTGGAAAGTCGCTAATATAATTCCTATACGGAAAAAAGACAATAGTATCGATATTAATAATTTTCGTCCCATATCAATGCTTTCGAATCTTGGAAAGGTCTTTTAACATATTTTAAAATTGAAAATGAATTTAAACATTGATGATAATTATGTACCCTCCTTTCAATTTGGATTTAAAAAAGCACATTCTACTTCTCATGCATTATTACTTTTCCATGATAATATTGTACGAAACCTAAGGGGAAAAAAGTGCACGGTAGCGGTATCGCTTGATATAGAGAAAGCGTTTGATAAATCTTATCATGACGGCATTCTCTTTAAACTCATTAAAATTGGATTTGATCCATTTTTACTAAAAATTTTTCAAAGTTTTTATTCTGACAGAAAGTTCTGTGTTCAGATTAATAATACGGTTTCTGACATCGCCCTGGTTGGGAGCGGTTTTCCTGAAGGCTCTGTGCTGGCTCCACATTTTTTAATATTTTTTTACATGATTTCCCACACATATTGTCTGGCTTGAGAAGAATCCTGTACGCTGACGACTGCCTCATCTTCGATCATCATGAATCTCCTGTGACCGCACTAAATAGGGTCTCTAATCATCTCCAAAGCATTAATGAATTTTATAAAAACTGGGGTATCCGAATCAATGCTTCGAAATCCGAAGCTATTTGTATCAGAAACGCGTCTGGCAAATGCAATAGAAAAGTTATACCTGAAAGTAGGAATCTAAAACTATTCTTAAATGGTACCGAGATTTTGTTCAAAAACAATATCAAATACCTCGGTATAAATTTTTATAAGCTGCTCAAGTTTAACAAACACGCAAGATTAAACATTAAGAAAGCGCATTCTTTAATTTGAATGTTCTCCAGACTCCTTAATAATAATTTTTCTAGCCAAGAATCAAAGCTTTTGCTTTACAAAGTTAGCATACGTTCTGTTTTGCTATACACGTATCCGATCTGGTTTACAATTTCTCCTACAGTAGCTAAGGAATTAGAGATTCTAGAACGAAATGTGTTGAGACGTTGTGTAAACAAGAATTTCGAGTCATTTGTTAAACGTTTCTCAAATAAGTTCATATATAGAAAAGCCATGGTAAACTTCATATGCCGATACGCCTTGTCGCTACAAAAAAAGTTTACAAACAATCTTGCTTCCCACGACAACGATTTACTGAGAAAAATCTTTGCCTTTCAAAAACACTTCAACTGGTCTTCGGTTATTTGTCTCTAGTTGGTGTTTTGAACGAAAATATTGAAAACGATCTCGATTTTAACACCCCGTTGCCACCTGAGTTTTATGTAAAAACTACTACTAACACCCACAGGGGTTAGCTTAATCAAATTTTTTTCAACCAATTATATGGGTTCTTTATCGCTACAGTATTATCTTATAACACCATATTCGTGGTGGATGATTTTGTTTTAAGTCTAGTTTTAAGTGTTTTATGTTGTATGTAAGTATGTAAGTATTAGGGCGGGCCAAATTTTTTGTCGATTAAAGCCACCCCCTGGGATGATTCTATAGACAATTCTAAGCAACTTTGGTGAAGAAACCATAGGTCTATCTCGATTTTCGAGTCTCCCACTTTTCAAAAAATGATTTTTCCCCTATAACATCATTGATTCGAAGTTCGATTTTTTATTCATCGTTATATTATCTTTTTTATGTGTATGGGGGGTTTTTGGGGTCGAGACATTCATTTCTGATCTTTATTTTTACCTATGACCACCGCCAAAGGGCGTTTCATGCATATTTTAACTATTTTTCGTCTATTTTCTGAGAAAAATTTAAATTTTTTTCGGTAATATTGATCTTTATTTTATTTTTTGTCAACAGAAATTCAACCTAAAAACTAAGAACATGTGCAAAAAAAACAAAAAAATTAATTTAGTGGAAGAAAAGCGAAATAAGTTATTTTTGAAAGTCTTTCTTGCTTTCCAGTCTGGGGTATTTTGCACGGCTTTCTGATGTAACTGCCATAACACTGTGTCGATTTTTTTGTAAAACACGTTTAGAAACGCTAGCCAGCAACTGAACATGTCTTTCCGTTGCTTGTATGTGTACCGGAATTCTTGGATCAGGCAATGGTGGATCATCGTATTCTATATATTGTTCCAAATGATCATACGGAATGGTATGCGTAAACGGTGGTTCGAATAAGACATCATCTTTATTTAAATCAATCATATTCGTATAATCTGTACAATTGAAGTTTATCAAAGGTTTTTGATAAACTCTAAGATGTGCCGGGTCGTACAGATTTCTTCGGTAGTGTAAAATTTTCTTGATTGCGATGTTTCGTGTCTCTTTTTTATCATCAAATAACATCGCTAACAGAATATTTTCGGAATGTGCGTAATATGAATTGTCTTTAATGACATTATTCACAACTTGGCGTAGATTTGTATCCAAATATTGTGTCCAACGAATGAATTTGTGGAATAATACACTACCGAAGACCACCGAATTATAGTACTTGATGTTGAAGTGCATCGGCACATACACTTTCATTATGTATGTTGCCAGAATTTTCAAATTCCTTGATGGATTTTCAGTTGACACATACAACCGCAACAATCTATTCGCCTTGGTGAGCCAACGTGAATGTGCTATTGGTCCTGGTTTAATGTGAGACAAATCCGCAGGAACAACACCATTCGAAATTGCATTGGCCATTTTGTATAGGTACTTTGAATCGGTGGATAATTCAAATGGATCTAAATCAGGTGGCATGTTCTCTAGCACGATTATCTCGAATTCATCTATAAGCTGAAAAAAAAAGAAATTAGATGAATTAAATGCAATTTTACCATTTAATAATGGAAAAAATCGATGTGAAAAATGATACATACCGGAAGATTTTCACACGTTTCAATTTGTTTGCCCAACGTTCCGGTTGTTGTTCGTGGTCCAGTGGTCGATGATTTGTCCAAAGTGTTAAACAAATGACGAAATGGCAGCTCGTTGAAGTGCAGAAGGCATACAAACCAATGCAGCGGTCTATTTAAATGCAATTCAAATCGACGCAAAATCCCATTTCTTACGCCAGTATTTGTTGGCTCACCATCACAGCATATGCCGATTAATGCATCGAGAGCAATTTCTTTTTAAACGAAGAATCCATTCAATGTCATCAATTTGTGTTCAGCATCTTCATTTTCGACTTTTGTGTAGCCTATCAATCGAGAATTTGGCTCCTTCAAAACAACTAGATGTGGTTCTTTCACCATCCTTGGATGCAACTTCTCATCGATTTTTTCCATTGTTAAAGCATCATTTTTTCGGCCGTCGAATGAAAATGCTATCAATTTGGATGCATCATACTGCTTACGAAGCAATTCTTCTCTGCATTTGGCTTTTTCTCGACGCACATTATTTTTATCCATGATGATCGGATTGCCATGTGCATCTTTTACGTCAATGTGTTGCATAAGGGATGTTGCGAGTGCTGCTGCTATTCTATCTGACACACCAAATCGATCACACATCGCAGCGAAGTTCGAAGCATCGTATCTGGGAGTATACGGTCCTCTTATCAGTGGCGGAACATCTTGTGGATTTGAACTTGGCTCATCTGCATCAGTACTTGGTTCATATGCTAAATGGGTCTCTTCAACGCTTGTTGGTATTATTGTTGACGTTGGTGCTGGCTCTTCAACTTCTGGCACGAATTCCGGTATCGTCAATCTTCTGACATTATTTTGATCTCGCATAAACTCTTTCAAATGATCTGGAATCAATCCACATGAGCAAAATGCTGCCTTCAAGTCACATTGACATTTGCCGATGTAAAATAACTCTTTTGTAGATTGCACGAACGTTCTGAATGTGGCGATTTTTGGATGTTTAGTTTCGATTTGATACTTGTCAATCAATGTACCCAATTTTCTACCAACACTTTTTTTGTTATAATTTCAACATTAAGTTGACTCCAAATTTCAATCAATTTGTCTGTTACGTGCGGTACGAATGTTTTATACGAAAACATTTTGTTTTCGAGTTTAGCACGTTCGGCCAAGAAAAAAAAACATCTTAAAATATTCTGTTTCGTTGGCAGATTGAGTCCACTCAAATCACAAGATGCACCAAAAACAGCAACATCGTGCGAAGGCAAATGCTTCAAATGAGTTTCGTTACTTGTTGATGTTGTTGCGGTTTGCGATGTAGACGGAAATGCATTTAGATCCATTGCATACATAAGACTTAAAAAATAACTGAAATTAGTATATTTTAAAACATTTGGTTCGAATATATTTTTTCCACCTGCAAATTGGTAAAAACGCAATGGTAAAAATGATGAGAATTTTATTTATATTAGTTACGTTTCTTGTTAGAACGTATTAGTTTTTACACACTATGTGGGTGTTACTGGTGTTGCCTGGTTTCTCCTGGGTGCGTTGGTAGTCGGTGGGGATGATGTTGCTGCTGGTGGCGGAGCCTTGTGTTGTTAATTGCTGCGGCTGTCTGGTGATGTGCCGTCTGGTGGTGCTGTTGGTATGCCGGGTAATGCACTCTGGAGTATGCGAAAAAACTGACGCGTTTAAACAATTATAAATACGAACACAATTTCTGTACTTAATTTACTTTAATTTTATTTATTTAAAACCAACTAAATTCCATACGCAAAAAAACGAACCAACGCGGTTAAAGGAATGCGAGAGAAAAGCCAAAACGGGAGAAAAATCACTAAACATATGACAGCAAGTGTCAAAAGGCCGCACTGAACATCAACAACACAAACCCATCGCCGACCGTCAATACACATCAATGCAGTTTGCGGTGGGCGACGAGTTTGTTCAGTGCGGATATAAACAATTGACTTACTTAAAATTAAGAACAATAAATGTCAGAGATAAAAAGTCCGCAAAGCAGCAGAAATAATTTTGGTTAAAATAGGCATGAAACGCCCTCTGACGGTGGTCATAGGTAAAAATAAAGATCAGAAATGAATTTCTCGACCCCAAAAACCCCCCATATATACATAAAAAAGATAATATAACGATGAATAAAAAATCGAATTTTGAATCAATGATGTTATAGGGGAAAAATCATTTTTTGAAAAGTGGGAGACTCGAAAATCGAGATAGACCTATGGTTCCTTCACCAAAGTTGCTTAGAATTGTCCATAGAATCATCCCAGGGGGTGGCTTTAATCGAACTTTTCGGCTCCATACAAATTGGCCCGGCCTATGTATCAACATATCTTTCACATGCATTTTTAACTCACAGCTAGTTGCTTCCCTCATTTTTTTTTTAAATTTATTAAATTTATTCAACACTGAATGAAATTCTAAACCTAACCATATTCTTAATTGTCATTTGTTTTATTTTTTGAATTGATCTCTCTGAAACTAAAAAAAGGCACAAAAATGCATTAGGCACCAAACCTCATGTTTCTTGCGCCAAAATTTTCAAAATCCACTAAATCTGGTGGAAAATGCACAAAGTTGGCGACAGTATGAACAATGCGAAAATTGTTCAAAAATTTTTTTAAAATTGTATATTTTCCTGAAGATTTTCGAAAAAATTAGACAACAAAATAATTTTAAAAATATAATAATTCAAAGCGAAGACAGAAATTTTCTAATAATTTATTATATCGCAGGCCTAGAACCGAAACAACATATACATCTTCGGTCAAAAAAAAAGCAGTAAGCATTAATACAAAAAATAAATTTAAAAAAAAATGTTCATGCTATCATTTTTAAAATATCGAGCAATAACCGCAAAACAAGTGTAACCAACAAAAACAAAAGTTTACAGGAGAAGCAATTTTCTAGCTTTGTTTGCATAAGCAGTACATGTAAACTCGATTTTTGTGATCGGTATAACTTAAGAACGGTTTAACTTAGAGATCTGAAATTTTGAGAGTTGATGGGTTTGTTATAGTACTATCGTTTGCCATTTAAAAGTGAATTTTGGATTTCGTGTAGGTTACACTTTTTTTTGCAGTTATGACCCGATATGCTTAATTTAACTCAAAAGAGTGTACTTAAAGCAAAAATTAAATAGAATAAAGTTTCCCAGTTCATTAATTTTTTTGAATAGATACTATTCAAAAATAAGGTGGTTCATAACAAATGGCCATTTTAATAAATCTTTTTGACAATAAAAAAATGCAAAGGGGTTCTTGAAAAACTTTTTCAAAAACATACGAGCTGAACATACCGGGCACTGCTATTAGTTTGGTATATCAGAAGTTGTAGAACAGAACAGCAAATAACAAAGAACCATTATTTAATTTAAAAATTTTATGACTCAATTATTTTCAGCATTTCTCAAGTTACCGTATATAACATGTAATATTCATCCAATGTTATCCGTTCTCGGATATACAAACAAATCTGAGTCAATGCTGTAAACAATTTTTTTTATGGCATACTATACGATTTTTGGTAAATGATAAATAAAATCTATTACCAACATTAGATTTCACTTGAAATGCAAGTAATTGAAGAAAAAAAAAATATCCCAACATGAACGAATGTTGAAACAAAAAATGGCTACATTTCCTTTAAACTAAACTCGTTCTTTCTTACTACGCTGTCCACCAGAACTGACCTGTTTAAGTTCGTTTAACTTTAAATATCGGTTAAAAATAAAGTGAAGTTTCAATTAAAAGTAATTTCAACTTTAAACTAAAGAATCGATTTAGTTTGATTATCGAAAACTTAACCATAAGTTATATAAGTTATATAAGTTACATAAAAAAATAGACAAAAAAAATTATTTATAATTTCTATTGGCTAACAATATTAGAACGATATTTTTATATTCAATTTTTCACTTTAAATATAACCCTATAAATTTCAATTTTCAATTACTAATAATACATTTTTATTTCAAATTTACATTCTCTAGTTTCATACGAGATATAAAAATATTTCTATTTAAAGTTTAATTTTAATTTAGGCAAATTCCTAAAAGCTTTTATTGCAAAGTAGTTACATTTTTGTTTCTTTTTCTACAATTTTAGTCGCATTGTAGTTATAAAGCCACTTTTTACAAAAACAAAAAAGTTAGAAAAAACCATAAAGCAAATAAAAGTACCTTGTATCAAAACGAAAGGAAAAAATGGAAGAGAGTGCTTGCTGATCTTCTAGTTCTGTGGTCAACCACCATCTATGCAAATTTCTCCATGTGGTTAAGAACAGTGATCACTACAATCAAGATCAGTTACAATTTGCTTGTCCCGCATTAAGTAGGCGAAAATCAACGTTAGAATAAACTAATAAAAAAAAAATTTGGTGCAAGTTAAAGTGAAGAAAACAAAAACACATTGTACAAGGTACCGAAAAAACTAAAATCATGCGTGTTAAAATATACTTTTAATATCTAAAAATACAATATTTTATTAAATTAAAAAAAAGAAACCACCTCCTAACGTTAGAAAAGAAAAAAAAATAGAGAAAGAAAGAAACAAGTGATATAAAGTTAAAATGTTAAAAAGCGTAAAGAAAAAAAAAAAAGAAAACAAGAGACACATGAAAAAAAGATAAATATTTAAATTCTTAGTATTTAAAAAAAAACAAAAACTACACAATACTTAAAACAAAAATTAAATTTTTAAAAGAAAGTGAAAATTTCTTTAAATATGACCACGTATAAAAGCGGATGGTCACCTTGTTAACTAAAACGAAATCTCGTTTTAGTTTCTTTTTTTCAGCTCCCGCACACCCCTACCGTCGTTGCAAGGCCTTACAACGATCTGGAGATGTGTTGGTAAGTCTGTAACTTCCATTTTTTTTATAATTTTTTTTATTATTCATTCACTTTTATTCATGTGCATAAAAATGTTAAGCACAACTTAAGTCATGATTAACGAGTAAAATTACACCTCACTCTTGCATTCGAAAAAAGTGGAGACTTGCGCTTTTGCGCTGTTAAAACATTAAATGAAAACCACAGCAAGCTAACTTGAGCTTTTGTTTTAGAGCGAGTCTTATTATTGTATTTTTGTAAATTTTTCTTGGTCTTCTTATTTTCTTTGCTTTGATCTGGCTACCAATGTTTATTAAGATTTTGTTCTTTATTTTTTTCACGATTTTTGCTAGTGTTGAAATCATTAGTTCCTTCTTTTTCTTTTTTTTTTTATGAGTGATTTCATTCATTAAAACTGTAAATACCTAAATTTTTGCGATGAAATGTTTAATCTAGATGGAGTTCATAAAATTAAATATATATTTGTATGTAAACACAAATTAAAATTTAGCTATTGATATAAATGGTTAGTTTTTTTTTCTTTAATAACCAAAACAAAAACTTTAATATGTATTATTAAATAATCTACGATGTAGTTGTAGTCACATGAAATATATATAAAATAAAAAATTAAATTAAATAAAAATTATTTGTTAATTTCGTATGAAAGAAACTAAATTGAAATGAATTGAAAATAGTGTTTCCTTGAGGTAATGGGACAGAGAGCTTTTTATTTAAATAATTTGGGATTCTTATAAAAAATTCGTGTCTATAAGAATCATGGTAGGGAGGGTTAAGAGGCACTATTTCGGTTTCATCTTGGAAAAAAGTGCACGTATTTTTCAGTAGATTTTTCCCATTTTATTTAAAAATTAGTTTTCTCTATTTGATCATTTAATTTATTGGCTGGTTAGTTTCCGTATTGATCAAATCCGGTTCATTTCATATTGTAGGGCTAATAACATTTTTTTAGGGACTCTTTGATAATTTTATGTAAACAAGGAACCGGTCGAAAGTATGCCAAGAATCTCCCCAGCCGACTGCTTGTTAGCTACAACAAAAAGATGGGTCCCGACCGGCATCCGCTTCCTCCAGTTGTATCTTTAAAGTTTTTTTGGTTTAAACAACATCTTTTACGGACCTTGTACATTACGAACAGCAAAGAGAAAAATAACATTACTGTTTTTTTGTCTGATTTAAATTTTTATGAATAAGTGTTACGCACTGCTATTATTTTGACCGAAGTTGTAAATACAACAACAAAACACTTAAAAGACAACTTATCTATACTTATTATTATATAAAATGCTTACTTTTTATGATAGAAACTTTTTATTGAGTTCTGTGTCAAAGTTAAGCAATTTTTTCTGATAAATGATACTAGTTAAGAGTGGGGAAAATGGAAATTGAAAAAAAATTGCAACAAAAATAACTTTTGGACTATTTTTTGAACAAAAATGTAATATTTTAAAGGTTTTATGGAAACAACATCAAACATTGAATGGGTTCATCTTTACTCATTTCTCCAAATTCACTTAATTGAGCTTTCAGACATAGGAAATTTGATGAACATCGATTTGAAAATGGCAGAGATAATAGCTTGCAAATTAAAAAATTGCAATTTCAAACTGTTTTTTCTCATCCTAACAGCCCTATTCTGGTTTTAGCTTAACAAGAAATAGTTAAGGAGCTCTTGTTAAGCTGCTTGTTACGTTATGTAAATGTTGGTATTCTTAAAAATCATTAACAACATAAAAGCTTAAAAAGCTTTTAAAGTTCACCATGCATGGTGAAAATCAATATGCCTATGAAATGCGCTATATAAACAGATGCTTCGAGTGCAGCTTGTGACTTTGCAAGCGCTTGAAAAATTTGCCACGGCTACTGAAAGATTTCATTATCAGCACTTAAAATAAGTAAAAAATTCTACCATTTTTCATTTTAATGTATTTAAACTCAATATTATATTATAATATGTATTTTTTTAATATTTTCACAACAATTTTCTATCTAAACACTTACATTTCATTCGTTGTTAAGACTCTCTCTGTTATTAACAAAATTGTAAGGAAAGGAGCTTTTAAATTTGCAGCAGAATACGAAACCTTAACAAATTGTTAATATTAACTATTTTGTTAATGTGATGAGCTTAGTTAAGCTGCCAGAATACGGCTGTAAATCTCAATAAAATGTGTTATACATGAGAAAATCTGTAGTTTTCAAGATATCGCAATAATTTTGATGTCATAATAACCAAAATTTTCAATATACTAGATATATGTACTAAATATTTTCGAAAAATCTTTCGTTTACCGTTATTTTTATTATTAAACGACTTTTCATAAAAAATGCGTTGTACTGAGAAAGTCTAATGTTTTCAAGATAAAGCCAAAAGTTTCAAGTAATAATAAGGGAAATTTTTCAACACTTAAGAAGAATATATTCATGTTTAGAATCTAAGTTAAAAAATTACATTATTAAATTACAAATTTAAAAAATGTTTTACCAATATTTTTTATAATCCTGTTATGCAGGACTTCTTAAAAAAACAACATACAGAAAAAGCCAAGCAACTTTATGTTACCATAAAAATAACTATAAGAAGGTAATTCACATTAACTAAAGTACTTAGTTTTTAATATTTTTACCATTTTTTAATACACAAACACAAATATTTTTATATTTGGCATTTGAAGATAAAAAATACTTTAATTTCAAGATTTCAAATTTGTACATGGTATTTAATATTTTTATCGCAGGCGAAGCAAAGGGTATTTGCTAGTATTAAATAAAGCTAATAAATGTTATTTACTACCAAAATTTTTTTTTATTTCACAGTTGCTTCCTCAGACAATAATTTTTTATTATTCGTTATATATTGTATATTTAATTTACGCTTTCAATGGGTTTCCTTGATCAGCAAACCTTTAATTAAAAATAAATCACTTCATTTACAGAATTTTATACTTAAAAAATTTTGTACTGGTAGAAAGTATTTGAAATTATAGTGGTAATTTAAATTTCTTCCATTATTACCATTAAAAATTTAGTGGTAATGCAATTTTTTTTTCATTAACATTAAAATTTCCATTACCATTCAAAATCTAGTGGTAATGCAAATTTTTTTCCATTACCAATACATACTTATGGTAATACAATTTTTTTCCATTACCATTACATGCACCACTAGGTGGTTAGTGATAATGGATATTCGATTTGCATTACCACTAAGCGCATAGTGCTAATGATATTTTTAATGCACTTATAATTCAATGCATTAGGCCCATTTATGTACAGAATGAATATATCTGATTTAAGTCAAATTTTTGCATGAAGTATCACTAATGGATATAAAAAAAATCAATGCATAGGAAAAAATTTGGCGTAATTTTTGGCGGAGTTAAGGGGTGCACAAAATTTAAAAAAATCGACCAAAATATCGAAAATTAACTTTTACGAAAGTTCATATCTCAAACATTATTCAACCGAATTTTAAATTTAAACCACCGTTGAAGAGTGCGCTTTTTTCGATGTTAGGATGACATTTGCATTATCTTAGAAACTATGAGAGCTAGGGTCATAAAATTTTGTACAAATGAGTCTTAGCTTAAATTAAGAAAAAACACAAAAAATAAGAATTCTATGTCAACTTCATCGCCAACCTCCCATACAAACCATATTTTTGTAATAAAAAAAACAGATTAAATTTGCTTGTTTGTGTGTTTAAAGAGTAAATTTAGTTAATTTAACTACACTTAAATGTCATGCTAAAAGTTATTAAAATCGTTTAACTTTATATATATCTGCCATAAAACTAGATTACTAAATAAACTAAGTTTAAAAAAATATAGCAGTGAGAGGACTGCCGACCGAAGTGAAAACCTATATATAAAATACTAAACCTATATATATATTCCCGGGTAGACATTGTCCTGCCACGAACCACCTCACTGCTATATACGAATTTTCATGCTAATCGCAAAAAAAAAATTTATATTTGCACCCTCTTCCCGCTTGATTATTCATTTCAAAATATTTTATATAAAGATAGTGTTATTACTTTATAACTATACCATACTATATTATTACATTTAAATTTAATATTCTTTATATATCTACCCCAGCTCTACCTAGGAAAGTCTAACAAACAAAAACGGTAGAGTTCGCTCTAAGATCAGAAAACACCCGCATGCCAGCAGGGAGGCCTCTTATACAACCTTGGGTTGCATATGGCTCCTGAATCAGTGCAAAACTAACACCATTTTCTAACAATAATTGCATAATTTTTATGCTCATTACTGTCTAAATTTTGACGCCAATGCGCTACTCTGAACGCCTACAATAGGAGACGAACTATATTTCATTGACTAAAACAACTCCACACATTTTCGAGAATGACCTCTTACATCATTTCTTCATAAATATTTTACATTGTCTTTTGCTTTTTGGGTCTTACTTACCATTGAACCAGCAGAGTAAGACCGGACCAATCCACGAATTTCTTTTCCAGCGTTTTCCTTTCCAACCTAAATATTGGACTTATCCAGCTTTAGGACCTTTAAACTCCGACGTTCTATCTCCTCACCACCACTAAGTTTCCTTTTAGGGGCACTCTTTGGTGAAAACTATCAGAACCAATACCCACACAAACACCTCTTACTTTTGGGCCCGTAGGACTCTCCCACACCTGGAAAAAACCCGGGTTCATATTTACCATCAACTAATACTAAATTAGGCCCTTTTACACCCATACCAATACCAATTAAAGGTTTCCCTGAAGCAGGAACAGCCTTGCCTGGACAATTTCTAGGCAAGGCAATTAGGATTTTCCACTAAGCACATTAATTGGCTTTTCAGCGGAATTTAAAAATTTAATATATATCAAATGCGTATTTAAGTATATTTAATTCTATATAAATAAGCAACATCGCATTAAATTATAGTGATTATCAATTTAAGGTACTCGAAAAACATTTTATAATGTCTTTAGTTATGAGAACAATTTTTGGTTGGAGATATTTATCTGCTTTAGTGGCAATTCTCACAAAAAATCCTCAAGTCTCAAAAAATGTGAATTTTAATATATATGACAAGAAAAGCATTTCAACTTTCAGAACTTAATGCAATGCAAGTTCCACTAAACTGTCTGAACGTTTCTCCAGTGTAACCGACTTTCCTTTTTGTAAAAAGTTGTGAAATTGTAATTCTTTTATAAAATGTACCATAATATATAAATAATAGAAAATGATGTACCAAGGTACCAAGTTGAAATATATGTACCAATTTTGGTACAGATGTACCAAAGAGGCAACTGTGGTTGCGAGAGTTTCAATAATCTCCGTGTTGCTCTCCCTTTTTCTTTTTCTCTTTGTGCGCAGCTAGGCGAAAAGTGATAAACATATTAATGCAGAGCGCCGCCAAAACAAAGCAAAAGAAAAGAAAACAGACCATTTTTTATTTCTTTGCTATGTATTGTCTTAACCCAATAAGCACGATGATGCCATATAGCATCACTAAGACGGATGTCGCAAACCTAACCGTATCACATAAAAATTAGTCAAAATCAAAATTAGGTAAAAATTAGCACATGTGTGAAAAAATTGTCACGTCTTTAAGGCGTTAAGGAGATTGATAAAAAAAGTTCGTGGCGAAGCCGAGGACAACAGTGGCCTTCTAGTATATATATAAATAAAGAATCGAATTGAGTAATATTACAAGCACAATTAAGAAAAGTTCACTATTTAGAGAAAAAAGATCTTCAGCATGCACTTAGGGGCAGAGACTCCCAGATACCGACAGCGTTGGCAACAGACAGCAACAGCAAGATTCCATTGGCATCGCGGTCACACAAGATGGAATTCCGGTGTGGGAACCTAAACGAGAAGATATTAAGGAAATTACGATCACTCAGGAAAATTGAAGAAAATTCACACTATGTGCTTACCTGCAAGTATCCAGGGCGACGAGTGCCAGGATGAATACCGGCGAGGTGCTCCAGCTGCAACTCCAGTAGGAGCCGCCTGCACATGACCAATGGACAGCGACACTGAAATTTAATATTCGAAGTATTAATAAAATGCACTATAAATAAGTGAATTTAAGTTTATTAACATTAAAGTACCCTTTTTAGTGGTTTATTTTTATAATTTGGGCTTTTTTGGTCTGCTTTGTTTATATAATGTTATTAAATTAAAAAACTTTTATTAACATTATGTTTTCCTCCGATGTTTCGCAGATTTCTTTTCTGCTTCTTCAGGGATTGAATCTGCAATTGTATTTATTTTATTTATGTACATAAATTAATAAATTACACTTTAAACTTACACACCCTTTTTTGTTTTTTTTTTCCTCGATCTTGTAAAATTTAGAGCACAGCAACAAAAACATGTCTACACATGCACCGAAATCGTAAACAAATGGCGAGACCAAGAAGAAACGTCAAAAGAGGTAAATGGCGAACACCAGTGCTGCTAAATTATACCAGGGAAGACATAAAATCCCAAAATAAAGTGATGCAATGCCCAGCGGTCAAGGGTACGTTTATGCAGGGAATTATGACTCAGGAGCAAAATATGAACGGACCAGACAGGAGGTCACAAGGAAAAGACAGTGCCAGTAAAGATCATTCGATCTCTGACCACGCTGTGTGATATACATATAAAAAAAATAAGGTAAGGAAAGGAAATTATATACAGACACAAACGAAAGGTATAAAAACATCACAAGGTTACAAAAAGAAACATTAATTAACTGGAATGAACATTAAGAAAAAGTCAAATAAATAAATAGTTTATTAAATTGGAAAAAAATATATTCACAGAAATGGACGGAAACATGCAAATAAACATGCGACAGTGAGACCGAGGAGGAGTCGGTCGGATGTATGCAGTTCGAGGCAGAGAGGGAGGTCTCAGAGGACGAGACCTTGGACGAAGAAATCGAGAAGGCGATCGGATGTCTGCTGTCCGAAACGGATCAGGAGGTGTCGGATGTCGGGTCCGACAGTGATGAAGTCGAAACCGTCGACAACGAAGAAGAGGCGCCACCAGCGCCATCTTGAGCACATGAAGAAGAGGACGAAGAAGAATAGTGGCACCGACCTGAGGGCCGGTTCGACTTGCGCGTCGAGGAGGAGATTGAGAGGTGACCGGGCTACCGCATGAAGGTGGTTCGTATCACGGCGACCTTTCTACAGGAGGTCGTGGGTGACGAAGAAGGTGAAAGCGTACCAATCTTGGAGCTACCACCATCACCACCACCAGCCATAGAGTGGACGGACAGCGACGTCAGCTGTCACAACGACTACAACACCAATTATAACAACATCAACAACAACAATAGTAACAACGGTAACAAAGGTAACAGCATCAACAACAACTACAGTAACAACTGCAATGACATCACCAACAACTCTAATAATAGCCACAACAACTTCAACAACAATGCCTGCATTCAGCGGAAAGAACTGTTCCACAACTTTCGGGCTGAATGGTATGCTCTCACAGAACATGTTCCTTGAGATGTCACAATTTATATAGCGAAAATATTTTATGCTACTTCGCTACTTAAACACTTTTTCGGCTAGAATGCGGCCAATGAAAGTAACGCCAACAGCTACTACCACAACAACAACAAAAGCAGCGGCAGTAGCTCAAATAGAGTGAGGTGCTAAATATTGATAGAGCGACGCTGAGGAGGATCACTATCCAGTGGCCATCACCAACGCGGTGCAAGCCATGTAGGCAGGACGACGTCCAGGTGAGGTGCGCAACTCGATACGTACCGTCAATGGGTTGCGTTACCGAATCAAAATCGGCTGACGAGGTGAGCTGAGGATCCGCTGCCTCACCAAAGTAGAGGGAGAGTGTGACGCCCAATTTCAACGGCGTTGATATTTATCGCCACAGCGACGGAGTGGTGGCTTGATAAACACCGCCACTACAAAATTTGTTTTTTTTTTCTATATATTCACTTATATTCACATGAAGAAAAAAAAACAATAAATACAAAGTAAACTTAAATAATAGGCATTCTATCTTTTAATTTTCTCAGGAACAGGAATACCGCAAGGCAGATGGCACAACTTGTTGACGAACGAAACAACAAAGGCCACAACAGAATGCACACATTGCGGTACGTTGTTGACGAGCAAAATGCATCATTGCTTGTTGACGAACAAAAATGCAATCAGCGGTCAACAACGATGCAAAGTTACTTGATGTTGTTGACGAGCTAAAACAGCAAAGTGAAA
Organism: Dichetophora obliterata; assembly: GCA_963920525.1. Taxonomy (NCBI): domain Eukaryota; kingdom Metazoa; phylum Arthropoda; class Insecta; order Diptera; family Sciomyzidae; genus Dichetophora; species Dichetophora obliterata. The sequence goes on from OY986435.1 coordinate 91,657,174, forward strand.
AACAGGCTACCGAGCAGAGAGATATTATAAAAGGCAGTCAGCGCAGAGATCTGGACAGTCAATCGCGACACACACGCAAGTAAAGAAGCGAAGTTATAAACGCAAGTGAACGTGGAAAGAGCATAAACCCAGTGAACAGTGAACTCAGTGTGCAGTGAGCCCAGTCAACAAGTAAACTCAGTGACAGTGAAGAAGTGGATACGGTGAGCAAGTCAATCTAGCAAAACAGCGTCGTTGGCTTGTAGGCTCACCTGTTAAGAAAGACCAGCATCACCAGAGTCGTTGGCTTGTAAGCCCACCTGCACAGAACCAATAAAACAGAGTCGTTGGCTTGTAGGTCCACCTGTAAAAAAATCAGCATCAGCAGCGTCGTTGGCTTGTAGACCCACCTGCTTAAAATCAGCAGAGTCAGTGGCTTGTAGGCCCACCTGTTTATACCCGCATCACCGCATCAGCAGAGTCAGTGGCTTGTAGGCCCACCTGCAGAAATGCAGCGAAGTAGGGTCGTAGGCTTGTAGGCCCACCTACTTCTACCATTTTTTTTAGCAGTGTCAGAGGCTTGTAAGCCCTCCTGCTCTAGTGAAAGAGTGCAAAGTCCGTGGCTTGTAAGCCCGCATACTCTAGTTATTCATCCCGCAACAGTGTCCGAGGCTCGTAGGCCCGCCTGTTGAGTGCAGCGGTGACAACACAACGAGGGACAACGACGGGAAGCTGAGAAAACAGACAGACAATAAAAGTGAAAAAAAGAAAAATAGTAAACTAATAATAAAGAACGAAAAATAATAAAATTTATAATTTAAATCAAAACTAAAATCAAAGTGTTATTTCTTGTACAAGAACCTAGGAACCCGCTGAGCATACCTTAGCCTGAAGGGAACAACCTGAGGTTCGTTACAAACAATTTTCTTTTAGCAAGCCTGGAGGAGGGTTAACGATTAGTTTTAAATGCTTTACAGTCCACCCTAAACAAGTGCGCGTGCGTGGTTTAACTGTCAAAATCGACTCATGGACATACATTTTGTATGAAGCCTACCGAAACACGCACCGGACTACCGCAACATGAATCGAATTTCCAATTTTGACCGAATTTGCGTTCGGATGTGAAGTTGGCTGCATAAAAACAAAGTATTAGAACAAAGAGCAATCGGCTGCTATTAATTAATTAATCTTAATTGCAAATGGAAGTATTTGCAATATTAATAGATTTTTACACAATACTAAAAGTTTTTTAAGATTTTTAAACCATCAGACTGAGCTGGTTCGAGAGCAGCAGTTCTTTCCGCAGCGCACTTGTTTAGGTTAAGCGTAAAATAAAGTTGCGTGGCGCTTGGGTACGCAGCGCAACGCGCACTTGTTTAGGGTGCACTGTAAAGGGGTCACATATGTGTGAACCTATTCGTCATATGGCTTCCATGTTCGAACCACTTTGATAGTTAAGAATCTAATTTGATGACTTATCGAACCTGTTGGCCTGTTGGCACAATTTTTTGATTTTCTCCTTCAAACCAGGGTTGTACAACAAAATGATGGCGAAAAACAACAAAAATGCTTCGCTTGTATGATGAATACGTTGCTTTAATTTGAACGCTACCTCTTTCGATCAAGTTAGACCCGCCATGTTGTTTGAAGAATAAGTTCGCTAATGGGTAACCCCTTTTAAGCGTTGCCTATGAGCCTGTCATTATTTGGTAAAGAGTTCCAGAGGCGTATAGCATTGACAAAAAATTAACGTTCAGACATTAGGGTCTGATGTCTAATTGGCTTTATTATAAAAACAATTAGTTTTTGTATAAGTACTGTTGTTCCCAAGAATAAGTGATTTTATGTAATAAAATAAGCGTTCTGCAATTAAGCATATAGTTGAAGGATATGAAATATATTTGTATAGTATGAGGCGAAATATGATTATAACACCTTATTCTAAACACATATTTAGCGATGTTATTGACAACCCGGTTTAATTTCTGCTTATGCACTACATCACAAACATTATAAATTTCACAACCGTACAACAGAGTGTGAATTAGATAGGTTTCAGCCAATAATATTCTAATACTACAAGTGTGTTATTTCTTTGTTTTGTGTGTCTTATGATGAAATGAAATGGTCGAATAGATAAGCACTTACACTCACGCGGCCGAGGTTCAAGTCTCCGGATAACGGTAATTTTTCGATTTAATTGAATGTTAATAATTCACGTAGAGATCTATTCGCTAAATTTGTATATGTAATTAATCAAGACTTGCGCTTATTTCTCAGCCACCAAATTTTATCCAAAATGTATACTGAAGACCAAGTATATTGCGACTTGATTTAAGTAGTTTTTTAATGGAATATTAATTTTGATATTGCTGAAAACATCGGGTTAAAATTAGGAAAATCTCGACTGCAATATTTATTTTAATATCGCAGAAAATATTGTCTTGATTTGAGGCGATATTTTGTGGATTGAGAATTTTGATAGCTCAGCAAATATGCGTTTGATTTAAGTAGATTTTGACTGGAATATTTATTTTGATACTTCGGAAAATAGTTTACTTGATTTAAGCTTATATTCGCTGAGCGCTATCTGTGGCCGCGATTTTCTTAATTCCTACTGAATATGAGTATATTTTTCTATCCGTGTACCTGAAGGATTTAGTGAAGTTCTGAGTGCGTCATTGCAATTTTAATCTACTAGAATCCCAACTTTTAGGATTATTTCAATAGAATTATTCCAGCTTATAAGTTCGTCATTGGATCTTTTATGGGTTCCCTGATCTCCTATTCTAATTTGGAAGGTTTCTATGGCAATGCTCTTCTAATGGGATTATTTGCATATAAATGCTGCCACTGGCGTAGTTTGACATAAATCACACCTTCTGCTGCCCTAAAAATGCCTTTTTTCCTGCATTTTTCCCTACCTGTTTCCAGACAAAAAAATGTGCTTGGGGTAAGGAGATGAGAACATTTTTTTTCAATTTCTACTTTTTTATTCTGGTAAGACTTCACAAATCTATGTATATTATCTTGACATAAATTAACATATCGTTCAATTAATAATCAAATTATGTTTTCATTTATTTTTGTTGGCTATTGATGCTTGCTGTTGTTGAGTATCGATGTTTGCTGTTGTTTGGTATCGAAGCCTGCTGTTGTTTGGTATCTATGGTTGCTGTTGTTTGGTATCAATGCTTGCTGTTGTTGGCTATCGATTCTTGCTATTTTTTTTTTTTTTTTTTTAAGATCAAAGAACCAAGGCATGCGCCTTACACAAACCACGTTTGGTTTTTTACCTGTAAAGAAAGGGATAGATTGTTTGATTAAGAATTGATTAAAACCATACGTGAATTATCGATTAGGCGGAATAAACGTAAAAGATAATTTAAATTGCTTATAACCGAATCTAGTGTTATGCCTTAACCTAGGCAAGCATTTACAGGCCTCAGTTTTTCCTGTCCTTAATAAAACCACATTTTCCACAATTTAGCTGTGGATTTTTTGTTTCAATAATTCTTAAATGTAGTAAAGAAGAAAGAAAGCAAAAAGAACCATGCTCGAGCCCGGATTCGAATCGGGGACCTCTGAGTTGATAGTCTAGCGCACTCTTCACTAGACTAATAAGGACGTTGTTTGCTATCGAAGCTACTTTTGTTTGGTATCGATGCTTGCTGTTGTTTGGTATCAATGCTTGCTGTTGTTTGGTATCAATCTTGCTGTTGTTTTGTATCGATGCTTGCTGTTGTTTGATACCAATGCTTGCTGTTGTTGGCTATCGATGCTTGCTGTTGTTTGGTATCAATGCTTGCTGTTGTTGGTTATCGATACTTGTTATTGTTTTGAAATAATGCTTGCTGTTGATTGGTATCGATGCTTTCTGTTGTTAGCTATCGATGCTTGCTGTTGTTTGATATCAATGCTAGCTGTTGGTAGCTATCGATGCTTGTTGTTTTTGATATCGATGCTTGCTGTTATTAAAAGCCTATTTAGGGGGAGGGGGGTTTCTTTTGTAAAAATTTTAAGAAAATAATTTGTAGTTTTGTCAATGTTTCTTTTTAATTATCAAGGAACTTATATAGCCAATAAAAATTCATATAACCTACCCAGAACCTAAATAAATCCTTCAGGTAGAGCTTGGCTATCTATACGATTTTTTTATTTTGTCTGATGAACTCATAAAAAAATAAAAGTTCAATTAGCACAAAGCCTACAAAAGTGGAAATGAAGTACAAAGCCTTGGTCACAAATTAATCTTTGGGACCAAGATCACCTCTTTCATCAGTGGGAACACTAACCTTCACCTGGAAATAACTTAACATGGCTTCATTGCAATATTTTTTGCAACTTCGGAGTCATTTATGTGTTTTTTGTGACCATACAACAGCAAACGAGATACGGTAGTTTTGATTAACATTTTTTTAAATTTTTAATAAACTATACAAAGACACCTTATTTGCTTCAAATACAGAAGTTTGTCTGAGAAAACGGCATTTACAGTTATTTGCCTTAGCTGAGAGCTGATTTCTTTTTCATATACGGTAGTTCTAATGATGGAAATTAGTACTAAAATTGGAAAATGTGGCCAATTTTTGATGCAAAATCATAGAGGACCATAGCATTGGTAGATTGGCATACTTAACTTTTTTTTCAAATACTTAAGTCTGCCTTAGCAGAAGATAGGAGAGAACAAAAATATGACGCACAAAATTGGAGAGAAAAAAAATTGAACGAAAATCCTTCTTACACCAAAAACACAACGAAAACGAAAGAGAAGACAACAGAAAAAAGCAAACAAAAGCAAATAACGCCACAAGTTATTTTGACAATCATTTTAATTTTCACATACACTCGCGCTCAAAAAAAAGCCGAGCTAATAATTTGATAACTATTATTATTTTTCTTGAATTATAACACAGTGTGCCAAAACCATAAATAAACAAGCACATCCAAACTTTAAAGAAATTCTTAAAGAAGGACATGTTGAAGGTCATCACAATTTTTTTCAACTTATTTTTAAAGTTGAAGTGTTCGAATTTTGTTGTATCGATTTTTCTAAAAAAAATTTTCAATAGAAATTGACGTAAAATAAGGTTATGTAAAAAGATATTCGATAAAATATAAATTGAAGCGTGTAGCGAAGCAATTTCTTGTCCTTTTTTTAACTTAAAAGAAATGGTGATTCTATAATTTTTAATTAAATAATATTCCATTAATGCCATTTGCATTTTCACAAAAATTAATTTCAAATGAATATGCCTTTCCATTTAACTTAAGAACATCAAAATCGGTTAAAAATTTGCTAAATGGCTGCAGTTTTAACGTTTTTTTTTTTTTTGTCAAAAACTGATTCCTATGTAATTAATGTTTGCTACCATACAAACCCTACTATTTCATAAAATATTTTTGAATAGCCTTATTTCACGTCAAATTTTATTAAAAAAAAGTGATTTTTATTTTTCATTTCCAATAGGCCAAATGGCTGTAAAAATGCAAGTAATTTCGGCATAACAAAATTCGAACACTTTAACTTTAAAAATAAGATTAAAAAATGGTGATGACCTTGAGAGGTCAAATCAAGTGCGACGGACTCTCAATACGTCCTGCTTTAAGAATTTCTATAAAGTTGGGATGTGCTTGTTTATTTATTGTTTTGGCACACTGTTTTACAGTTCAAGAAAAATAATATTAGTTATCAAATTACAAACTCGGCTTTGTTTTTGAGCGCGAGTGTGCACACTTCACTGCAATGCTTCCTGTTAGAAAACACGATGTTGCTTCACAGACGAATAAAGTCAAACTGTTGTTAAAACAATGAAAAGAAAATAATGTGAGCACAAACAAGACAAATTTTTACAAGCGGGAGGCGACATCGGAGAGCAGCTGGTTGCAAAAATAGAAAACTCGTATTTATTTATTTATTTATTTAAATTAGAAAAATTATAATTATACTTTTACTATAGAAAGAGTTCTGGCTGCCAGGACCTTCGACTTAAAACTCGTATTATTTTGCTTTGCAGTGTTATGAATCCACAGATGTTGGGAATTGTTGCTAGTTGGTCGTATTTGTCCGCTTTTTGGATAAGAAAATTAAAGAAGAATTATTAATTTCAACGGAACTGGAGACAACGTCAAAAGATACCGTCAAATACCCACATATGTATCTGGATAAATAACACACAACATTAAAGCTCCCTGCAGTTAATGGCACTAGTACAAAACTAGTGATTTCACTAGCCCCTTGGTAGCCAGTACAAGTTCCACTTAAATCTACCTTCTTTGTATTCAACTGGCGAATTCTACACGAGCATGTCATAGGAAGGGGTCAATTGCTACCGTTTACACACTCATTCCCTAGTTATTTCACTAGTAATGAAGTGCTAGCTTTTTCGCTAGTTGATATTGACACAATAAAAAAAACAAGACAGAGTGACTGATATTCTTTATTCAATATATTTATACCTTTTCATAACGATATTTTATTTATGTTGCTCAACGAAACTGAAAAGCTTTATATGTCATGTTTTCTCGAATAAGTCACTTCGAAGTATGAGCTCGTCAGAATAAATTTTATGAGTCAGTCAAGACTTTAAAAAATAAACAAGAAACAGTCGAGATGGAAGTTGATTGAACTGACCCTTTTATGCATTACCTTGGGTCAAAAAAGTAGCTAGTGCGTAAAGAACTATTGATGTACCTAGCGTGAATGGGCTAATTGATACTTTCAATACTAGCGGGCTGTTTACATCACACATACACACACACACACACTCACACCCACAAATGTAATATATGCCTCTTTTTTAGTAAGAGTGTTTTAACCATAACTTGTCACTTTTCGCCTTCGACTTTAGATTACTAAAACGTTACTAAAACAGTTTTCTGGTCTGAAATATGAGATACAGTGGGCTTTTCTTATGGATATTTTCACACATTTAAAAAACTTAAACCTTAAGTTGCAAGGTTCCGGAAAGAAAAATTTAGAAGACGTTGCAAATATATTTATCTTTTAAGATGAACTTCGCGTTTTTATTTAAAAACAATTCTGCGTTTACCACATTAACCCTAGAATACTAAACATAAATTTTTACCCATAAGTACTAATCTTCACCTTTTATAATAAAATTAATTTTTTTTATTTACAGTGGGCTTTTCTTATGGATATTTTCACACATTTAAACAACTTAAACCTTAAGTTGCAAGGTTCCGGAAAGAAAAATTTAGAAGACGTTGCAAATATATTTATCTTTTAAGATGAACTTCGCGTTTTTATTTACAAACAATTCTGCGTTTACCACATTAACCCTAGAATACTAAACATAAATTTTTACCCTTAAGTTCTAATCTTCACCTTTTATAATAAAATAAATTTTTTTTATTTGAAAAATTCTATTTATATAAATAACAGATAAAGTCTTTGTAATTAAATGCTGTTTAAAAAAAAACAAACGAATTATTTCATATTCTTAATATCTATAATATATATTTATTACACAAAAGTTACATAATTTTCATTCAGTTTGACTTCAGTTGAGAACAGAAATACACATTCATACTGTTCTGTTTGCAATTTTGTTCGACGAAGGCAGATTAGAGGACCAAATTTAACTTTTATAGCCGAAAAAAATCGAAATCTTCCAAATGTATTTCGGACAAAAAAAGAACCTGTTAGAATAAATTGCCTAGCTTGGCCAAATAAATAAATAAAAAAAAATAGAGTTAATATAAACTAGCATATCCTGAGTTCTTATCTAACACTTGTTATATCTGACACGCTTCCACCACTTTCATCGCGCTCAGAGCTTTGCTTTTCATCGAGGTCTATACACAAAGCTACTCCTTTTTCGAGAGGTAATATTTTTGATTGAAGGGACTCCATTGTCAAAGGAATATGTTTCAAAATTTGCATTCTTACATGTTTAGTACGAAAAAATAATTTTTTTTTAACTTACACTATGACCTACAAAACCAAAAATTGCTCTAAAAATTAAAAATGTCCAAAAATGACAACAAAAAAACTTAAAAATCGCTAAAAATATAACCAAAAAATACCCTTACTTACTTACCTAGTAAGTTGGCGCTACAACCGTATGTCGGTCTTGGCCTCATCTAAGAATTTGCGCCAGCCATTTTTGTCTTTCGCTTGCTGGCGCCAGTTGGAAATTCCAAGCTTCGTCAGGTTGTCCTCTACTTGGTCTTTCCAACGAGGATGCGGTCGTCCTCTTCTGCGTTGACCGCCGCTGGGTACCGAATCGAATGTTTTCTTCACTGAAGCATCGTCCTTCATGCGCTGAACATGACCAAGCCAGCGAAGCCGCTCGATTTTAATGCGCTTGACTATGTCGATGTCGGCGTACAGCTCATACAGTTCATCATTCCAGCGTATTCGGTACTCGCCTTTGACGCAGATTGGTCCGAAGATCTTAAGAACAATCTTTCCCTCGAATGCACCTAAAGTCTTATCATCTGAACTGCTCAGCATCCAGGTTTGTGATGCATAACGGAGGACGGGCATGATGAGCGATTTATAGAGCGTGATTTTCGTTCGCCGAGAGAGGGCTCTGCTTCTCAATTGCCTACTGAGCCCAAAGTAACACCTGTTGGCAAGAGTTATTCTTCGTTTGATCTCAATGCTGATGTCGTTGGTTGAATTAATGCTGGAACTGTTTGTTTGTTGACACTAAGTATTTCGTTTATCTACATTCACTGCCAGACCCATTCGACTTGACACTCTTACTAATCTGGAAAATGCTGCACTGACTTCGAATGATATCGATGTCATTGCATACGTAAGCAGCACTACACTCTTGTAGAATATTGTGCTCCTACGTCTCATATCAGCAGCTCGGATAATCTTTTCCATTATTAGGTTGAAAAAGTCGCACGATAAGGAATCACCTTGTCTGAAACCTCATTTGGTAACAAATGGTGGGGAGAGGTCCTTCCCGATTTTAACTGCGCTGCTGGTGTTGTTCAGTGTCATCTTGCAAAGTCATATTAGTTTTGCAGGAATACCAAATTCAGACATAGTGGTCTACAGGTGCTTCCTTATTGGGCTGTCGAAGGCGGCTTTGCAGTCGACAAAAAGATGGTGGGTGTCGACTTGTTTTTCTTGAGTCTTCTCCAAGATTTGTCGTAGCGTGAAAATCTGGTCGATGGTGGACCTTCCAGGTCTGAAGCTACACTTATAAGGTCCGATCAGTTCGTTTACAATGGGCTTCAATCTTTCACATGAAACGCTTGACGGAACCTCATATGCAATATTAAGAAGGCTTATCCTACGGTAATTGGCACAGATAGTGGGATCGCCTTTCTTGTGGATTGGGCAGAGCACACTGAGATTCCAATCGTTCGGAATGCATTCTTCCGATCATATTCTGCATAGAAGCTCGTGAATGCATTTAAGTAGAGCTTCGACTTCGTTCTTAAATAGCTCAAGAGGTAAGCCATCAGCTCCCACGGCTTTGTTATTTTTAAGCCGAACTATAGCTGTCATAACTTCATCATAGTCGGGCAGCGGAACCTCGACGCTGTCATCCGAAATTGGGGTTTCCGGGATGTCATCTCTATTGGCGGGATTGTTGTCAGCGTCGCCATTTAGAAGCTTAGAGAAGTGTTCCCTCCATAATGTCAGTGTACTCTGGAAATCTGTCACTAGATTGCCGTTTTCATCCTTGTAGGAAGAGGCCCCGGTTTTAAAATGTCTCTCTTCCCTCCTCTTTTCTTTGTATCGCTCCTTAGCAGCGCGCGTTACAACCGACTGCAGGGTGGCTTCGTAGGCGGCGTCTTTCTCTGCAGTGGCTTCGCGACACTCCTGGTTGTACCACTGGTTTCGGTGAGGGCGTTGGTAGCCAATCACCTCTTCAGCAGCCGCACACATGGAGTTGGAAATGTGTGTCCACTGCGCGCATATATCATCGATTGGAGGAGTGCTTTGAAGCAGGAGTGAGAGTCGAGTGGCGAAAGCATCGGCTGTCTGTTTCGATTAAAGCTTGTCGAGGTCTTGCTTTCTCTGTGTAGGGTTGCGTGTATTCTTAGCTGCGCACAGACGTGTACGGATCTTGGCTGCAACAAAATAGTGATCCGAGTCAATGTTTGCACCACGGATCGTGCGTACATTCAATACACTGGAAGAGTGCCTTCCGTCGATCAAAACGTGATCAATTTAATTTTTGGGTTTTTTGATCAGGGGACATCCAGGTGGCTTTATGAATATTGAGACGTTGAATCTAGTGCTACTTACGACCATTTTTCGTGCTGCGGTGAAGTCAATCAGCCTCATTCCGTTATCGGAGGTTTTGTCGTGGAGGCTGAACTTTCCGACTGTTGGACCAAAAATATTTTCCTTGCCCACCTTAGCGTTGAAGTCACCAAGCACGATTTTTACGTCGTGACGGGGGCAGCGCTCGTAAGCATTTTCAAGGCGCTCGTAGAAAATTTCCTTGATCTCATCGTCCTTGTCTTCGGAGCGTGCGCACATATTAGGTTTATATTAAAAAATTTAACCTTGATGCGGATTATGGCAAGTCGTTCGTTCACAGGTGTGAATCGCAAGACGTGGGGCCGTAGTCTCTTGCCAACTACAAATCCGCATCCAAACTAGTGCTTCTCTGCATGGCCGCTGTAGTAGATATCACAGGGTGCATGCCGAATGCAACCCTGTCCCTTCCATCGCATTTCTTAGATATCAATGATATCAGCTATGTATTTTTCCAAGACATCAGTCAGTTGGATAAAGGCACCTTCCCAATTAAGGGTTCGGACATTCCAGGTGCATATCCGTAAATCATTATCAGTTTTTCGTTTGCGTTAGTCGTCATCAGATTTGGGGATCATTTTTCTTCTTTTCTTATTTGCTTTCATTGAAATGGGTTTTTACGGGTGGGCTTCAAGCCCGACGCACAACCTTTCTTAAGCCTAGGGAGGCCCGCCGCTCAGATTAGCCGCCAAACTAACGGTTGTCAGTTTTGACGTTGCCCAGGAAACACCACGTGGAGGTTTGAGTCGACTTGAGGCGATTTCACAAAGATTATGCTGGCCTCGCCAGGTTGAGACAGTTAGACATGTTACATTGTAAAGGTTCGCCCCCAGTTTCCCTTGGGAAAAAATACCCTTAATCTAGTAAAATTACCTGAAAACTAAAACCGATAAAAAACGATGAAAAATTACAAAAAAATTACCTAAAAACTTTTCAGATTTGGAACTTAGGAAACATAAAACGACGTTCTAAATAACCAGGAAATGTCTAAAAAGCAGTAGAAAAAAGATGACATGTCATCGAAATCCCAGCCCTGCTCATAATCAATTGAAGGCTAGTGTTGACATGCGTTTAGCTGTGAGCAGTAATATCAGCCACAAATTAAACAGCTAGTAAGGGACATCATATTGATGTTTTTTCACATCTATTTTTTTATTTGTGCATCTTACTAAAACTAAACGAATATGCTGATGTTTCAAATAAAGTATATAAAAACAGTTATTTTATTATCAATAAAAGATATCTACTTTAACACTTTAACGCATGCATAAATACTGTGACGCCACTTTCAACTCATTCAAAAACAAACAACAAGGATATCGTTAACAACTCTTGTCTACAGAATAGAAAACTTACTTCTGGCAAACCCTGTGAGTTGTAAGTTTTTAATGAGCTCTTAATTAATACATGGATATGCGACAGCCAAAGTGGCAAGTGCTTTAATTTAAGCCATTTATTTTCATGCCTGTGTGGTTTAGTGCAGTCATGCGTATGTGTGCGTGAAGTTAAAATTCATACACACAAAGGACTTTAAAAAAAAGCATGCTGATATGCAATCAAACATTATTGCATTGCGAAATAAAGAAAGTAACTTCAGCTGTCTTTGTGTAAATGTATCATTCCATAATCCTCATCCTCGCGAACTCTCACTGATATGAGCAGATATTGTTTATGTGTTACATGTGTTCCAACTTCTACGTATATGCTGAGAGTTCAAATGTTGCATAGATGTAGAAGCATGTAATTGCCACTACGTTGCACAGTGCAACTCTTTCAAATAAGATGCGGCCAAATGTATGAGGAGTATTGTCGAAGCGCAATGGAATTTGCATAAAATATTTTATGTGTACTAAGGATTCACGCATTTTGAGTAAATGGCTAAAACTAGACCATAATAAAAATAAGATCCCATACAAAAATAATTATGTTTTTATAAAAAAAAAACAATCTCCAAATATTAATGTTTATAAAATGTACAACTCAAATTAAATTTTATTTTAATAAAAATTTTAACTCAAAAATTATTTTGAGCAGCTTAGAAGTATATTTTTTTTTCTAATTCAAGATGGCAGCTACAAACTTTCAGTTTAAGGACCATTCGTGTTCATAATTGAACAAAATACACATGTTTACAAAATTGATTTTTCCATAGTAATTTTTTGGATTTTCCATTTTTGTGGAAATTTCAAAAATGTGTCCAAGAAATCTGGAAAATTCATATGCATTTTTGACTTATTCTAATAATTTTTCTAAAGTTTATAGTTGCATATAGTTTACATTTTTAGTTGATAAGTTTAAGAATAATACTGTGAGACTGTGCGCGACAGTTTTAGAACGGCCTCAATATTTTTTAATTGGTCAATTCATTCAAGGTTGTGGGGCCATTTCAAACTTTTTTTATAATATAAAATGAGAAAAAATAAACATAAAAAGCTTTATTTGCACAATAGAAATGTACAGATAATAAGATAGAAATATTCCCAATTCCTCAAGAAAAGAATACAAAGTTTTAATTAAAATACTTAAAAAAATGTTTTTAACATGAACATTGAACTTAGATATAGGCACTATAAACAGTCTTCTTCTATGCATATGCAAGAGAGACCATGAAAAGTGTTATGTAAAATCAACATGTATGTACTGCAAAAATATGTACTGTAAAGTATGTAAAAAAAAATCATTTTTAAGATAAAATATACTCATTATTTTGTTTTTCATAGAAGTACGATTCGGAAAAAATGATTTAATAAAAACGCGAAAATTCAAAACCATAAAATTTTTTTAATATCAAAAAATCAAACAAAAAAAACAAAGCAAAAAAACCAAATTAAAAAAAATTTTAGAAGAGTGGTACTTCAGGTGGAAGTGGCAGTACTCCATCTTATACTCCATACATTGTTATTGGTAAAATTAATCCTCTACAAGCTTCTTTGTTTTTCTTTCTGATTTTAAATTATCTTAATATATAAAAACGTTGAGCATCTCGGCTGAACCACTTACGCGATCGACCTTATATTCACACAATATGCTCATGTGGTGCTCACGAATATTTTTGTTTACGTTAGATCCCCCTAGGTGGCACTGGGGTTGAAAACTCTTATTTATGGACATATTTAGCCCAAATATACACTATATATTTTTTTAAAAAAAATAAAAAATAAGTGTTTGACAAAATTTCGATCCGGTAGGTTGCGCTGGGGTGGAAACATTTATGAAAATATAGGCTTCAAACTACCAAATATTCACAGCATATGTTCGTGTGGTGCTCCGGAGTGTTTCTTTATGTGTTAGACTCTCTTCCCTAGGTGGCGCTGGGGTCACTTTTTCGTGTGGAGATATTTACATAAACATTTGAAACTTTTATATCAACAACATTCCATTGAAATGTAATAATATAGTTTTGTATAATCCCAAAACTTCCGGTAGGTAGTGTTGGGTGTCTCATAAGTGTGTTGGTACTGCCTATAACACCCCAACTAGCATTTACAATCGCGAAAGAATCTTATACGATTCGACCAGAGGATCTATTTGATCGCCTACGATGTCGGATTCTAATTGCAAAAGTTCCATTCTTTGTATGAAACTGTTCCACTCAGTCGAATCTTCAAGATAAAACTTTTGCGGTGCGTCTAAAAGTTGCATCTGTGACGCGCCAAGAGGATTTGTTTACGATTCTCTACGACAAATCAACTTCGATTCGCCAAGAAGATTATAAATCGCTTCTAGGAATTGTAGTAGACTCGCTTGGAAGCGTTATATGCGAAACGAAAAAAAACACATAAATACGATTGTTTTTTATAGGTTTTTAAAAATAAAACAACGAATTTAAATGTTTTTTTTTATTAAAGTTTTTTTCTTATTTTTTTTATTTTTATGTGTGCGGCATTAATCACATACTAAATATTGTTTTATCTTTTATTAAATAAATATTTATGTATATACAAATAAAAAAAGCAAAAACCAAACTGAATTAATGAAGAGCCAGTTTCACCATCTGCCAGATAAAACAGAAGATCAAATTATTGCAAACATTTTATTAAACAATAAAAATATTTTATGTATGATAAACTTTACTAATATGTTGATGTTATTAAAAAAAATTCAGCAGATGATGAAATAAGCGGTCAAATAATTTTTTAATGTAATACAAAAGATATTGTCTATTTATTTTACTGTAGGGCCATTTCACGTGAAGCGGACAACGAAACTAGAGATAATTATTTTTAGCCTAGTTACCAATTAACGAGATTTCAAAGAATTGTCAAAATTTAAGGAACTGTTAGTTTAGGAACTGTGCAGTTAATAATATGTACTGAATAATAACTTTATAGTGTTTATTTTAGAAAACAAATTGCTTTTCTTAGAAATTGAATTAGATTTTTTTTTTTTTTTTTTAAAAAAGATTTTAAAGATTTTAAATTAAATTAGACTGGAACTTTGTATTAAAAATCTGATTTTTCTCAACTTCACATATTTTATTTATATCTGAAAATATAGCTTGTAGTATAGAAATATTATGTTAAAAATTTTAAAATCTTTCCACACTAAAAAACCGCTTATGACCTGCTGAATCCGAATCCAGGATCACAATGGCATCATCAACCTCATTACGAAAAACCGCCCTTTAATACAGTCAATTCGTGAATTAAAAATTTCAATTTACAATTAAAAAATACATACTGGTGTCAGGATTTGACCTTTGGGTTTAGACTTTTACCTGTGTATTGTGTAATAAACAAAATAATAAAATGTAATTAATCAGGAAAAAAAATATCAGCAAATTTTGGGTTTCATATTTTCTATTTATTCGACTTAGCTCGTTTATCTTCCCCGTCCTTAGCATGTACAAAGTGCTGCTGCATTATTCTATTGATGCTGAAGTCATCACATTTCATATACCTTGAGTGACAGACGTCTGTAGATAAGGAGCTTATTAAATATTGATTCTTTAAATTAAAATTAAATTAAATTAAAAAAAGAGAGGATTATTTTTTTTTTTTGTCACGGTTAAATTGCTTTTCGAATTCTACGTTAAGGTCCCTTTAAAGTTTTTCGGCGATCAAAAATGTATTAATTTTTGTACATTTTCCGAATGTATAACAAATGTATATACGTATGTATACACGTTTTTTTCGAACTATGAAAACTATGCCAAGGATCGCTACAAATTTTATGTTCTAGTTAAGCACTTCTATTAGACACTTATTATCATTAGATTCTTATTTTAGAGAAATACTTTTTTATAAGTATTAAATAAATAACTGTTTTAGTTAATTTTTCCAGCTCAAAAGCATTCAGCAGAACCTTAATTATTTATTTTTTTTTTAAGATGAACAAGCTCCGAAAAAACGTGTCCAACGCATATTTTGAGTGCTTTACCAAACTTCGGATTCCTGATACATAATTTAATATTTGTTATCCAAAAATTCAAAAAGTTTTCTTTAAAAGTTATGCAAATAAAATGTGAAAACAGTTCCTTCTAAAATAAAACTTTTAATACAGTTTTTTTTTCGGTTAAAAAATTTAAAACTTTAATTGGCCCTTAAGTTCACGAAAAAGTCGGTAAATTTTTATATAAAGAATTTGGTTTTATTTTAAGATGCGCCGTGACATTACAATCAAATTTTGTAAACTAAGCACAGTTAAGATCAAAGTTATTTATGTTTTTTAATTAGTTTTATGATCTATGAAACTATTACATGAATTAAAATTGTGAGCTTTAGATCAAGTAAGTTTTTGTAAAGAAGGCAACAACAACAACAACAACTCTGTATAGAGTCAATCACTTAGCTGACTAGACAGTCTGTTTCGGAAATCGCTACATTTTCCTCTTCAGTAGTTTTTGAGTGATTAAGCTGTGATCAACTCACTGTTTAAACTAGTATATGAGAGCGCAGATTTTGGAATTCATTCTTTTGAATTGTATAGCTGCTAATCATATGACATTTCAAAGCAGTAGGCTATTTATAGATCACCGCCATCAACTCTATCAAGGTTGTAATCTGTTCCAGTTGCTTCCTTATTTTTTTCAATATTCATTGGTGTTCGATAGTTTGTCGAAATGCACCATAGAAATGAAACGAGTTTTTTGCTTCGCCAGAATGTTTTACCTATAAAATTTTACCGCGAGCAATTTTTCGAAATGCATAATTCTTCAAGAACCATGCCACTTTTCTAAATTTCCTCTGAGTGTAGTCTTAAAACACAGATTATTACTTCTTATTATTTTGATTATTTCGTACTGCTGTATACTCTTCTTTTGAGTAGTTCCTCTCCATGTGAAATTAGTAGCAAGATTGTCATTCAAAATTTTTCTTAATGCAGCTCGTATAAATGTTTCTGTTCCTAATCCTCCAGTTTTCCCAAGTAAATATTTCTTGACATGCAAATAAACAAAGTATAATTTAAAACTTAAAGATGTTTCAGAATACTTAACTTACTAATTGAACGCGTGTCTCGTTGTGTTATTAAAATTTCATCGAATGATTTGAAATCTTGTGATGTTTCAAATGGTAGCGGCGGAAGTAAGTCCGTGGCTGCCTCATTGACTGCATTGAATTTCAATAGCCGAACTTAATTTTTAATTGTAACAACTTCCTTAGTTAGCTTTCCAATCATATTTGTTTGTCGTTCAACAATCTTTTTTAAATACTTAAGTTATTTTAAAACGTCTAAAATCGAACCACCAGCGTCGGAGTTGTCACACTCATTTAGTTAATAGACACATAAAAAAGAAAATATATAACAATTCCAAAAATACGATGTGAGGGTAATAAAATCAAAACAGATTAAGACTTGTTTATTAGCTAAGCCGTGCAATACAATTTTTTTTTCAAATCTTAAAACAAAGTGCAAATGTAATTTTATTTTGATTAATAAGTACATGTGATTTTAGTTATTAAGTGTACTATTTAAAAGAAGTTAAAAAGTGTTTTGATACTATACACCTCAAGAAAAAAATGTACAAAGATACATACTTATGTTTCTAGTATTAATAAATTCAACAATTTGACTTCCGCTAAAAGATGAGTCTGCAAAAAATAAAATCAATCAACATAATTTATTATTTTTACATTATAATCTGTATCTATGTTGAGTTGAATTATACAAATAAAAAGTTCGGTATATGAAAAAACGTGATTTACAAGAATTTTAGAAGAAAAAAAAATCGTTTTAATTAATTTGATGTTATTTCTACTTTGTAGTGCTAATATCTCTATACCACATATCGCGATTAGGTACACACCGTGTTTGAATGTAATGATTGAACTCAACATTGCTTTAAAATTTGAAATATCTTACCATTATTAAACAAAATTTTTTGGTCCATTATGCAAATGCAAATATTTTTTCTTCAGTGTCTTCTAAATCTACAACTTTGTGGATTTCGTAATTTAAATTAAATGTTTTCAGTTGTATTTCTTCGATTTCTTTTGATTTAAATATATTAATTTTTAGTGCCTCTTCAAAAAGTGGCTCTAAATTATTTGTAATATTAAACTCAAAATTAGGGAATTCAGAATTTAAACATATTTTAGATATTTTTATGATGTTTCCGTTTATAAAGCATAAGTTATCAGGTGCTTGCGTCGAAATGAAAATATCTTCTATTTTAATATTTTTATAGTAGCCATTTTTATCTTTTCCAAGTATAAATTTTTTATTTGAACTTATTAAATTTGGTTCAATCATAAAACTTATTTTTACCTGCCGATTATATAATTGTGACGCTACATTGTTAAATTTTTTAATATTTCTTTTGATGATTTGCAAATGGTTTTCATACTTGAAAGCGCTTATATTGTCTAATGAACCATATATTTTAGCATCCTCGTGGATATGCAAAAGGCAATTGAAATTACAAGTTAAAAAATTTAGATCATAAAGATTGGGAACGTCTTTTACGAAATTCAAAAGAAGATTTTGAGAGTATGCATTGTTTACTTGACAGTTTTTCTGCTGCAGCAGGATCCTGATAGCAACAGATAGTTTTAAAAAGTGTTCATATCTTGCGTTTGTCAAAATATTTCTCAATACCAATGGTCCAACATATAAAAAATACTGCCTCAGTTCCGTGGCCTTCCACTTTTCCAGTTCTTTTAATGAACAAGGTTTTCGGCTGAATTCTTAAGGAATGCAGCATTTCAAGGCCATCAACTTGTTGGAAACCAGGTCTACTTTCCAAGAAGGTAGGAAATACTGTTCTCTTTTCTTTCTTAACCATGAAGTTAAAAGAGTTTTGTGACACCTAGACATACAACATGCATGTAGTTCAATGAGATTTGCTTAATCATATTAATTGGCAATTTTTCAATGGCTGTGCTTGTTTTTGCATTATGCTGTTCGCTCTATGAGCGGTTTCTAAAAGTTTCATCAGTTCGAAGAATATAGTCTTCTATCAATAGAAACACAAGACGATTTTTTAAAACTTCTCTTTTTTGAATACATCGGGTGCATGAAAAGTAGCCGCTATTTTTAGGTTATTTATCTCAGAATTCAAGTCCATCACGAACAATTTAATTGAGTTCAGTTATAAATTCTGTTAGAAACTCAACAGCACTTTTTGGCTTAGAAAAGCCTTCATAAGCACCTATTAAAAGCACCTGATAAGTATTAACAACGCTGCACAAAATGGGCCACACTTATTTGTTTTGAACTTTTGCACAAAGGCAAACCATCGATGTTGAAGTCTAAAACAATATTTTGTGTGTCGGGACAATGAGAGTAAATGAAATCAGTAAGAGCAATTTTTACCCCATAGTGCATGTAAGATCCTTCACCTATTCTTTGGGTAACCACTTCTTTTGGGATTCTTTTAAGGGTTCTTACATCCTTTGGAACAGATATATAATTTTCTCTCAAAAGTTCCAGCAGTTCATATACTACCGTTGTGGTAATTCTGTGTTTGAGAGACCATTGACAAAGATCTTTTTTAAATTATTTAGTCCTGAAATAAACACTTCCTCTTTTTTCCAGTTAGGAATTTCAAAATCTTCACAATCAGAAAAAAATGTATTTTCTGAATCAATAATATCGGAAGCGAGTTAAACATTTTCACTAAATTTATTATTTTGCACTAAACTTATTTCACCATAATCGTTTTGTTGTTTTTTCTGCTGCTAGGAACACATTCACTATCGCCGAAAACTTTGGCCATTAGCTTAGCAGCTTCTCCTTTAATTTTCATGCAAATAACGTTAGAAGACATCTTATTTGATATTTCACTTTTTTAGGTAATTTTTTAGAGCCTCACTTTTAAAATTTAGTTAGTTTATTTAGTTAGTTTATTACTGTTTATATCAATTTTTATTTTTATATTGTGCAATTTTACTTTTTTTTTTGCACAATTTTGCAGAATACTTTTTTAAAAAAATTTGTATTTTGAATACAAAAAAACAAGGCTTACTTATTTCTATTCAAAATTTGTTGTTAATTTTAAAAACGATTGCTGCGAAGAATAGTATATTCCTCTTCTGCGCAAATCTAAATCAATGTTCATGATGTTTTTGGTTTTTGTATCTTCTAAATGATTAAAATAAGAATCGCCTATTGATCGTACTTACCAAATGCTAGATGCGACATTCGTAACAACAAATTTGCAACAAGCGCTTCGCTTCATAACACACTCTCCTTCTTCACTGCATTTTCTGTTTTCTCAGGCATTCGCATTCCTCAAAAAATGTTGTTTGCCTCGCTCGCGAGAGTTGGGCGAATAAACGAACAAACATAGTGAATGTAGTGATCATTTTGCTTATGGCATAATTATTTGACAAGGTAGCCGTGACAGTTTTTAGGCGATTGGTAGTAGTCAAAAACAGCTAAAGGAGTTGTAGTTTGCTGCTGTTGACTAGCAATGTGCTTATTTTTAACTTTTCTTTGATTCATTGAACTTGTTCGCGAAGTTTATTGGAATGTTTTTAGTTTGCTGCGATTGACTAGCTATGTTTAAGTCGTTGCTTATTTTTTCACATTTCTTTGATTAATTGCATGAACAGCTAATTTTGACAACTACCCATTGCCATTCGTGAGAAAAAAGCCAGTCTACGCTACTACCTTGTCAAATAGTTGTACCATGATTTTGTTTGCTTCGCGATTCATCTGAAAGTTTTAAGAGTCTACAAACAAACATTGCGAATATAGTGAAAATTCTGCCTGCTTCGAGCATAGTAGAACTAGAAAAGGTAGTGTTAGGGCTGAATGTGTTCTCTTTCTTAGTGACCATAACTGTCAGCCATTTTGGTATTTTTGTCAATTTTTGCTTTCATATTGCATTCTTATTGGCTTCAGATTTTGTATGAAATGTCAATTTCGTTTTGACAGTTTCAGTCACCGGCTCTCCCCCCTAACACTACCTTGTCTAATTTTGCCATGACTTCGAGATAAAGCTACTTTGTTAATGGGACTCGCCAAACGCTTTGAGTTGTAACAAAAAAATTTTGCATGGTGCTCTGTATTTCATTGTAGCCGCATGTCTTATTGGGAAAAAATTTGGAAAAACCTATTATATGCAGGCAAATCGGTTATCTTGTTGCAATCAGTCCTTTTTTATTTCTTCTGCACGATAAACATCAGCGTAGTTGAAATCAGCGCAGTAGCTAACTGCGTAGATGACTCGGTGTGATTCGCTCAAGCATTGGGAGTCATGCGAATATTTTATCAACTTTCTGCGAATAGGGCGAGTGAGTAGCTTTGAGAGGATGAGTGTTTTTAGCTTTATCTATTCGTTACAATGAGTCTCTTCAGCAATACCGTGGTGAACAGCAAGCTTAGCGAAGTTTACTTCTTGAGCGAGTCCACATTTTGTTTATTCGTTGAAAGAGAATGCAATGCACGTTGTGTACTCTCACTTCCAACGAGTGCTTATATGTATTAGTGAAGCCACTCATACAGTTCTCTGATCCAGACATTGAATATTGCACACATCTGAAAATTTCAATTGATGACATGGATAAAAATGCCCTTTCTACTCTCTGAAATTCAAAAGTAAAACCGCAGGGATGTTTTGCTCATCAGGCAAAGTTGTTTTACCGACATTGAACCTACTACCAGACCCACTTAAAAGGCTTACGGATGACAACACCGCAGAGTTAAAAAATTTTTTAAACAAATAAGGAAATTTAATAGTTGTTTTCAAATTATTTCCTTCGTCGCCAATATCATTACGAATACAGATGGAAAAAGACGCGCATTTAATTGAACATTCAAGATACAGGGTCAGGTCTATCACAAAAATCATTCTTTACTTTCTCTACCAAAATGTCTACAAATATACTTTATGGGAGATGAAGACGAGCAGACCAATAACATTCAATAACATTCAACTGATACAGGAACGCGCTATCATTAGAAATTTTAAATCGTACGTTAAAAGATTTGAAAGGCAACGAAAGACTCTTTGGTGGTACTCTTATTTTGTTGTCAGGAGATTTTCGACAGACTCTTCCAGTTATTTCATGTTCCACATATGCAGATGAAATAAATGTCTCTTTTACGGCTTTATCACTGTGGAGCAGTGTTCACAAATTGAAGTTAACAACAAATATTTGTGTCCAACTACAAAATGATCCAACTGCTGCTCTATTCTCAAAGCAATTGCTTGATATTGAAGAAGAAAAAATTAATGTTAATCCAATGAGCCAGACAATAAAGTTATCAGATAATTTTTGCATTATTGTGCTATCTAGAGATTCATTAATTCAAAATGTGTTTCCAAACATTCGATATAATATCAACAGTCATATTTAGCTGAGCGAAAGAGCAATTTTAGCACCAAAAAGTATTGATATCGATACCATAAATATATACGTTCAAAACGTGTTGGAATCTCCGTCATTTTCATTCAAGTCAATTGATATTGTGGTAGAAGAAGATGAAGAAGTCAATTTTCTAACTGAATTTTTAAATTCGTTTAATTTGCCAGGTCTTCCACCACATAATTTAATTTTGAAAGTTGGATCATTAATCGTACTGCTATGAAACCTAAATGCACCAAAACTATGTAACGGATCTCGGTCGACTGTATAAATGGAAGCTTAAAGAAGAGCATGTTTTATTGCCAAGAATCCCGATGATCCCAACGGATTCTCTAAATTCTAAATTTAATTTAGTTCATACGGTTACTTTCGGCAACTATACTGAAAATGGTGAGTGTATAAAATTTTTTTTTCGAATTGTATGGAAATTTATGTATGGCAGTAAGTCGGTAAGTAGCATAACACATC
Organism: Dichetophora obliterata; assembly: GCA_963920525.1. Lineage (NCBI taxonomy): Eukaryota > Metazoa > Arthropoda > Insecta > Diptera > Sciomyzidae > Dichetophora > Dichetophora obliterata. The sequence goes on from OY986435.1 coordinate 91,679,629, forward strand.
TGCCAGGGAATACTATAAATCAATATAAATGCTAAATATATCAGAAGATTTCGATCGGCATGCATAGATGTTTCAAAAAGAAACGTGTGGAATGTGTTGTTCGAAAGGCAATTTATACACTTTTCAAAAATTTACAAAACGTTCATAAAAAAAATTATTGCATTGCTTCAAGACAACGTCTGGCGGGTCTACTTTCTACCTATATAAATAAAGATTATTTTCTGTTTGCTTGTTTGTTCCTTTGGCCTTAATACAGATCTAAAAGGCTCAACTGATTTCGTTCAAATTTGGTATAAATATTTTGTGCAACTTACATTAATTTGTTACATACATAGTTTTGATAACGCCCCTTTTGTCCATTTGCTAATAAAATTATTTTTGTTACTGTAATACGTTTTGGCATCGGAGTTTTTTGCCTATTTAATTAAAAGAACTTTTTGCTATTTTACATAAAAAAAAACATACACATATCTTAAAAATTTTAAAATTTTTAGTACAACGACTTTTCCATAAAATATCGCTACCAACGAATTAGAAAAAATGACAAATATATTTTATTCGATTTTTTTTTTTTCAAAAGTTCATTATAATCTCTCTTAACAAAAATTGTTTTAACTTTAGCGCTAGATTAGTGTATATATTGACTTTTAGTCAAAAACTAACTCAACAGTTGTTTTTGTTGTGAAAATAAAAAAAGTAAAAATTGCATTTTAATATAGTAAAGCATTCATTTGCAAAAACTTTTCCAGTTTTGAGCAAAAATTGTTTTACTGTTTTTGTCATCAAAACAAAATTGATGACAATGTATTATCTTAAAGCAAAGTCATTGCCTCAGAATGAGAAAACAAATATTCAAATTTCAAGTTTTGATTTTCAAATTTTATCAAATTTTCTTTGTCAGAAAGTCCATATAGTCCCTTTGAGAAATAAGTAAAGATTTGAAGGTACCTCATCAATTCAATGTTTTATATTCTTTTCGAAAAACCTCAGATTCAAATTTCCTTTATATTGACATCAAACTTATGACGATATGTCAAAAACAGTAGCTTTTCTTAGCATAACGTATTTTTGAATGAAAAGTTTTTGGTTAACACTGAACGGCAAATTTAAAATAGAAATAGAGTTGTTTTTTCTTCATTCTGCGCTCATTTGAGAACACAAGAGAACTTGTATGACAGTGTAGGTCGTAAGGTCAGAAAGGAAAAATCGAATCGACCACTGGCGAACTGTAGCAATTATAAATGCTCAACTGCTTTTATATTATTAAATGGGTTTTAGAAAATTACAGTAAAAGAAAGTCAATTTTATATATTTTTTTATTTATTTTATCCCTTAAATATAAATAATATACATTACTAATTAACCTTTACATATTTTGTTCATTTTCATTTTTTAATATACAGAAATATAATCAATTTTCTTGTAACTTACTTTAAATAAACCTCTTATCTTTATAAGAAAGTTTAAGCAAAATTAGAGAATATAGTTTTTGCTCCTCGCTAATGAAGGTTGACAGTTTTAACATACTATTTTTTTTTTAGTGACCTATTCTTTAAACTGACTAAAACCTATTTTATTGGTCGATGGTTAAAATAGAAGTATTTTAGAAATACAACAGAATCTGGATATAGTGAATTAATTTTTGCAAGGCCTGTTCACAAGGGCGTCTGCAGGATTTGTTCTAGGGGGGAGGAGGTCAAAGGCATAAAGGAGTCTAGAATGCACATAAAGAAAATGTAACCTATATAATTCTATTTTTTGAGATTTTAGGTACTAATTTTGTTATCATAATACGCCCGTTGACACACGCTTGTACACATAAGAAAAATATATGTATTTCAAAGATGGGGTAAAAATCTTCCTTGTATCACGCCCGAAACATTTTCAAAAATAATTTTTTTTTATGTAATTTCAAAAAAATGTGTCTCAACAAATTTTTTTAGTAATTGAGTTAACCAAATTATGTGATATCTCCTTTATTCTTAAATCAAATCGCATTAATTACCATTTAGCCCCAAAGTTTTCCTCTTTTCAAATAAGAATATTAAAATTTCCCAAAATTTAAAAAAAAGAAGAATAAAACCAGCAAAATTTTCAGACCATTTTTTCAGCTTTGGAGACATATAACTCATAAAAGAATTGAGAGCGGCCTGAAATTTATCAGATTTGGAGAATTAGAGTTTTCGCTATTCTTGAAATGTTCCCCGCATGGACATCAACCGACTTATTTCTTTTTTCAACATACATCAGTCTTAGCAGAATTATTCATAATGTATTTTTTTTCAAAAGTATGAATAAATATATAAAGAGGTACATGTATAGATGGATTTTGGGCTCCATTCATTTTCTAAATATATTCCAGAACCTTCCTACAATGATTCTGAATCCTGGATGTAATATAAATACGTGTTGCGAAAAATTCAGAAAATTCTAACAAAGGGTGGACGCTTGTTAAGAAACGCGAATTTGAAGAAGTATAAAATAAATGTTTCAAATCGAGTTTCCTATTTAAATTTTAGTCATAAAAAAACTTTGGACCATAATATATTCTAATGTAAAAGCGTTTTGCAAAAATTTTCCATCAGATTTCCTTAAAAATTAGAGCTTGATCTAAAATTAGCCTACTTTATTCAGAACTTTCCAATGTTGTTTTCGCTTTTGAACTAGAAGCTTTGTCCTCGCCTGCAATTTAATCAAATTTGAATTCTGCAAAACTGTTAGCAATTTTATTAAGTTTACGACACATTAAAAAATTATCCAAATTGGATGATCTTTGTAACAGAAAAACGATTTTTTTAAGCCGTCTTTTGGGAAAAGTTTTATAAATTTATTTTACTTTGTTTTCCTCTTGTGTGTAATTAGTTTAAAACTAAAATTTGCTTATCGTCCAAGTTCATATGCGTTATTGGCTTGAATGCCCCTTACTATATGTTGCTCCGAAGAATGATCTTCGACTAATGGAGATATCATTCCTTATTATTCCTCAAATTCTCGTACGAATAACTTTGTAATTTATTCCATTACGTTTGTAGTATTTACTAATGGCTTCGTACTATTAAGTATTAGTTGAGTTTAAAATATTTACAATCGAAATCTTCCAGCCAGGTTTGTTGAACAACTACGTCCAATCTACGAATCCTATTCGTGACTGAAAACTACGAAAGAATTCGTAGAATGTACTCAGTTATTAGTAATATTTACACACCAAGTTTTTTGAGTGTAAGAATACGTATCGAAAAGTGCTTGTGAAAAAAGGTAAATGAAATGGTATCGTAACTTATTACTGCGACGGGTAAAACATATTATTTAAAAATGAATGCATGCTTTAGCTCAGCTTTATTTATAAATACACCTTAAAAAAAAATATTTTAAAGTTCTCTTCAAAATATATTAACATATCGTCATATAAAATCAGAAAAGCCGTAAGTTACAATATATGCAAAGTCGACTTTTTGATTGATTATTGATGCACCTTATTAAAATACGTGTTTTTGCTAAATTTTACACATATAAAAACTCCTACATATTAAAACGACGTTTTTAGTAAAAAATTTCTAAAATCCCTAAGTTTGAACGCAACTTACAATTACAATTACAATTTATAAAGTTTTTTGACTCTCCCGTAAAATTTTTTAATTGCAGCTTATGGCTTTTTGATTTAATTTGAAGATATTTAAAAAATTTTCACTGCGTAGGGGGTGCAAGCGACCCCCTTCCCGCTGTTGACGCATATGCCTGTTCAATGTATCCAGATTGTAAGAAAATACGTTTCTGCTAAAATCTTCAATTTTTTTTAATTTTTTGTTTCTTATTCTTTGAAATTTCAGCTACAAAAACGTTCACTATTTCGAGTTGTTCATTATTTCGGGGGTTAATTATATCCAGAATCGACTATAATTAACTCCAAATTATACAGAAAATGTTGTTGTTCATTCATACAATTGTTTAAAAGATATTAATGTTTGAAGCTCAAATTTTAAATTACGTGAAACTCATATAGTAAAAAAAGTAAAATTTCAGCTCATGGTGTTGACTTATTGTATATTTCAATATGTTTTGAAAATTCTTACAAATTTCCTTCCATTTTCAAAATATCATTCTTTTGTAAAAGTAAAGATCTTTGTAAAAGTTTTTGAGAAATTTGAAAAAAAATAATATTTAGTTTTGGAAGCTAATGTTGCACTGTGCATCGCCGCTTACCACATGTCGTTATTTTCCTTGACAAGCCACGGATCATGACAGTCAGTCAATATGACATGACTGCCATGTTTGCTGTTTTTGTTGTTTTTGTTTTTTGTTGTTTTGACACATTAAAATTGAATTTTGAAAGAAAAAAACTTTATAAAGGAATTGTTACACATTACATGGCTTGATGGTTTCTGTGCTTATTTTCAGACGTAGAAAAAGGTTTCCAACTCCTTTTTTTAAGCTTAAATGGATGTGTTGTTATTCGTTGTTATATTTTAATATATTGCCTTGATTTTATTTTTTTTTTTAATAGAAGAAAGGACTTCAGTGGATAAACCATTACCGTCGATATAGCCTTAGCTCAAAAGTCTTAGGATGAAATATTTATAGGAGTAATAGGAATGCGGTAAAGTTTGTGTATTCCTTAACATTATTTAACTCAGCTGCTATAAAACAATAAAAACTTCTTCCTTTTGTCCTTGTAAAAACACCAACTTTTAGAAGTAACATAGTTCTTATAATAAGTTTTCATTATATAAAACAAAGAAAAGTTCGCCGATGTCATTAAAAGATGTTGTGAGCTTTACTGTAAAAATAAAATCGTAAATTAAACAAACGTTATTTATTAAAAAGCACTACAACAGATTTAAGACACTCATATCTAAATGTGTGTTAAATATTCTAATTAACGACAATTTTATTTAATAAAGCAAAATCTACTTTATCTGCAAGTACTTTCGGTTGAAGCGCCAACTAATTCAGTAAGTAGCCATGGTCACTCACAACAAAAACTAAATAACAATAATAGAACTGAATAACAATAATGCAAAGAATTGTATAATTATTTCATCGCATATCTATATTTTAAAAATAATAATGGAAGAACTGTAAGC